>CM053502.1:33705488-34023832 GCA_028627145.1 Eidolon dupreanum
AGCATGTGCCTAGAATTCTAACCTTGGTTAAACTCTCTTCCCATTCTTTATCTTGAACTGGAATGCACCCACGGTAGCTCCTACTTTGCAATGTGTAAGAGCTGGAATTATCTATTAGAGCAGGAGCATGCAGAAACTCAGAGTTCGAATTAAGGAATCAGGATTTCTCTCAGTAGGCACCGAGAAGCCTGGAAAGGTTGTGAGCAGGAGAGTGACACACTGGGTAACCCCTACCCATTCAGGGCACTGTATTTCCAAACCTCCTGGCTTCTCCCAGTTCTGGGTCAAGTGCCTTCCTCTGCTTACTTTTCTCCATGCTTATCGCACTCTGTTTACTGGTTTGTCTTCCCACTAAACTCTATCTTTGCTGTATTTTTGGCTGATAACTGGGCCAGCTAAACATAGCAATTCAAAATATTTGATCCTTGTTTAGTAAAGAAACTTATATAAACAACCACCTAACCAAAGTCTATGTATGGGATCAATAAAAATACAGTGAAACATTAGTTTGGTTTGGCCCATTCAGGCAGTCCTTCCCAAAGATATGATTGAAGAATAAGTTGGTTTTTATTGGAGAGAAGCAGGGGCTATCAAGTCATTTTAGGTTAAAGGAATGACATAGGCAAAGGCATAGAGGCATTCGGGTCCATCATATTTTTCAAGTGAACAGATTGGAGCACAGAGCAAATGAGATGGGAGGAAGAAAGCCATTCTTCTTCCCTGAAGACATTCTCATTTAGGGTCTTCAAAACTACTACTCACAGAAGAAATCAGGAATTTCAGTTGCCTTTGAAGGGCAATAAGAGAAGACATGTTGGTGCAGAGAGCATTTTAGTGATTTAATATCCTATCACTCTGCCTCTTTCCTGTCCACATTTGTCTATACCCTTCTCTTTGTTGAGGGCCTTTCTGCCTACCCATCGGAACTTTCATTCAAGAGCCCTGAAGTACTTGGGCACCAACACACAGAGTCATCTCCCCAGCATCCAACGTGAAAATATATGGGCTAGCCATCTTGCTACAGAATCCTGTCCATCTACACCTTCTTCTTCATAGACACTCGGGCTCCATTTCTTCCTCTTTCTTTGGAAAATTGCTCGGGTTAGTTTTAGCATTTACAAAACAACATTAATTAGGTCTACACCACCTGTACAAAACCCTTGGGCTGAGTGTACTTTGGAATTCAGAAATTTTTCAATTTTAGGAAGATAACATATTACAGATTCTACATATGTGGTCTGTGGCAGCATGCTGGGACCAAGCATGGTGCTATTTCTCCAGTAAAATATATTAATGTTAGTCTAACGTAGGATAAAGAAATATCATAAAATGTCTCATGCCAGTCCAGGTAGGGTACCAAAACAGTTATAAAACTGTTTCAATACCAAAAAAGTTATGAAAAATGATGGTTTTCAGAGCTTACTAGATTTCGGAATTATGGCTAAGGGATCAAGGTCTTGTTCCTATCTGTTTCCTGGGGTTATTTCAAGGCTTACGGAAGAAGAAAAAAAGCAAAAACAATTATTCTAACTCTAAGCATAATAAATTGTAGCCATGACTATAGTTATTCTTTGTCTAGCTGGTAATCTTCTATTTAGATTTTTGCAATCATTTTCTAACTGGTGACTTGGCCTCACTCAAAAATTTCTTCCACGATCTAGATGGCTTTAAAATATAGTCTGTCTTTTCAGTTTTGAAAAATTAGCAATGTTTCACAACTATCTATCAACACGGGATCACCTCCTTTGCCTCCCCAATCTGGTCTCAAACCACCATTACACCTCTTTATGTTGCATTTGCGCATATCTCCTGGGGTTCCCCCAATAGCTATCTTTATTTCCTGTATCTGACCATGGCCTAGGCTATACCTGCCACCTGCTAAGTCCTTGCTAGGCATTTACTGTTCAAATTCTACTCATCCTTCTAGGCACAGCTCATATGCTACCTATGCCATGAGGGCCTTTCATCACTGGCCCCCAAATTAACCTCTCCTTCCTCATTCCTCTTCTGGCAATGGTGCTTAAATCTGGCTGGATACTGGAAATATCCTATAGACTCCTGGACTAGCCCCACTGAAACAGAATCTCTGAGAAGTCTACATTTTATAAATCACCTTGAGTGCTCATTGTGTAGCCACCTCAGCACCTAGTCCAAGGACTACATTGGGAAACATGTCTTATAGCATTTCATCTGCAAATTTCTTTTGGTCTTATTTCTCTTACTACTTACTACGTCCTATTACAATTACTCAAGTAGATGATTTGTCTTCCCTAAGAGTCTGTGAACCTCTTGACAGCAGGTAGAAAAATACACTTACCTTTGGAGAGCCCACAGTATCAAGCATGGTGCTTTAGTCCTAGTAAGTACTCAATAAATATTTGCCAAACTAATATTGAATTAAATGAATGAATAGATAGATTTCTTGGGGGATGATCTATAGGCGACCTTCTTTAAAAAGACTTTCTTAGAGACCTACGAATTAAGTTCATGTCAATGACAAATCTAAAATGCAGTTCTGATCATGTCATTTCCCTGTTAAGCCCTTCAATGGTTCCCCATTACTCTAATTATACATTCCTTAGCCATACACATAAGGCCTTCTGATCTTTTCCTGCCTTTGTCTCCAGCTTCATTTCCCACCATTTCCTGCTTCTTACTCACCCCTCCAGTGAAACTGAACTTGCCTCTGTGCATTTGTTCATGCTGTTCCCTTGGCCTGGAATGTCTTTCCCATACTTATTCACCTGGCTAAACTTATTCAATCTTTTGAGATTTAGCTGAATTATCAATCCTTCTCAGAAGTCTCTTCTAGTGCTTAGGCTGGGCTAAGAGTACCCACCTGTTCCATGCTTTATAACACACTTTGTTTACCTCTACCTTTACATTTATTTAAATTTATTGAAATCATTTACCAATGTGTTTGCTTTACCTTCACCTCATTCACAGTGTGAGATCCTCAGGAGCATGGAGCAGACTGTATTCTTTTTTACTCATGCTTCTGTCACTATGCCTAGGCACACAAAGCATAGATGGACAATACGTGTTCTTTGGAATTAAAATGAGCTGATTAGAAAGCATTTAGATGTATTTATGGATGGACAGAACTGAGTAAAAATTAGGAATAATTCCACACAAAAAAATATGAAAGGTGCATTGAATTCTTATGTTATATCTTATTATGTTACATTTCCAGACACTGTGCACAGCAAAAAGTGTACTTTGTTTCAATTTCTGTAATCCTTACAATAGGCTCCTGAGCTGCACCTCTGAACATGAGGACAAAACCAAGGATTGAAGTTTTCTGAAGCTTGCTCAGGTCACATAGCTAATGAGCATTTGATCCAAGGTTGGAACCCAGCCCTGACACCAAAGTGAGATATTTTCAAACAAACTCTATGCTATAGCATGACTTTCCTCTAATGACAGATTTTTGTTTATCTTTTCCTAAATTCACCCAAAATTATTTGCTGCATGCCTGCTATTGGTAACATGAATGAATAAGGCAGACCCAGGCCTTTCCCTCATGGGGCCCAGTCTTATGGATAACATGGACAAGTAAACAGACAATGACAGCACCCCATGGTCACTGCTGTGATGGAACAGCACCAGGGCAGGCAGAGAGAAAGACTAACTGGGTTTGGGGAGTGCAAAGACCTCCCTGGAGAAAGCCAGCCATGAAGAACAAATAGGAGTTGGACTGTCAAAAGAGTGGGGAGCTCTATACATAGACACATTCTAAGACTTGAGGCCTGAGAGAGCTTGGTGAGTGTGGGTTTCCAAGTGGGAATTATGGCTGAGAGGTGAGATGGGGAAGGGTGAAACACAGAGCTGAGGCTGTAACCTGAAATCCCTTGCAAGGCACTGAAAACAAACTTAACATGTTTGCATTTATAGTTCAAATTACCTTCACAGACTATAAAAGGAGATGGTGAATTAGAAATCGATATTTTAACAGCTTCAAATCCCCTCACTCAAGGCATGGGACTGTGCAGAAACCCTCAAGCACAGTGAAAAACAAAGGCGGATAGCTATTCATTTGAAACGAATGAGGTTTATGATGTCTTTAGGGAATCAGAAAACCAAAAACTCACAATGAGTTCAAGATTGCTTCAGATACTAAAATGTTGCTGGTTAACTGTATATTGTGGTGGGGGTGAAGGTCTCGAAGGAGAAATTGGGCCATACTTTCTCAGACGCCAAATTCAAAATGCAGCTCCCAGCAAAGGGGCTCCAGTTTGACTTAGTTAACAGTCTGGGGATAAGGGACCGAAGCCAGAAGTTATGATTTCTGCACACAGGCCAGTCCTCAAACTACCCCATTACTGGCCTCACCAACTTTATTTCCTGTGCTCGTTTGGCATCAAAACCTAGGGCAAGAACAGAGAAAGTTCACTAGAAACTGGCTGCCAACAAGTTGGAAAATTCAACCACAGAGCATCCTTATTTAAAAGGGCCTCCTGCTCTCCATGCTGCCCTCTCGCACCCCAGACAGAACAAGTCACTCAGTGTCCTTTGAGTTTATGACATTTTTATTTAAAGTGCAATTTACCGAACACCAAAAATAGAAGGGTTGAATAACTTCTTTGAGCCATTTTATTGCTTTCACCCTACACCGTATGATGTAAACTCTTTAGCCAATGTGGCCATTTTAATTTCTTAAATTTGTTTTTTTATACTAGAGTCCCAGCTGCGTGTAGAAACAGTAAGAGAAATCAAAGACACCGTTCTAAATGCAATTGAGACAGATTTTACAGGTGTTAGATGAATTTGTTTTCTTTTGTTTTGTTTTGTTTTTTAAAAAAAGAGAAAGCAGCTCCTTTCTGGTTTTATGTCCAGTCAGTACCTTCTTTCTTCAATAATAGCAATGGAAGTCATCTTTAAGATTTGGAATGCCAATCATCACCTTCGTTAATATCATTTCCACCACCACTACCACCATGGCTCCATCTCTACACCACGTGTTTGCTGAGCTTGTACCACTGCAGTGGTATAAGATTCTCCTAACAACCTGGCAGGGCAGGTATTAACCCCATTTATAGATAAGAAAACTGAGGCTTGGAGAAAGAGCAGTTTAGCTCAGAGATTAAAAACTGTTGTGGACTTTGGTGTCAGATAACCTGTGTTTAAATCTTGGCCCTTTCGCCTTCAGCTAAACTTTGAACTTTACCTTCATCACCTCAGTTCTCATCAATAAAATAGCAACAATAATATAGTCTTTACTCCATTGTTGTCTATTCATTAGACAATGCATGCTGCTTATCAGCACAGTGGCTCATTCTATTTTCTATGAATGCTAGTATTATTATTGTTACTATTATTAATGTGGTCAAAGTTTGCATCATTATTCAGAGGTAAATTTGAATTAAAAAGCAAGTCTGATTCTAAAACTCAAGCTCTTTTCACTCTACCATGTCGAGTTGGACCCTTTCACACATGATTTTGTTTCCTTTTCTGCAATGCTGCAGTGGGAGAGTGATTACTCCATTTTACAGATGAAGAAACTGAAGCTAGAGGGGCCATGTTACTTGCTTAAGACTGAAGAGCTAATAAATGGCCAACCTAGATCTCTGGCCTCCGTCTCATAGCTCTAACACACTACCATAGCCCCAACTTTCACCTTCAAACAGTCAAGGAGAGTGCTTGCAAGGCCCTAAATTTATCTGGGACAAAACATCTTCAGCTCAATAGTCTTCGTGCTTTCTGAATATGTATTCTGCTAATCCACTCACTAAACTTCAGGATCTTCTTTACTCAAAGAACTAGTAAAACCAGACCCTTTTGGGGAAGAGGTTTAGTTATACACCAATCCCTGACAAGGGCTCCCAGCATCAGCTCCCAGTTCCCTTCACCTTGAAAAGGTGCCAGCCCTGCAAGGCCAATGACACATTCTTCAGCCCAGCTGCTTCCTGGGAAAGGCTCATCCTTGGCCCCTAAGAGGAAATCACGAACTGATGGATTTAGAGACACTGTGTGCTGTAGTAGAAAAGTATGGACTGGAAGAGGCCTGGGTTCTACTTTTGGCTCTTCCACTCACTAAATGTATATTCTGAGGGGGTCACTTTATACCTCCTCCCTATCTGTGAAATAGATATGCTGATTTACAGCAGAGTTAACTAATGCTTCTTACATGAGTAAGAGGCTGAATAATAGTAATTACTGTCTAGTCTTCCTTCCTGCCTTCTTTATTTATATTAGCTTATTCAGTCAACAAACATTAATCCTCTATATCTGTCATGAACCCTAGCTATGAAGCTGCACAACTCCAGAGGCACTAGTCACATCGTGATCACATAGACCATTCACATAGACTACAAAGTAAACAGTGTCGCCTGGATTTTGCAACTCAGTGGCCCCCACTGCAGCTATCAGTGATGATAGTAGTAAACAAATATTCTGTCCTTATGGAACCTATAAGTAAATAGGTTGTTTTAAAGGACAACAGAGATCATTCATTTATTCATTCATTGAATAACTAGTTGAGTGGCTGCTATGTACTAGGTTTGTGAAAATGCATTGTAAAACACAATGCAGATATTATATTCCCAGCTTGTTTTCTTCTGATATTTCTCCTCTAAATATTTATTGTTCTTGAAGCTTTCAGTCTTATCTCCTCCAGTTCATTCACTGCACTGAGCGCTTTCCTCTTTTTTTTTTTTTTTTTTTTTTTTGATTCACCCTTGGGTTTCCTAACCTAGCACCTGGAACAGAGAAGACAGTAAATATTCATTGAAGGAACGAGCATCTCCAAGCTTGTGCATACATTTCATCCTCTACCTAGAATGCTCATCTCTCTTCTTATTGTCTGAAAAACATTTGTCTTGCTTGACTCAGCTCAGCTACAACTCCCTGAGGAAGATTTCTATCATGTAGGTATGCAGTGAGAGGTGGTGATTCCTGTGTGCTCCCAGGAACCCTGTACTTCTCTCAGCTTCAGTGTTTGTTACACTGTTACTGTCTTTTACACTCTTCCCTTCCTCCCTAGACTGAGAGTTACTTTAAGAGCAGCAGTAGGGTTGAATAGGGAGTTGGGATTAAAACATCTTCAGTTGGAATCCCATCGCTATGAATAAAGCTAGTATTTCAGCTCTCTGTTCCCTATTTCCTGAGGAGTGAAATGGGGATACGACCTTCACATCACAGGACTGTCATGGACATCAACACTGGCTAGATGCCTGGTACAAAGGAGGCCCGTGATAATATTTTGATAAGGACAGTTGTGACATAAAGTGACTAATGATGATAAGAAGAGAGACAGTGAGTGATGTTCATGATGATCATGATTTTGACAAATATGAAATGATGATCTGTGGCAAAGAGTACATATTCAGGAAATATGTATAGAATTAAATGGCTAATAGTTTTAGATGGGAAAGTCATATCTGTTCTGATAGGGGAGCATTTTCATTTCCAATAATCAAAATATTTCCATTTTGGCTTCCCTCTCCTTCTGCATTTACTAACATAAAGTATCCATGGGTTTCGTTGCAGCTTTCACTCCAGTCTACCCCATTGGTTCTACTTACGTTGTGAAATCCTCACATAAAATTGCCCTCTTTCTCCCACTCCACTCTCCATTTCCCACCTTGCACTCAGTCTAGCCAACAATGCTAGTTCAGAACAATGGACAGCAACACAGGACCCACTCCTCAAACATTTAGTTCTGCTTAGATTCAATCCACACAGCCATTTTGCACTCCATCCCTGAAATACCTCTTAGTTTACTGTCATTTTAATCTGAAAAATTAAAGTGGAACCTAGTAAGGAAAAAAAAATGACAAAGGCAACTAGATGGAGATGGCTTTGAATTGATAAGCTCAGAGACACTAGCTTAAGGTAAACAGCAAAATAATTAAAGGGCAGAATGAAACAGGCTCTGCTAACTAGAATGCATGGCTTCACAGAACATTAACTGAAATTCTTTGTATAATTGACAAGAGGAAATAATAAGTCTTTAATTTTAGATGATGCTGGCAAAAAGTAAAACAACCATATGTAATTGCTTAGCTTTAAGAGAAGATAAAAACTAGAAGTGAGGTAATCTAATTTTCTGATTTTTAAGGTGTATATCCCTGAGTCTTCAAGAAGAATGAGTATGCTTTTGGCTCACTGAGGCAAAAATATAAATATTGGAATCAAACCAGAGTTTGAATATCTGCTATGTCACTGTGATCTTTGAGAAATTTCTCAGAGCCTCAATTTGTTCATATGTAGAATGGGATACCTTCTGGTTTTGAAAATTGTGGTAAGTAGAAGTCCCTGAGTCTTACTTGATACTGGTCACAGAGCAAACAGTTAATAAATGCACATTGACCAAATAAACATACAGATATGAAATTTGTTAGCAACAACCTTAAATGACAATATAGAATTTATTTCTTAAAGAACTTATCATGGCCTGAGAAAGTTAGCTTAAACATCTGGGGACAAATTGAAGATATAAAATCCAATCTTTTTTATTGATACCTCCAATGCAAATTATTGTATTTGAATTGTCTACCTTACTAAATTCTTATGACTATCAAATAAAATAAAATATGAAGACAATTTCAATAAAATATTTTAAATAACCATAATGTGACATAGATTCAAGACATTTTTTAAAAAATATATATCAGTGATGTAGATCTGACACAAAAAGATTTTCCAGTTAGAAAGAACAGTTAACTGTTAGAATTGGCTTACCAAAGAGAAGGAACAGTTAGTTTGATTTTTCAGTGTTTAACACAGCATCCACCACATAGTAGGTACTCATCAAATACACAGTAAATTAATGAATGGATAAAGAAACCTCATGGAAATTTGGGATAAAAAAGGGGGGATGTTTTAAAGTAAGACTCATTAAATACAATGGTTCTATGAAGCTCTAGCTTTAACTTTAAAACTAAGCAATTCTCTAACCTCATACCTACTGACTCATAAGCAATTTGAGAGGAAGGAAGATTTAGTTTAGTTAATTCAGTGTCCCCTATATCTTTCCTGTCAGCACCCACAATCTCTTCACCCCAGTACTTGTCCAGTGCTGTATGGAGGATGAAGTCCTTAGCAGAGGCACACAAGTTCCCACATTTCTCTTCTGCCACTGTCTCCAAATACACCATGCTATTTCCTGCCTCAGTTCCTTCATATACGCTGTTCCCTATTCCTGGGATGTCTTTCCCTCTCCCATCCCGCATTGCCTGGTGAACACTTTTCATCCTTTAAAACTGTTATCAGAAACTACCTCCTTTCAGAAAGTCTGACTTACCAAGGTCAAGTTAAAACATTCTTTTTCTCTGCTCTGTTACTTGAACATAATGTCATTGTTCACATGGTTATAGTTGCCACATTGTATTATAATTGTATTATTTTTGTAAATCTTTCTTATTGAATTCTGAGTAACTTAAGGAAGGTCTAAATTGTCTTTTATTTCATCAGCCCTTGGCACCTTGTCTGTTAAATGGAAAATATCTGGGGTCAGACAGGTTTAGGTTCAACTCCTGGATCCATCACTTAGTAGTCGAGTGGCCATGGGGGCTAGTTACTTAAATCCACTGAGGTTCAGTTTCTCCACTTGAAAACAGGAATGGTAATGTTATTTATTTTTTCCAGGCTGCTGTGCAGATCTAATTATATTATTAACAGGAAGGGCTAAGCAGAGTGCCTAGCCCCCAAAATATTATCTTTTTTTTTTTTTGTGATTGTCACTGTTATTTAACCATTTAAGCCAATAGGAGAGAGAACAGTGAATAAGAAATAGGCACATCTCTTTCCTAATAGAATATATAATCTGGAGTGGGAGAAACTAAATAGATATTTACACAGGTTTTCTTTTCACAACTGTGACACATGCTCTGAAAAAAAATACTTTGAGGTGAGTAAGGGTCAAGATTGGCTACGACTGTGATACACTGAGTACTAACCACTTTCAAAGATATCTGTGCTTCGATCCTCAGAGCCTGTGAATGTGCTACCTTACATTGCAAAAGGGGTTTTCAAATGTCATTGAGTTAAAGATCTTAAGATGGAAGAGTATCCTGGATTGTTCAGGTGGGTACAAAGTAATTATTAGGGTCCTTTTAAGAGGATGGGAGGAAAGTCAGAGTCTCTGAAGATGTAAAGATGGAAGCAGAGGTCAGAAAGAAGATGCTATGCTGTTCACTTTGAAGCTTAAGGACGGGGCCATGAGACAATGAATGTAGGAGGCTTCTAAACTGAAAAGGATAAGAAAATTGATTCCTTCCCTAGATTCTCCAGAAGGAATGCAGCTCTGCAGACCCGTTTTAGGCTTCTGACCTCCAGAAATGCTAGAGAATGACTTTGTATTGCATAGAGCCATCAAGTTTGTGATAATTTGTTACAGCAGCAATAGGAAACAAATATACATGCTCTGAAAAGAAAACTTTTAAGTATTTAGTGGTCAGGACAGTCTAGGTTTTGTTGTAACCAAGAAACTCCTATGTCTCAGTGGCTTAATCTACAGGTTTCTCTCAATCTCTCTTTCTTTCTCTCTCTCTCATGTATGTTACGTGTCTGACATGAGTTGGAGGGGGTTCTACTTCTCATACTCAGTCAGGGACCCACTATCTCACTATCTCAACACATGGCCTGAAAGCCATGGGACCAGAATTTGAAGTAAATTTTTGACTTGAAGATATTAGAAGCTCAGTATTAACTATCATACTATATTTTGAGTTCATGAGCCAGAGAAGTATAAAAAAACATGGAGGCAATTGAGCTGTGAGTTTTTGTTTCAAATGCTACTTAGAGTAAAACAGTGGGTTTACCAATAAAAATAACCATCAGTAATCTTAACCTTCTCAGAACCAGAAATTCTCCTTTAATGTCAGGTACAGAATCTTTGAATGTCAGAAGTCAGAGTAGTAACTGAAGACTCTGATTCAACCTATCATTTTACAGATGAAGATTCTGAAGACTTGCTCAAAGTCACAAATAATCACTGCCAGGGCCAAGACTGGTTCTCAAAACAACACTTTTCCTACCTTTCTGGGTGGGGATAATAGAACCAGAGAACAATAATTCATGTAAAATTTTGAATCATTTTAATAAGATATACCCAGATATTATTCCTCCTCTGATATTCAGCTAATTCTTCCAATGCACCTAGGACAAACCTCGTCCTGGACTCAGCACCCATTCTCAGGGCTCTCATCAAAGCCTGTACCTTTCTTCATCATTCTACTTTTTCATTTAATTCTACAATGGCCTTGCATTCTTGACATTCCCTTGCAAAACTAAGTAACGAGATGGCATCTACGATAAGGCCCTTCTCAGAAGTTCAAAAATAGGGCCTGACTCATAGAAGATGTTTGGTAATTATCCATCAAATAATGAAAAAGTGGAGGCCTAGTGATATGTTGCATCAGTGTTTTCTCTCAAAATTAATAAGCACATTTATGGAACATCCACCATATGTGAGGCTCAGTGGATAAGTATTTATGAAGTATGTTTTCACATTCCCCCTTTGGACCTCAAGTTCCCCCATCTCTAAAATGGGACTTATCAGACTGGTTGGTTTTTCAGAAATTTCCCAACTCCTATATTTTATTATGCAGGGACTTGCTCAAATTACTATTAAGAGGCAGAAGTAAACATAAATATAGGTCTTTCGACAACAACTCCAATTTTAATTAATTAAAATTCAAGTGCCATTTTTGTCAGCATCCCAACTGAAAAACATTCCCAGCTCAAAAGTGCTATGATTTGTCTCTTGCCAAGACCATGTGACTAAATAAAATCTTACTTGGCTGAGGGGAATGCTCTAGGGTAGGACTTCACTCTTGGATTTACAAAAACTCTCACCAACCTCTCTCTGCTTGGTTGTCTAAACTATGCAATAAAAATATTTTTATAGAATTCCCTTGAGCCTTCTGTTTATGGGGGGAATGATACATTTATTATAACTAAAAAGAATGAAGGCTATCTAGTTATTCAGATATCAACTGATGTAAAACAAACTACTTCAAAACTGATGGCCCAAAACAATGACCATTTTTCATATCACATGATCTTGTAGGATAAGAATTTGGGCAAGGCTCAGTTGGGTGATTTTTCTGTCCCACAGGGTGTTGATGAAATTCACTCAGTGGTATTTCACTGGTGAGTAGGCTGCCTGGAGGGTACTGCTTCTAGCCTTGTAGGAATGTTAGAAGGCGAGGCTTAGCTGAAAATGTCAACCAGAGAATCTACATGAGGTGTCTCCAGCATGACAGCCTTAGGGTATAGATCTTTTATGTTGGGGCTGAGGGCTGCAAGAGTGAGTGTTCTCATGAATGAGGTGGAAGCTGCATAGCCTTTTATGACACAGACTCTGAAGTCGTATATTGTCACCTGTGTCATACTCTATTGCCCAAAGCAGTCACGATTCTGCCCAGATTCAAGGGAAGGGAATGCAGACTTCACCTCTTGATGGAAGAAATGTAGCTAAGTTTCAAAACCAACACAGTAACTAAATGCTATGATACACCCAACATTATGCTAGATAACGAAGCTATATTATCTTAATCATACCTCATGCTTGGGCCTCTCTCTTGAACTCTAAACCCAAATATTCGACTGCCTACTTGACCTCTCAGAACTTTACAACTTACTGTCTCTAAACTGATCTTGCAAACCTGTTCCACCTTCAGTCATCTCATTAAAAGTCAACTCTGTTCTTCAGGTTCCCAGGCTTCATACCTGGGATTCATTTTCTTTCACATTTTTTGTTCAATCCAGCAGTAAATCCTGTTTACTCTAACTTTAATACATACTCAGAATCTGATCATTTCTAGCCACTTTTACTGCCAAGACTCTGATCTGAGCCACCATACCCTCTGGCTTGGATTATGAAAACAGCCTCCTAACTGGTCAGCCAGCTTCTAATCTTACTCTCCCTATCATGTTTCAAAACAATAGCCAGGTGATCCTTTTAAAATGTAAGTTGGATCATTCCATTGTGCTGTCACCAGACTCAGGGGCTCTCCATGTCAGTCAGGACAATCTGAAGTTCCTACAATGGTCTCTAAGGCCATATAGACCTGACTACTACCTCTGACCACGCCTTCCTTCGCTTCCTCTGCACAAGCCATTCTGGCCATTTTATCTTTTCTTGGACACACCAGACAACCTTTTGCCTCTGGGCCTTTTCATCTTTGGTAATCTCTCTGTACAATATTCTTCCCTAAGCTATCCATGTGACCAACTCCCTCACCTCCTTCAAGTTTCTGTTCTAATGTCACCTTACATTGATGCCTTTCCTGAAACAATCCCATTTAAAATAGCAGCCTCTCCTGCTGCCTTACCATCATCCTTAAACCCATGCCTGCTTTGTGCTTTTACATTGCACTTTTACATTGTCTTCTCCATTGGAATGTATATTTTATAAAGGCAGGCATTTTTGACCGGTTCACTGCTGCATCTGTAGCACCTGAAATAGGACCTGATAACATAGTGCAGGTGCTCAGTGCATAGATAGATGACAGATAGAAAGAAAGAAAGGATAGTTTGATTTCAAAAAAGTAAACAAAATCCTCCTTTTAAAATGATAAACTCAAATATCTTTTGATTTGGGGGCTGTCCTAAGCAGAAAAAGTTGCATAGCCACATTAGCTTATCTCATAAAAATGTTATTAGCTAACGTGCTCTTTTGTACATTTTTCTCTAAATTGCCTAACAGTCTACCTGTTGTAATCCTTGCTAGTGATGCCTGGCTTATAGTTGGCACTCGGTATTTGTTATGGTCAAATCTAAGCTTATGCTGCAATCCTGTTACTGACCAGCTATGTGATATTGAGCAAGTGATAACATTCTGTCAGTTTCCTCCCCTATAAAAATGGGGCAAATGGCACTGACCTTGCTGTGTTGCCATGTAGATAAACTAAAATAGCAGATTCCAGAACACACCCTGGAACATAAGAGAGGGCAGAATATAAGTCCTTTTTTCCCCCCTCCTACAACCACACTAAAGCTATTCAGCCTCAAAATTTTCCATTGAACAGCAGCTTCTCTAAAACTGCTAAGCTACAAAGTGGGGGAGAGAGGATTCAGAAGAGGGGAAATGGAAATGATATCAGCATGCCCTTGGTTACTCTTTCCCCAAAACTCAGCTGCCAGAGAGACAGATGTTCCATAACCTGGGACAAAGGGGACTTCTGCCTGAAGGGCAACACTAAAATGGGTCCTGTCTCAATTTAAAGCCCGACCTCTGGGAAGGAAGATGCATGGTTCACATTAGAAAATGGCTTAATTCCAAATGAGTAAAATAGTGGATATGGAAACAAAACATACTGCCCCCTTGGAAAGAAACTGATATATTGAAAAGGGGAATAGAGGAGGTGGAGAATCGAAGAAGAAAAAAAGCAAGATGTGGTCAATGAGGTGAAGGAATTCTCCAACTATGCAAACAGCATACTGCCATCCAAGAAGGGAATTTCACCTGGCTTTGTGCTGAGCACTTCCTCATAGATCATCTCTATTTTTGTAACCACCTCCGATAATCTGAAATTAGTTATTCTAGTAGTATACTAAACCCTCACTTAATGTCAATGATACATTCTGCCACTTTGCAAAATAACAATGTAGTATATAACAAAACCAATTTACCATAGGCTACTTGCTATAAACAAGAATAAAGTTCCTGTGGCAGTTCAACAATGCTACAATGAAACGACCTTTAACGAAACCTACTGGCAGTCCTCTTTTAGGAGCTAGAAATTCTGGGGCTCAGGAGGATAAACTCACTTGCCTCAGGCCACACAGCTAATAAGAAGTAGAGCCCACAGAAAAGCCACAAGCATCACCACACAGTTCCGTGCTCTGCTCTCTGCCCAGGACACCCACTAACCACCAGGAGAAGGGCAAACAGAATGAAGCCAACAGGCACTTAGACCAGAATGGGGGGACTAGGTTAGAAACCCAGCAGGCGGGATGAGAACTAGGGTTCCTGACACCACCGTTTCTGAGGGCTTCCTGTACCCTTACCTTTCGAGGTGGCACAGGACACAGTACAACCCTGCTTCAGTCTCATCTTCCTTGGAGCAAGGCCAGTGTGAGCTGCGCTGCACTAACATAAGACATATTTAATCCTCTCCAGGAAGAGGGGTGCACAGGCAGCCTTTCCCCACAGCTCTTTATTGGGAAAACTAAACCCAGCAATATGGGACACAGAAAGCGACAATCAAACCAACATTCCTTACCCCGTCCATGGCTTTCCTTGGAGGCAGAGTCTGGGAGACAAAACCAGCTTCCCAGAGCTGGATCCTGTGGTCAAGGGTCCGCTTTGTTGTGCCTGAGCCCGCCAAGTAGCAGTCACTTCCCGCGACCCAGGGCACACCTGAGCGGAGGCTCAGCACCTGCCCCACCTGGGCGGCGGCTCCTCCCTCTCCTGGGGCTGGAGCATTCTCACCACCTGCGGGGCGCACAGCTGCCTTCATCTGCCAAGTTTTGCAGGACCTGGCACCTTTCTGGGGCAAAAGGGAACCCTTCCGTCCAAAGTCCCGCTGACCTCCGCCCCTCTCAGCAAGCTGCTTTCCTGTCTTTTCCAGCAGACTGATCCAACAGTCACTCTCCGGGGGAGTTCACTTTGTGCCCCAGGCTCAGGGGAGTTAATAAGGAATGGGGGTGGCAGGGCTCTTGTTAGTACATAACACTCAGCTGGACAATGTGATCTCTATCAGGAAGAGCCTCAGGCCCATCCCCATCCATAAGGGTGGCTACAAAGGGGATGGAGTGCTTAAACTTGCAGGGTGATTTTGTGGAGCAGGAAGGGAGTTGCTATAACGGAACCTTTGTTTTTGGCCAGACACTATCTAAGCATTAGGATATATTATTATACTTAAATCCTACCATAGCCCTGGGGAGAGCTATTATTCCCATTTAAAAGATGAGGAAACTGAAGCCCAGAGAGATCCTATAACCTGCCCATGGTCACACAGGAAGTAGAAACACTGGGATTTGAATCCACGTCTGCCTGACTCAAAAGTGATTTTATTTTTATGGTATTTTTGTTTTGTTTTGTTTTTGCTTTTATTTTCTGACAGAGCTGGTACTAGAAATCCAAAGCTCAGTCCCCAGTTCCCTAAGAGCTCACACCTGTCCTGGGGGCTGGTGAATGGCATATCGCATAGCCTGTGCTGAATCAAATGTAGTCTGTGTGACTTTTCTTGCTTTGTCAGGGCCAAGCTCATGAAGTGCAAGACCTGCTCTGCCTCGTGCAGGAAAGAGGAGGAACGAGGAGGGGAGTGTTTTCTATGTGCTCACTGTCTCTAATGGGTGGTCCCCATGCCTGGCTCATGGTCACAGCTATCAGGGAATCTATTAAATAAAAATACAGACTTCAACATGAGTCAGTTCTTCTGGTCTAGAGTCTGGGAATCCGGATTTTAAAGCTTTTTAGGTGAGTGGGTTTTAATAGTTAATGACTCACAATAGAACAACCTTTACATCAAGCCTCAGCACACAGACACACATATACACATACACTAAAATAAAACTTTCTCAAAACAATAATCACTCTTAGCATGTGTGATCATGCTGATAAATCCTATTCTAGTCTGAGCCATGACGTGCCATGTAATAAAAAATCAGTGGCCAGCACACCCACTGCACTGATTTCATCACTTAGTTTGATCCCTGCTGCCCTGTGGGCTCCACTCACAATTAGGTTGGGGGCTCACCCCTCAAAGCTAAGCAGGAGACAGGACAAAGTTTCCCTGTAACTTCTCCTCGTACCCTGGTCCTGACTCTGGTCAAAGGCAAGAGTGCCCTTGTATACTTTTTGTAAATAATATGCCGAGGAATCCTCTGCAGAAGCTTTCAGAAGAAAATGGAGCCCTCCTTGCAGCCCACGCTGACAATTGGGCTGTCCAATTCCCTTTGCTCTTAATGCAAGGGCTCCCCCTGGTGGTTTCAGACCGACCTACAAAGGCGAAGAGGATGGAGTAGGTCAGAAGGGCTCTCATCTATCTCCCCGGACCTGGCAGGAGTGGGAGGTTTGTGCTTTTTGGTTTGGCTTGAGACAAATCACAAGGATAGGTCACAAGATACAGTGGGCACTAATTACTGGCAGCCGTTAGGGGTATCTTGTAAGTAGGCTTAAGAAGTATGACTCTTGGAACCCCATAGAGTCTCCTGTTATTACCTTGTGATCTTGTCGGTGATAAACTCAGTTTCCCCACTCATTGGCCTTGAGAATGTCAACAAACCCCTCTAAGATGTATGTTTCTTGTCTGTAACACTAGATTGGAGGGCCTGCAGTGTTGGCTTAAGGATTAATGTGCCATGTGAAAACCTCTACAGTGTTTAACGCTCAATAGGCACCAAAAAGTCAGTTCCTCTCTTCCTTTTCCCTCTCCTGCTTGATTAATGGTGGCTCTGTCAGTGTCAAAATGCACATGCTGCACTTGGATGTGCAAATGAAGTAGCAGAGTTTTATTTTTGTGTCATGTTTGTAAGCCCCCATCCCATGAGTAGCAGCTCCCTGAATCCAGCTTGCTGTAAGGAGAACTTATATTGCTTCCATGGGAGGGTAGAGCAGAAGAGGCAGGTACAAAGCGCAGACATCATGGGAAGGTTTTGGATGTGAAATATGGAGCCTGGCCTACGTTTAGTCAGATCTTGTTAAACCTTAGGAATAAATAATTCAACCGGGTAAAGAACAGTGAGATCCTATGTATCTACAAAGTGGTGGCCTGCTGGTGGCTTCAGGCCAGGATGACTCTCCCTGTGATCTCCATTAATCATGGACATGGAAGTGCCTGATTGACTGTCGGGACAAGGCCCCAGACCGTGCAAACATCACCTTAGTTAGTCTTTATTTTGATCCTCATTTTCCAGTTGAGGAAACTGAGGTACATACAAGTTAAGTCATCGGTTCAGGGTAATGTGGTTGGTTACAAGAGCAGACATTCCAATACAAGCAGTCTGGCTACAGAGCCCACACTCACAACCACTCTGGTTGTTGCCATTTAAATCTTAGAGAAACACAGAATAAACTCACAGAATCTGAGAGCTTGAAGGATTCTTTGAAGCATTTTTTTCCAAACTCAAATTGAAAGAAGTCATTGAGAAAGCTTAGCAGATACCTGGGCTGACGTTAGGCTCAAAATCTTCCCACCCCTAGCTTCAGTTTTCTTCTCCTGGTAATGGGGATGATGTAGCATACTCACCAGTATGGGATCATGATCCCATCGGCTCTTTGGCATATCGAGTAGTGGCAATCAGTATTTCCAGCATATTCTTGATGCTTCCAAACATTACCTTCAGTCTCGGATATTGCGTGCAACTTTTCAGTGTTTCCATTTATGTCTCAGTCTTTCATTTCTTGGCAAACATATTGCTTACACTTTGCACTATAAGTAATGGTTTGTAGCAGAACACTCTGATGTAAAAAAGGATTTAAAAGTATCTGAAAGTGGAAAATCATATGCATTCACTTCTTTCTAGGATAAACTTTAAGCACTATATGTTATATAATGACAGAGCTGGAGCAGGTAGATTGATTGTCGGAATTAGGATGGTGCTGCTAGAGTAACCTATTATTAATATTAAAATTATTATTGGTTACATTAATCATTTCTGAATAGTTTCAGCATAACATGTAATTTATTTATGTATAATTTATATCTTGACTGCTTTCAAAAAGGAGAGAGGAAAGAGGAAAGGGACTTAAATTTATTGAGAATCTACTGTGTAACGAGCTACATAGTTTGCATATATTTTCTTCTATTCTTCATGACAATATGGTGAGGTAAGACATGTTGACAAGTGAAGACAATGAGGCTCAGGAAGTTCAAGACAAATACACTGGCCATGCAGAGGACAGGTCTGATTCTCCATTTGGACTCTTCCCCCACCCCAATCTGTTGTTCTTTCCTCCATTCCATGCTGTCCCCAGAAGGACTTGAGAGAGTGGACAATACAAAGCCAAGTAAAATAGGATGGTTAAAAGTGAAAATAATAACCATGTACAGGACAGAGTGATGGGAAGGCAGGAAGGAATGGATAAACAGTGCAGAAATATGGAATGATTACTACAAGGTATACAATTATTTAAAGATAAATTATTTAAGAATAAAATTATCTTAGCAGGTCTGTGGGTTCAAGAAAGGGTCTGCCTCCTTTTTACCAGTTTGTGAAAACTATAATCCAGCTGGTTTCTCTTTTGCCTAGAAGGAAGCTCGCATCTCAATTGTGTGTTTACCTAAGTAATCATCTTAATGGTACATCATAATTTAATAAGAGATTTCTTGAAGGATGCTAAGCGAACATGACCGAGGCAAGTTGTTCTGCTTTTAACAACCTGATACCTAGAAAAGGAAAAGAGTCTGAGGACCTAATTTGTGACAGGTGCTGTACTTGGAGCTGGGGATGTCACAGCTCCTTAGGTTCTTACAGGAAACTATCTTTACCAGTTACATTACGGCTATCATTCAGAGACTATTATGGTATTTTCAGATTTACTATATTGTTGAGATTGAAGGAAGACCGCACCCCTGTGGGAAGGCAATAGGTTTACTTGGAAGTAGGGAATCATTCCCAATATCAGCCACGCCCATGTCCCATCATCCAGAAAAGCAAGTCCTCAGATGGGAAGTTCAAGCAGGGAAAACTTTTTCTTTCTTTGGGTATTGTTTTCTTGGGTCTGGACAGCAAGGCATAGTAATGTCACATGACTGCAATGCTTGGAAGCTCAGAGTACTAAGATATAGGAGTGGTATGACTGTTCACAAAATCTACAGGTCAATTGGTATGTGATTATGAATCATAATTTGGGTAGCTGATTTCATATATATTTGAAAGCTCTATTGAAGTATAACAGTTAGGACTGCTTTCCTTGAGAGGAGTTAGGGAGGTATAAACTTTTCTCCTCTACACATGTATACATCCCCTTCTCTCTCTAACTGCTCCCCTGAAATGCCATGATTTTGTTTTGTGGACTTAAGACCCATGTGTGGGCATTCCTGGGTACTAGGAATTAGATGATTTCTGACTTATGATTATAGGACAGGAGCGTGACAGGCAAGTGGTCTTATGGAAGACTCATACTAAAGATGCATAAACTCCATTTTGAAAAAAAGCAAATTAGCAACTGTAGCTCATTCTGTTTATTCCTCACATGTCATCCCCCAGTCTTTTGTAAAATCTAATGAAGTTAGATATTTAACCTCAGCTCTGGCATAGTGAAAAAGAAAGCACCTTTGTCCACATTCAGGATGGAATGTTAAATAAAGGGAAAGGGAGAGCAGTGTCCTATGAGGTCAACATGGCTTCATTATTGATTAATGACTCCACAGGGCCGATAAGCCTCAAGAAAAGGGGATAAAAGACTCTGTTTTCTGAGATAGAGCCACCACTCTTCACACACTAAGTACTATGGAGGTTATTTTACTAAAGGAGGTAAGATGGCAGAGAAAATGCTTGTATTCACCAAATTCCAGTTCCTTTTCTTTTTCTTAGGTATATGAGAAGACTTTATTTTCCAACCTCCCTTGCAATTAGATTTGGGGTCACTGGGGTGTGAGAAGTAACGAATGTTACTTCTAGTCCTGCTCCATTGTCCACTGTTTCTCATCTCCTTTTGCAGCAGTCTTGGGAAGCATGTGTTTAAGATAGCAGAATTACAAAATGAAAGGAGCCTGGATCCCTGAGCCCCTACTTCTAAGAGAGCTAGTAAAGAGATCTGTCCAATACTCATCAGATTATAATATAAATGAATCTTTGTTGTATTGAGCTATTAAAACCTGGAGGTTATTTATTACTGCAGCATAGCTTATCTTATTCTGACTGATACAACTTTCTTATAAAGTATTAGTGAGCTACAGTAAAATTTAGGCAGTGGGCTGGTAGAAAAAAAAAAAACAACAGAAGAAACAGGAAGGGTTGAGTCAAGAGTTAAGGAAAACAATCCTTACATGGGTTTAACCTATTTCTTGAGGATTCAATTGAAGACCAAACTGCTATGCCTAAGTGACATGTTCTGAGCTGCTGGGAATGACAACAGGCATCCTTTATTTATTGAGTGCTTATTTCATATCAAACATAATAGTCAAAAATATTATGTGTCAAAAATATGTATACCGTTCAGTCTTCTCAATAATCTTGTGAGGAAGACATCATTAACTCCCATTTTATAGGTGAAGAAAATAAAGTGCAAAAAGAGTAAGAGTTTTTTTCCCTAGGCCACACAGCCCATAAGAAACAGAACTGGGTTCAAACTCAATTCTGTTTGATTGGGGTAAAGACAAGTGTTATTAACTGCAATGCTACAGGTGTCAGCCAAGCTGAAGTTCACAGAGGTGGCATTGTTGTGATTTTAGGGGAGGGATGGTGTTAGCTAGCTAGAGAAAGATATTGGCAGCCTCTATAGGATGGGTTTCAACACCTAGAGACAGAATAGGCAGTGCCTAGAAAAGGTATCAGGGCATCCAGCAAATAGACTAGGATGTAGGACCCCACAGAGAAAAAAGAGTGAAAATCAAGAATAGAAGCAAATGATTAGTTAGGAAAGCAAGGCCTAGGGGGCAGGTGAGGCACAATGGCACACTGCTGACAGAAAATTTATCCCAGAGAAGGATGCCCTTGACCATCCTTCTCAGTTAGGAGGCACTCAGGGTCTGAGCAGACCTGGGCCTTGTGGCAAAATACCTCCAGACGTGCTCACTGGACAGCTGGGACAGGCCAGGAGCTGGATTAGAGGGGATTCTTGCCCTGGAGGCACTCACATGTGGACAGATAAATCTAAAACCATACAATAGAACTATATTAGAAATATTGAGAAAGTGCTATGGAAACACTGTGTATTTGATTTTTGACCAATCCCATCTCAACCATTTACTGGCTCTTTTATCGTCCAAATGACTTATGTCTTTGACTCTCAGCTTCCTGATCTGTAAAACGGGGCTAACAAACTCAATCCCACAGATGGTTCTACACATGAAAAGTTGGAAAGTATGTAAAGACTCATGCCTAGTGATTGACACCTAAGAGGGACCCAGTAAAGGCCAGATCTCTCTCCTTTTTCCTCTCCATAGGAGAGGAGGTATCTATCTCTGTCCAGAGGCTTCACAGTGGGAATAAGGCTTGATCTCAGCCCTAAAGTCATTAAGGATGGGGCAGTTGGGGGGAGGGGGAGAACAGCTGTGCAAAGACCTGCCCTCAACAACTAAGTCCCCTAAGTGAGCCCTTTAGGGAGATAAAAGTTTTAAAAAGCTTGGTTTCTACTTTTAGGAGTTTTTGTTTCTGAACTTTTGTCATTCTGAAAGTAGCCCTATAGATTGTACGTCTTACTCTGCCTTCATGTCTCTTTTCCCTGCTCACTAGTTATGTTATCAGAGAGGCCAGCAGCTCAGGCTCCATGCTGCCAGGAGCTGGTGCAACAGCTTGCAGGGAGATGGGACGTGGCCAGGCCCCTCCATCATGGCCCTCATGTGACAGATCTCAGTCAACTCTGAACGAGGGTGTTGGATGTCACAAGCCATTAGGCCCTTGTTCAGGTTGCAAGATGTCATTGAAATGAAGGGCTTCCTGGGAAGGGAGGTGGCATATGTCAAAGAGATCTGTTTCCTACTGTCTCCCAAAGCAGATGGGAGGAAGTCTCCTGTCCTCCCAGTGGATGCTGCTTCAAACCAGGTGGAACTGTATATGGAGGTCAGTGTATTTATTCAAAGGCATTTGTCACTGTGGCATTTAATCACCTATGTAAACATTTGTTGAATTGAATTACCTAATTTGATGCTCATAGCCACCTAGTGAAGGAGGCAGGGCACTTAATAAATCCCCATTTTACAGATGAGAGAACCGCAACTCAGAGAGGGACTTGAAAGGATTTGATCAGAACTAGGTTTTGGGGGTGTGGCATGCAGTAGAGAAGGAGGGAATAGGGCAGTTTGAAGAAGAGTGTTACAAAAAAGGATCTTTGAATCTGGAAGCTTCGTGCTTGACCTAGTGACTTAGCTCACTAAAACCCATACTTTCACTTGGCTTCCATCTACATCCTGTCCATGCCCACATCCATATCCTCAGCCCTTTATTCATTCAATGAATATTTACCTAATCTCTACTAGGGGTTAGGTTAGGCCAAGATATACAATGAAGAACAAAACACACACTGTCTTCACCACCATGGAATCTTTAGTCTAGTTAGGAAGTCAGGCATTAAACAGGTGAATCATTACATTATTACTCATACCTGTAAGTGCTATGAAGGAAAATAAAAGGGAATAAAATAACAAGGGGCCCTGCTTTGTAGAAGGTGGTCAAGGACTCTGGGGCATCCCTGAATTCTAGACCCATTTACTTATTTTTTCACCCAGCAAATATTTATTGAGCACCTATGCCATATGTTGACCTAGACACTATTCTCTTTGTTGATTCATATGTCCAACCAACTGCTGTATTGCTCACTGGGTGTTCCATAGACCCCTTACACTCAGTAAGGTCATAACTCAACCAATGACTTGATCCCCTAAACCTGCTCAAGTGGCGTCAAGCTCATCCACTTTCCTAAGCAGAAACATTGGACATTCCTGACTCTCGCCATCCTTCACATGTCAAATGCAGTTGATTGTGTCTTATTCAATAATATTCAGCAAATATTTACTTTGTGCCCATTCCTGTGTTAGACAGTTGATATTCTCTGGCACAAAATAGGTACAGCCTTACCATCAAGAAGCACATAAATCTAATTTCACCTCAGGAAATGCCTAGACTACTCAGGGACAGCTCTTCAATCAATTTGTTTTTTCTATCCCTTCTAAGGTGTGGGGGAAGGGTATAGGTTTAGGCTTGTGGTGCCCCTGCCTCCAATCTCCCACCTCACACCTAAAGAGGCTTCTTACTTGGATGATTTACCCCAAGATAAATCTGATCATGTGCTCCATCATTAAAAACCTCCTCTGACTCTCTAACGCCACAGGAAAAATCCAGAGCTTTCCCAGGACACACAAAGATATTTAGACTTGGCCCGTAGAGCTTCTGCAGCCTCAAGTCCTGTCAGTTGGCCCCCTACACAGCAGCTGTACTGAGTTTCTTCACTCCTGGGCTCACAGCACTATTTCTTTCCTCTGGATATTTGCCTATCTAATTTCCTCTACCTGAAATGCTGTCCCTGGCATGGCTGCCATCTACCCACGCATCTCCCCTTAACCTTCCAGAGCTAGTATAGGTAATGCCAGTATCGAGCCTTTCCTGAGGACCACAGGTGGGGTGACTTACTCAATCCTCTGTTCCCACAGTTCCTTCATCATTTATCTCATAACCCAACTGTGTGTACACAACTGGTTCTGTTTATAGCCATGTGATAACACCTGAGTCCTCAATAAACCGCTTACTCTTCCTGGGATATCTGAGGATCTTCATAAAGGGCTTCCCAAGTGCCTACTGAGCGGGTGGTCAACTGGAGTCACCACGTGGCATTCACCATGGTCTGCCTTGCCAGCTCTCATTCTTCCTTGCAATGTTTAGGGCCCACAAAGTATTGAAGAAACCTCACTACTGCCACCACTCAGGGCGCCCATCACGACAACACTGGTGTCCTTGGGTTTACCTTACATCAGATAAGGTATGAAGAACTTTCTGTGCATAGACTCATTTTATACTCACAACACCTGTGAAGTGGGCATGGAATCCCCTTTTACAGATGCAAAAGCTGAGACTTGGAGGAATCACATGGATCAAGGCCAGGAAGTATATGAGCTGGGATTAGCCCCTGGCCTGTCACAATCAGAGCACGTTTTCTCAAGTGCTGTGTGTGGGGCACACATAGAGCTCTGAGCTCTGGTTTAGCCCATCAACCTGCATTTGTCCCCTCTGTCTCTGTGTCTGTCCCTCACAAGTAGACAGGGGGGGTCTTTGAGGGCAGGAATTTGTTCTTACTCATCCTTACCCTCTATATTTAACTCACTGCTAGGCCAGAAATAAATGTTTCCTCAATAAATGCGCTACCTGTCAGGTAAGATTTTATTAAGCTGTACTATTTTCCTTTGCTTACTTTAGTGCTGAGCTTCCTCTCAGTAGCAGGTCAGCCTCATTTACAGCCAAGCCCATGAGGAGTCAAGGTGATTTGGGAGATGTGAGGGGCAGGAAGGGGCAGAAAGGTGGGCTGCACCATTCTCTTGACTGTAGCAGAAGCTTTAACCTCTGGCCATTCCCAGATTCCTTCCAAATGCCTGTTTTGTATTCATTTGGCCTCCAGATGATGGAAATAAAATAATGCTCTGGGAAGCATTAAGGAGACTAACTGGCCGTGTGCTGGCCTCACGCACAGAGGTGCATTTTAGCAGTCAGGTTAACAGTTAAATCTTCCACTTCAGCCACAAATGTGCATCTTTCTTTTATCTGAAAATTGCAGTGGGCACTGGGAATAACTGTAAATTGGCCTGGCTCTTGCTTAAGTCACATATTAGACCTGTAGAGTAGAAAGATAGCAACTTCTTCACCACTGTCCTATGGGTCCTAGCCAACAGCCTCAGTTTTTTTTTGCATTCTGCAACTGTTCTAATCTTGATAATCTCACTCTATATCCAACGTCTTCACCATCTGTTAGTGACACAGATGCCATATCGGACCCGAATGTGGGTAAACTTGAACAAAGGTTTTGTGGTTGGTGAATCTAGCTAAGAAAAAAAAGTGAATAGAGCTCAAAAAAAAAAAAAGATATTTTTGGCCATATAAGAAAAAAAAATTTATAGGGAGTACTATAAGAGTGTCTTAGAAAGTAACAAGATAAAACTATGTAAGACAAGCAAACATGATTGCGTATTTATCCATTCACTGATGTCATTCATTAAAGAAACTATTCTCAACAACTGAATGGAGAGATAAGCTGATGTTATCAGTCAGGGTCCAATCAGGAAAGCAGAAATCACCCTAAATGTTTGAAACAGTGGGGATTTAATACAGAGAATTGGTTATACCTGGGATGGAAGAGCTAAGGGGGCTGTGAGGAAACCCAGAGACTGGCAATAGCTGGAAGCCAGTAGGCAGGAGGTACAAAGAGTAGGCAATGTTTTAAGAGCCCAAGAGATGAATCACTCAGAGGAAACTAGAATCACTGAGAGGGAGATATAGCTACTGGCACATATACCTCCTGAGGCTTCTAGAGATGGGACAAAAAATCATGGCTTCTCCCTTCTTCCCATTCTTTAGTCTCCCCTAGTGCCTCCCATTGGCCAAACCTAGGCAGTGCCAGCTGACACAGGAGCCTGAGCCACGCATGTAGCCTGCATGGGTCACAGGTCCTGCCACAGGGAAGAGAGTAGGCTCAGACTGAGGAATGGATCTGTGGGCAATCAATCCTAGGTAAAGGACAAGTGATAAATAAAAATATTACAAGAGGAAAGGTAAGTGCTATAATAGACTTTTTTTTTAAGCTAAAAGATAAAATAATAATAATAATAAAGAACAACAAAGTCCTTCTTCTCGTGGAGAAGAAGAGATAGCAAAACTTGGAGGAGCTGGCAGGTGAGCTGGGTCTTCAGTGAGGTGTGAGAGCATGAAATGAAAGCAGGGAGAAGGGCATTTCAGGAGGGGCAATGGCATGAACAGAACCACAGCTTCTGGAGTGGTGCGTGGCATTCCCTGGGAGCAGAGAGAGCTTTACCCTAGCAGAGGTGCAGGGAGTGTGGGCAGGAAAGTAACCCAAAGGAGGCAATGGCAGGATATAGAGGCAGCTCAGGGCCCGAAGGGTGAAGGGCGAAGGGCAGTTCAGAGGAGTTTACATCTAGCCTGTCAGCAGGGGAATTTAGCTGTAGGGTAATTGAAGGAGAGTGGTAATCAGATCATCTTAATTGTAGAAGAAGAGTATAATACCTTGGGACCCTTTCTTTTACTATGCAAACATAAAATTTGAGTGCTCTCGTGAGTGTTTGCTCTTTAACATTCATCCAAAATATTTTTGGAATTCTCTATTGACAATTGTCTTCAGATCCCAAGATACGAAAAGACAAATCTTTGCTTTTGAGGATAGATTCAGTTTTTTAAAAAAAATCTTACAGGAGATTGGAAATCAAATCAGATGCATAATGCGGTCAGTTAAGCCACTATGCTATTTTGGTTAAGACCGTGTTCATTAAGAATTAATACAATTTGAGCTGTGGCTCCATCATTGGAATATGAAGAGCACCTCTCTAGATTTCTGAATGACTGCTCATTCAGATATCCAGTAGTCCGTTTAAAATCATTCTCATTATTTTATGATTAAACATCATCTGATTTACTTTAGGCATGAAGAACAGATGAAAAGAATAATCCCTTCCATTTGTATAGCATCTTGCGCTTTCTAAAACACTTGTACGAAATCAAAGGAAAGTACAAAGAAATAAAGAGGGAAAAAGAAAGCAGAAGAGCAAGAAACTAAATTATTCTTAAGGGACTTTTTTTTTTTTTTTTTAACATTGCACTGTCAAGAGAGACAGGAAGTCAATATTTGAGTATGTTTCAAGAAGTCAATATCTGAGGATATTTTAGGGAACTCATTGTCAGAGGTTAGGAAGTTGAAACCATAAATGTCCAGTTAACTCACAGATTTCTGAAAGGTTGGGTGATCACTTTGATCACAAAATAACATTTACCTTTTATCTCTACAACTTGTTTTTTTGCTTGAAAAAAAAAAAATAAACATATCAATTGTAGTACACACTTTTAGTAGCCTACCTAGCATTCATTTTCTCTTGCTTCATCTTTTTTTTGCTTAAAAACATTCTTTAAAAAAATGTGTGCTCTCATTCTTTCTCCACTAAGTGATTTAAGAAAAGCTGAGTCCACCCATAGCTTCAGGTATGTGTACTGAGTGGCAGGTCATCAGCACATGCTCTCCACCTCAACAAAATGATTGGTTTAGGGGTGAGCATGTGACCTAAGCCAGTCCAATCAGAGGAAGCAGAGGTTTTTTTCTTAGAATGCTGGCATGAGATTTCTTCTTGCTCTCTAAGCAGACTAGAAACATGTAATAGTAGGAGCTGTTAGCCATCTTTGACTATTAGGGGATTCAGGTTTAGAATGCAGGTTATCAGGCAGAAGAACAGTAGAGATATAGAAAGAACCCGGGTGTTTGAGCTTCTGGATGAATTAAACCAGCCCTGAAGTTTAATCTACACTTCAAATTTCTACCTTGGGAGCCCATAAAATTCCCATTTGGCTTGCCAGTTGGAGTTGGGTCTTCTTTGTCTTGCAATAGAAACCTGTGTGATAACAACAAAAATACTCTTTCAGAATGAACATATGGCTTATGTGAGGCACAACTGGTTGTTTTTTTTTTTAATTTTTTAAATTATTTCAAAAGACATTTTTAAACATTTTCTATTACAGATGACATTCGATATTATAATAGTTTCAAGTATACAGCATAGTGTTAAATATTTATGTACCTTATGAAGTAACCCCCGTTTAAGTCTAGTACCCCCCTGCCACCATACATATTTGTTATATTATTGACTACATTTTCTATGCTGTATTTTACATCCCATGACTATTTTGTGACTACCAATTTATACTTTTTAATCCCTTCACCCTTTTTACCCATCTCTCCAAACCCCCCTCTCATCTGGCAACTATCAGTTTCTCTGTATTTATGAGTTTGTTTTTGTTTTGTTTGTTTTTTAGATTCCAGATATAAGTGAAATAATATGGTATTTGTCTTTCTCTGACTTATTTCACTTAGCATAATACCCTATACATCCATCCATGTTGTCACAAATGGCAAGATTTTATTCTTTTTTTTATGGCTGAGTAATATTCCATTATATACATATACCATATCTTTATCCAATCATCTATCGATGGACACTTAGGTTGGTTTCATATCTTGACTACTGTAAATAATGCTGCAATAAACAGAGGGATGCATGTATCTTTTCAAATTAGCATTTTGAATTTCTTCAGCTAAACATCCTGAAGTGAGATTGCTAGGTCATAAGTTCATTCTATTTTTAATTTTTTTGAGGAATCTGCATACCGTTTTTCATAGGAGACACAATTGCTTTTTAATTAGTACTTATTGAGCCCTAAGTCTATGTGAAATATTTTCACATACATTATTTCATTAAATGTTCACACATCATACCTATTTTTAGTTGAGATAACTGTGGCTCAAAAAGGTGAAATGGCTTGCTTTAATAGTCAGGGTAATTAATGCTGGCTGTTAAAACAGCCTTCAAATCTCAGTGGCTTAGTATATATGGTTATTTCTTGCTCACATAACAGTTTGATGAGAATCAGATGGCTCTCCCAGGTGAGTGTCCTTTAAGTAATGACTCGTGGATTTGGTTCACTTCCTGTGTGTGACTCTGACATCTTGGATTATTTTGTTTCGATTGGTGTGCATATAGAGACAGTGAGTGTGTGAAAAATTATTAGGTACACTTTAGGGGTAAGGCCTGGAAGTGGTGCATCACTCCTGCCCACATCTCATTGGCCAGAACTCAGTCACATGGCTCCCAATTGCAAGAAAAACTGGGACATGCAGTCTTCCTATGTGTTTCTATCTGTCACCTTTGCAGAGGGCCATCTTAGGATGCTGCTTACCACAGCTCGTCAGCATAGCCAGGATTCTAAACTAAGCATTGCATTTCCATGGCCTTCTATTTCTTCTGCTTCTCTCTTACACTTCCTCTAACTCCCCACCCCCCCACCCTATACACATTTACATTTTGTTAAACTAGTCAGTAAGCAGTTACCTTGCTTATGCAAAGGTCAATTTGTATTTTTTCCTCAGTATCTTCTTAAGAAACTCTTGGCTTCCCCTACATTTGGTAGAACCACAGAAGCTGTTACTACCTCTGAGAAGTGTTTGCTGCATAATAATGCATGTGAGGGATTGATCATTGACTTATTCTCAAAGCTGATGGACTTTATAGGGAGAAATGCTCTTTAATGCAAACATGACTGTGAAGAATAAATCAAATTTCTCTGTGTACTTAACGGGGAACGAATTATTCAAATGCTGCGTCTGCAGCTTCAGGTCCGTTTACTGAGCCCGCAATCCTGAACAGTGACCACCAGGGGGAGTGCTAGGCCCATCCCTGCACAGTCAGCTATTTTTAGAGGCTGCTTCTAGCCTCAAGGAAGAAGCCAAAGAAATAAAAGACTATGATATATATATATGTATATATATTTTTTAAACCGGACCAACTTATAAATTATTTGTGATTCCAATAAAAGACAATTATCAATATTTCCTACTATTTCAAGAGTAATATATTCTATATTAGAAAAAGATTCAATTTATTCCATGGCTGTGATTCAGACAATGGAAATTGGAAGCAACCACAACCAAAGAAAAAGATTGTAATCCTGTGTAAATCTCTGTCTTTAAAACTCAAATCAGAGGATGTGTATTCTGGCCCTGGTGGGCATGAAATATTTTCCCTGAGGCAGGAGAGTTTGACAGGCTTGGGGAAGGTGACTCAGGAGGGTTGTGTGTGTGTGTGTGTGTGTGTGTGTGTGTGCGCGCGCATGTGTGTGCATGCACACAGGCACGTGTGCACAACCACAATAAATATGACTCCTGATTCTTTGCAAGCACAAGGGAAGTAAGCCAAAACAATCCTGTGCAAACAATTGAAAAATGAGGTTACAAAATATTATTTTAGGAAGGATAGTTTTATAATTTCCACCTCTAAAGACATACAATACCATGGAGCTCAGAAGATCCCGGTTTTCATAATCAGGTTGTTGTGTTACAAAGAGCCTTCTGCCCTCCCCAACTGGTCTAATGAGCAGCAAGCACTCTTTTGTTAAGCAGCAGCATGATGTGATGGGACCAGCATGGTCTCTGGCTCTAGAGAGACAGCCTGAATCTTGCCTCTGACAGGTAGTAAAAGTGAGACTTTGAGTAAATTACTTAACCTTTCTGATCTTCAGTTTCTAAAATACCCATCTCAGAATGAACATGCAGATGAAATTATATACATGAATACCTAACACATCATGGGTGGTCAATAAATATTTGCTTTCTTCTTCTGTTAGTTCTCTTGTTTCTCTAAAGATAGCAGAAAATAAGTCTACGGCCATGCCACCCTTAATGTGCCCGATCTCGTCTGATCTCAGAAGCTAAGCAGGGTCCGGCCTGGTTAGTACTTGGATGGGAAACCACCTAGGAATACCAGGTGCTGCAGGCGCAAAAAATAAAATAAAATAAAGTAAATATAGCAACAAATACATTTGAACTGAATCTGGATCTACATTTTCACAAACTCTGAGTCTATGGGCCTGGATTCCCGCGAATTTGAAGCCGTGGAAGGAATGAGGAGTGGATGACAGTGGGCCCACCTGGGTGTGGGAGTTCTCTCATGAATTTCTTAGCTCTGAAACAGGCAGGCTGTTTGTGTAGAGGTGTGTTCTCCAGAGATCCTGGCACTTAATTAAGCTAAGAAGTGCTTTCTCAAGGACAGAGGACAAAGCAGTAGAGAGTGGGAATGAGAACACATAACCCCCAAGCTTTCCATCAGCTGCAATGACTACTTAGAACCCTTCCCTTGACTGTGTGAAAAGCAAAACTGCAGGAGCTGATATAAGGTTGACAGCCTCAGCGAGTATCTGGGAAACTTGGAAGTGCAAGATGTAGGGCTTGGAAGGAGGGCAGATTGCAGGCATCTTGCAGATTGCCAGGACTCTGGACATCAGGTCAGCACTCCAGAACTGAAAGAAAACTGATGATCCCTGAGGCAAAGCCTTGTATGCCACGAGGACCGCCTTCAAGCCACATAGTGAGCCCAGCATCAGCTCTCCACTTACAGAATCAATCCTGAACACTAACCTTTATTCACTCCTATTCCTCCTGGTCTGATCCCTGTTTGTGACCAGGCTCAAGTCTAAGACCATGTGCTCATCACTGCTGCTGATTCTCAGTTCCCCTCTCCACCGCTGTCTTCCACCTCGCTTGCTCTGTGCCCTGGGAGGCCGACCCGCACAGATTGCAGCACCTCGACTTCCTTGCCCCTGGCTTGCAAAGCACCAGCAGGAAGTCTCAAGGTGAGATGAGAAGGAGGTCATGGCATTTCAACGCAGGCTCTCTCCTCGTTTTGGAGCAGTGCCTCTGCCGCTACCTGTGTCCTTCCATCACTCTGGCTCCCATGACCCTCCTCATGGCCCCATACCTGTTGGGCTCTAGTCATAACCTTTCCTCCCCTCATTCCCCAAGTGGTCTGGGTGATAATGGCTTCTTACTCTTGCTAATCCCTGGGCATCTCACCACCACTTGTCAGTTCCCGCAACCTTGCCCATACCTTTGTGAGAGGCCCCATCGTTAAAATCTCTCCTTTTGAACTACCTGAGGTGAATTCTGTTTTCCACTGGGACTCTTTGTAAACATTTATTTATACATTATTTTAGAAAGAAACTTATAGGGCTATATAAAATGTGAAATCATCAATGTCAAACATGGAAAAAAAAACATGGGAACAAAAGCATATGCTGGAACCAAAGATAAAACTAAGAAAACTGTATAGCATCGTAACCTCTCCATTTGGTTATTGGCAGGTCATACACGTAGCCCCTATTTTCTAAATGTCCACAGATAAAGAATAGTGACTATTAAGTTCAGAGTCTATAAAATACAAATAAGCCAATTACCCTGCACAAATACAGGTGTGTGGAGATGAGAGTGTTAGCAGCATTCTTTTAGTTGTAATGAAAAAAGAGTTACGTAGACAGCATGAGAAAAAGAAGGAGGAGGGTAGGGTGATGCTATAAAGATGCCCTTGGCAATGATAGAGCAGGGGAGGGCCTAGAGAGCTAAAAGCAGGAACCAGAGTGTGGCCAGGCCTCCCGGTTAAGGCTTCTGGATCAGGACATCTCTGGAAACCTCAGCAGAAGGGCTTTTTGGGTCTTTATTCTACTGTTGTCACTAGCACAACTGAGCTATATCCAAGTATTGACTTCTCTCTGCTTCTCTTTCCACCAGCAGTTAGCTTCTTCACACATCTTTGGTCTTTTTCAGAGCTTCTGGTCACTCGGGTTTCCACATTGTCATAATTCTATCTGTACCTCACATCAGTTTATTCAGCGTCTCTGTCCTACCTTGTAGACTTTCTCTGGGCATCCAACCAGACTCATCGCAGGCTCCTCAGAGTGAAAATCTGATTGGCCGGCTTGCCTCTCTCTGGGCAGAGCTTTCCATGTTTGGCCACTTTTTGCTGGCCTTTGGTTAGGTGGCCATTCTTAGTGCAATCAGGGGCTATCAGAGAGTCACAGGCTGAACACGGTGGCTCAGGGGCTGTGGTGCGTGGGGGCAGGGCAGTTTCCTTAAGGTGAAGATGGAGGACAAGCCAAACACTGTATCATATTTGTTCTTCATAAGAGATTGTGGATAATTTGCAAGCCTCTTGCTTCTGGTTCACTGAGGCCCCTGGGAGTCTCTATAATGCCTCTGTCCTCTGTAAGGAATCCTTGTGCTGACGCACTCCAGCCCTGAGAGCAGGACTCAGAGAGCAGAGGCAATTTAGCCTGGGCCAAAATAATAGGCGTTTGAATTTGATGAGGTCATTGGTTCCCAAGCACAGCAGAGAGTGAGCTGAAGGCTGCAAGACAAATGCTGGACACCATCTGTTGGTGGGGTCAGAGCAAGACTCTGGCCTGCTCTGCATGGACTCAGGACGTGGAGAAGGTGAGCTATGAATAGAGAGCCTGGAGGACTCCTGCTGAGCATGGCTGGGGAAGGCAAGTGCTGTTGCTTAGCTGTGTTCATGGACAGCCATCAGAGGAGAACTTGCCCCAGATAGTTTAGCAATGGTCAGTGATGGCAAAACTGAAATTCTAATTTGGCTACGTATAAGCTGTGTGACCTTGGGCAAATGGCTTGATTATTGAACCTATTTCTGTATCTAGGAAATACAGACATTAAGATCTACATTTCGAAGCTGACATAAAAAAAATGCATGACATAGTGATTAGTAAGTCTTTGAAGACTAGGCTCTCAAAAACAGATAGTAATTGTTATGATTGTGATTGTTGGTGCAGTTGCTGACCTGTTTTCTAATATTTGCAAGGGGACTTTGGGCTCCCAGTGATTTGGGAGGAAAGTAATCTTTGAAACCGACATGGGGGACTGTGCCATCTATGATGAGGCAGCCACGGCATCTTAGAATAGACAGGGCTAGCTGTGTACTTCACTCGGCTCAGTTGGTGTGGACTGAATAATCTATTGCAAGGACTAGATTTGAAAATAAATTTTTTTTAAAAAGCAGCGGTACAAGAAAAGATAACAGTTCTCCCCAGAGGCACAGCAGGCTCGAAAGCATTTTCTTGCATGGAGACGCGGGATGGCTCGGTCCATCATAGCATTACCCTGCCTCTCAAATCCAGGAGGTTGGGAGAGACAGCGCAGGCAACCTTGACCTCATATTCCAGACACGAGATTGAGATCCTTTGTTCAAGTGAGAATGTGAGCAACCAGCTACCGAATTCCATCTATGCTGTCTAGAGAGGGCTTCCAGGGGCAGGTGGCTTAAGACTTCTCTCCTGCCTCTGGAGGGAGAAGGCTATTCCCCTTCAGCCCAGGGGACCATTTCTGTAGTCAGACGAGAGAGAGAGCCTCTGCTCAGTCTTGTTGCCAGGCACGGCTGGATTATCTCGCTAAAGCAACGGGGGCCTACCTTGGCTGAAGTCAGTGAGCTTGTAAAATCACTTCCCTGAGGCAATCCAGCACCCAATTTGGAGATGAGTGGGGATTTACATGATTCAAGGAAATGTTTCTTTCCAGTATCAGGGCTCAGTCAGTCGTGAAGGAGGAATTTGTGAGCAAAGCTTACTAGCTGTGGCTCGAGTTTCATTCTTGTCCAGAGGGGCTGCAGGAGTGGAGGCAAAAGGTGCTAAATCTTTGAGGAGGTTACAATAAATGACGTTGGGGGGTGGGATGCATCCGTTTCATTGTGACCTTAGGGAACTCTCTCTTTGGGGTCAGGAGGGATGAATGAAGAAAACTCTTCTAACTCTGAGCCCTCAATGTAAGAGAAACTCGATGTATCAAATATTTATTTTGAGCCAGTCACTGTGTGAAGTCGTTTACTTAATACTTCCTCATTGGATCCTTACAAAAATGCTGTGAATTTGGTATTTCCATCTTTCTCTTATGGGAAACTGAGGCTCAAGGAAGTTAAGTGATGAGTCCAAAGTCACATGGCCAGAAAGTTACTTAGCTGATCTCCTACCCCAGGGGCCACTCCTTGAAGCTGTGCCTGGAATTCAAACCGGGATGTGTTTATTATTTCTAAATAAGTAACATGCAACCTGAAAATAGAGTTACCTGGCATATTTGTTTTACCCTTACGATCTATGTAGGCTCTTGCTAAGAAAAGGTTAACAGCTGGCCAGGGTGCTGGAGAGCAGTTGTTTCTATTTCACTGCTCCGAGCTTTGGTGGGCTGGAGGAAATCAGAGACTTTACCCAGATTGAATTCAAATCCATGCCGATCCACTTACTAGGTATAGGATTTTAAGTAAGTCATTTATTTTTTTTCAGCCTCAGTTTCCTCATCTGTTTAAGCGGATTGCTGTGAGCATTTAAACAATTGTCAAGGTAATGGCTTTGTCATATAGTAGAGGCTTCACTGATGTGAAGTTCACCTCTCTTCTAATCAGTCATCTATTGCTGTGTAACTAACCACCCCAAAATGAGAGGTGTCAAACTGCAACAATTATTATCATTTATTTTGCTCATGAATCAGGAATTTGGTCAGAGCCCAATAGGGACATCTCATCCTTACTTCAGACAGCATTGGCTGGTGGCTCACCTGGGGACCCTCTTCCAAGATGACTCACTCACATGGCCAGCAAAGCTGCTGTCAGATCCTCTCCACAGTGTGGCCTGGGTTTCCTCACAGTATGGTGGTGAGATGTGAAGAGCAACTGTCCCAAGAGACAGGAAGTGATTGCTGTCAATGTATTAAGTCCTGAATCTGAAACTGGCACAGCACCATTTCTGTCATATTCTCTCAGCCAAGCAGGCCCAGAGTTTAGATTCAAGGGGTGAGGACCTAGACTTCTCTGTTAACGGGAAGAAAATCAACAAGTTTTGGGATCATGTTTTAAAATGACCATGCAACAGTCTGCTCTCTGGCCACAAATTATTTACATGTGTTCTACATACTAACTATTCTCAGCACCTCCCAATATCCCCTTCCCCCAACCCCCAGCCTACACTCTCATCCCATTCTGGTTTTTGGGTTCAGGCTTGAGGCTCGGGATCCTGTCATTTAATCAGGTCCAGGTGTCCATGGGGCTCCTTGGGAACCATTCTTCAGATATAGCACCTTCTTGATCAGAAGTTCTATTAAGTAAAGAGACAAGTCATTCACTTGCAAGTGCAATGATGAGCAGAACACCCCAAACCATCAGAGTGGTAGTGTTCAGCAGAGGCCAGGCTGCACTGTCAGAGTCTGGCTGGCGAGAGATTGTAGCAGCCTAGTGCCATGGACAGAGCACAGGTGTGAGGCTTTATAACCTGGGTTCGAGTCTAGACTCTACCACTGGTTTTATGGGCGATAATGAATAGGTCACTTCATTGCTCAGAACCTCAATTCCCTTTTCTTCCGAACGGGAATGATAATCTCAACTTCATAGGGATGATGTGAGATTTAAACGAAGTATTGTACTGGAAGCTAGTCTATGCTAGGACATCAATTAAGGATAGTTAATTTGAAGTATGAGATCTGCAAATAAACTGGGTATAATTATACTTATTTCAAAGAGTGGATACAAGACTCAAAATGTATTAAAGGGATTTGCAAACTGTGAATTGTTAAGAAAGAATAATGTGTGTGTTTGTTTCTTTTCTTAATGCCCACTGGCTGCTCCCCAGTCAAGGCCCCAGCATCAGCAGGGTGTGGTCCCCTTTCCCCTGGGGCTGGTGACAGTCTGGTCTCTGAGGGAGAGCTAGGAAAGAGAACTGCTGGTTAGACATTAGCTAAAGGTCATTAGAATTTTCCTTTGTGTTTGCTTTTGCACAAATTTCATCTACTGAAGTCACAAATTTTATCTACTGAAGTCACAAATTTCATCCACCCAAAAATTCAGCTTTTTGGTGCCAAGGAAGATTTCTGGAGTAAATGAGCAGACTAATATGGATTGGGCCAAATGGTCAGAGTAGCAGGGGTGGCAACATGGTTTATGCTTCTGGGAGGCAATAATGAAGCAGAATGAGTGTGGGTTTAGAATCAGGTGGACTGGGGTTCAAATCCTAGCACTCTCTCTTGACTGTGGAATGTGGGAAAGTTCCTTCACCTACTGGATCCTCAGCTTTCTCATCTAACAAATGAGGAAATAGTCATTCCACTGACAGAGGGCACCAAGGCAATGCGTGTAAAGAGCTCACTTCAATGCCTGATGCAGAGGTAGTGCCAAACAGATGTTGCTTTATTATTATTGGAAGAACATGGCATAATAATATCCACCTAATCAACTGATATGAGGATTGGATAAAACACACACAGAAAGTGCTCAGGAAATGGGAGTCACTCTTGCTGCTGCTATTACTAATTTTAATTTTAGCAGTAACAATGTTGATCGCACTTAACTAAATTGTTAATATTTCTTGAAAATTTCTATAACCTCAAAGACAGGGTTTAATTTATGAATATATTCAAATACCATTTGAAAGATTTCTCCTGCAAAGCCAGGTATATAAACAATATATTGGCACAAAGCAAGGAAAGAAAAACATAAAAAGAAAGAGAAAAAGAGCCATATTGATAACAGTGCTGACATTTTATCAATGGCCCAGGAGAAAGAGTACACAATGAAATTTTCATTTTGAAAACGACACCAAATTTTTTAGGCAGAGAGAAATACTAAGTGGAGCAGAATTACTGAACACTTGGAACTGGGGTATAAACCATATAGTTTTAATTATTTTCTAGTCACTGTCTTCAGCAAAGCTCTGTCAAATCCACTATCTCACACCTTATTGGTAAATCCATAGCTTTCTAGTTGCTTTTAGCAATTAGAATAGATCAATCCAGTATTTCAATTTCCTTGTACCAATCATAAGACTCCTTGGTCCCTTCTTAACCTTGCTTGTGTAGGCTGCTACAGCAAGTCTCTTGTCTTCAGAAATCAGGAGAGAAGCAGGCACCAGTCTCTATGTTTTCCTAAGTTCCTAAACTCCAAGGGCACCTCTCTCAAGAACTTTCTTACTATGTTTCTTTCTATATCAGAATGGCCCTGGGCTGAGACCTCAGATTCTGCAAGTCAATAGCATACTGGAGAATACAATGCTGTATCGTTGAGTTGTTACATAATACTGCATAACAACTATCTCAAAACTCATCAGTTTAAACCACATTTTTTTACCTAACACATCTGTGGTCAGCTAAGCAGCTTTGCTTTGGGCTGTGGCAGCTAGATTGAGTCTGGATCTAGCTGAGCAACTGTTTCAACCTGAAGGTGTGCGGGCTTGCTCAGTTGTTCTGTTTCATGTGTCTCTTTTCCTCAGGAACTAGAGGGCCAGTCAGAGCATATTCTTCTCATGGCAATAATAGAGGCATGAAAGGCATCTCTAAGCATCATGTCTTTAGAGAGCTGTGTCTGAAAGCAGGAAGAGAAACAAGGATTCTCCTTGCATATCTTTTTAATTTCATCAGGGTAGGTAAGCTAATAGAAGTTACCCAATAGACCTCCTTTTCTTTTTGTTTGCCAGAACTGGGTCCCATGCCCATCTCCAAGTGTATCCCTGGAAAAGGGAAGGAAATCATTATAACAAAGACTTAGAAAGAATGCTTGCTGAGTGAATGGATTCTTATAGAATTTAGTAATTTTCCTTTAGTTTCCAGGATCACTTTTAGGAATAAGCAAAAAGCATAGATTTAGGGAAATTAAAAAGAAAGAAAGAAAGAAAGAAAGAAAGAAAGAAAGAAAGAAAGAAAGAAAGAAAGAAAGAAAGAAGTAGGGGAAGAGGAGAAAGAAGGATTCAATTTCATATTTTGCTGCCAACCCAGCTACTCAAATGCAATTGTATGATATCAGCAACACAGAGGGTTAACATGCTCAGAGTTTGAAGGATACTCTAGAGCTTTCCTAGCATGGGGATTCTTACTTCATAGTCAGTGCAATAAAGGCAATTGCAGTGAGGAGCTTAAAATAATTATAGTAATATGCTATAATTAGCTATTAATAATAATTAGGTATTACTAATACTTAAGTAGTACAAACTAAGTGCCAGGCACGTCTCTAACGGCTTTACACATGTAGATTCATTATTATGTGTTGCTTACGAAGACTGAAGGCCTCAATGAACCAGATGTTTTCATATTGAAATCCTTGTGTGATCCCCTCTCACACCAATCCTGGGCTTTGCCATGAGATTTGCTTTGCCAATGGTATGTTAGCAAGCATGATATAAGTAGAAGTATTTTCTCTTAGAAGTCAACTGCTAGGCTGGAAAGTATTGTATGATGAGAGGCCATGTAGTGAGAAACCCTGAAGGATGAGAAGCCATCATGCATGCTCCAGCTCCAGTTGAGCTCTCAGCTGAATGTAGCCCATGAGGGACCTTCCAGAGAATCTTGAGAAATAACTAATTAATGTTGTTTCCAGCCACTGAGTTTGGGGTGGTTTGTTACACAGCAATAGAAATGGAAACAATTGGTACAACGAATAAGTGCTAATGCCTTGGATGCTTTACCTGAAAGATTTCATTTTCCTTTCTTGCTGTTAATAATCAGCCAGAAAAGCTAAGGGGATGACTATGAGCCTCCTAGCATTCATTCACACAGCACCTGCTCTGTCCCAGGCAGTGTTCTGGGCACCAGGGGTATTGCAGTGAGTACAGCCCTGCCTTCATGATTTATGACATGGAGTCATCCTCCTTGATGCCCTATGAAAAGGTTAAGGGAGGTGTCCAAATACATCATTTATCTTCTTCCTAACCTACTACATATCTATCTTCCATCTAAATATCACTTTCATATGCTTGTAATTCCAAAGATAGGGAGCATAGGCAGATTTTTAAAGTCAGACTAACAGCCTAAAATCCTCTTTCCCTCCTTCTTCCTTCTTCTGGTCTCAGTTTCCTCACCTCTGGACTGGGTATAAAATTTCTCATCTATAATTAAAAGATTTTAAAAGAAAGATAAAAAGAATTCTCATCTAAAGCTTTTGCAAAGATTATAAGTAAAGCACATAAATGTTAGTGCTCTTCTTTCTACCCCATAGATGGAAAACCTGCATCCAATTTCAACAGAGGGCAGTTCCTGGGGCATCAGATCCGTCCCTCTTCTGTGTTCTAGGACTCTAATGACGACGAGAGTTTTGAACTTCGCTCCCCGGCATGCTCTGTACCTGCCCTGACTCCCTGACCCCTTGCACAGGAAAGCCGAGGCTGAGATCCTTGACGCTGGCCCCTTGTCCACAGAGCTTTACCACAGGCTCTCACATACACTATCTCAATTACACTTTCCAGCAGGCCTGCGAGGCAAGTGTTCTCAGCCTCATTTTACAGTTGAGATACCTGAGGCTCAGAAAGCTGAAGTGACTTTTGCAAGGTTACAAAGAAAATTAGTGGCTGAGCTTGCTTTGAAACCCAGACACCCTATGTCCTGCCTTAGGCTCTTTCTACTTTCTTTGTACCACCTCCTTGCTGCATGCCACCACCGCTCCCCTCCCATGCTACTTGCTTTGTCACAGAGACGGTAGAGAAGTAAAACCCACAGCATTCTCAAGAAAGGAAGGCACGTGTGATTATTTTCTTGCAACTGTACGTAGGAGGCATTAACATTCACCCGGGAGCTGCTGAAATCCACTCAACTGGAACTGAGACCAGAGAGAAGGGAACTGACCAAATTTGTTTACTGTAGGCTAATCTGGCTCTGTCTCTCACTAGACACAGCCTGGCTTTATGAGTGGAGAGAAAGTCTAATTACAGACTGACAGCCTGGAGTGTCTCATGGGAATACAAGTCCCGAATAAAAGTATTAAGAGAGACTTGAATGGTTTTGGAGGAAAAATATTTTATGTATATTTTATATACATTGTATATATATTGTATATATATGTATATATATAGTATAATATATGTATACACACACACATATATACACACATATATACACATAATTTGTTTCTTAGTCCTGTATATTTAAGGGGGGTGCTTTAGATCAGGATTATAGAAGCATATGATTTCAGACTGGAGGAGAATGAGTCAGCATCGGGCAAGGGCAATGAGGTCTAGAGAAGTCAAGTGACTGTCCCAAGGTCATGCAATGCAATCCTGTACAAGTTGGCATAAGAATCCAGAGGTCTGACTCTGGAGCTTCTGAGTTCTCACCATTTCCCCTGCTGTGACAGATGCATGGAGTTCCAGTCCCTAGGAGTCAGTTTCTAAGCTGGTTTCTCTGCCTCCAATCTCAGGCTTCTCTGGTCCATCCTCATGTATGTGTCCCTCACAGTGCAAAGTACAAGTCTGCTTATGGAGCTCTGTTGTTTCAATATATTCCGTAATCCCTCCACATCCTTAAAAATGGAATCTAATTCTTAGTCTTGGCCCCCAAAAAGCTCTTTGCTATGGCCTTTGCCTGTCCTCTACTCATCCTACCAGATAGCTGGCTGATCTGCAAACCAGCCATTATCCCTTTGCATCTTCAAAGTTTCATTTATGCTGTTTTCTCTATCTGGAATGCCCCTTCTTCCTCTTCCTGTATAAAGAAATTTCTACCTGTCCACATGCCTTTTTCAAAGCCCAAATCACAGCCTTTCATGAACGTTCCTAGCCTGGCCCCCTGCAGATCTCCATGGCACTCCACCTGGGGCATGGCACTGTGATGCCAGGGGCTGTGTTCTCTTCACTTCTGAGTGTTTAGTGCCCACCAAAATACCTAACCCTAAGCCTTGTTGGAATGAATGTAATAACTGGTTACAATTTACAGCTACTTTGTAATACAATAATGAACAAAATGGGCTTGATTAGCCTCCCGGAGATTATATTTTGATTGATCAATCTACTAGGTCACTGTTGGTTTGAGGTTTAAAGGCCATGATATCTTCCAGAAGCCTCGTTTAAGCAGTAAATACCTGTGGCCCAATAACACAGAGATGCCTAAAACACACAGAAAACAGCACACACAAAGGTCTACTGTATCAGTTTCTCAGTGACCCTCACCCCATTATTGACTCCTCAGACAGTGCTGTAGCACCAGCTGAGAATAAGCCCCGACCTCCATGGTCCCAAAGGCGTGTTTCTGGAGCAGAAGGCCATGACAGAAGGAGCACAGAGTGAGAGGATTATAAAGAGAAATAGCATCCATCATGATTTTTACCTGGAAATGGCTGTTAATTGAGGTAAATTCAATTAACACTTAATAGTCATTAGGTATGTATATGTACATGGGTATGAAATATAGATTTTATATATATATGTAAAAAATATATATGTGTAAAAATATATATGATATATATGATATATATATGATATATATATGATATATATATATATGTATATGTATAATTACCATCAAACCCATGATACAGGAGGGTCAATTAAGAAAGGGTGATGAAATAACTTGTATGAAATTGTATAATTGGTTAAGGGTGGTGCCGGGATTTCAATCCAGGCATATTAGACTTAAAAGGTATAATCTTCCTACTGTGCTACATAAAACACAAGTATGGAGCACCTACTATGTGCCAGCACTGGGAACAGAGAGGTGATTTAAAACATGGCCCCTGCCCTCAAGAGGTTCCCAGCAGAATGGAGGCATAGAAAGTGCCCAGAGCTCTCCGTGTGATGCAGGCAGGGAATGGGGGAGGGAATGCTGTGGGAGGAGATTCCCACTGACACTGTTTAGAACTGTCTGCACGTGGTGGTCATATAAAGCCATCCGACTTCTAGAGGGTTTTAGCATTGCTTTTAGTATCTGCTACACACACTGCGGTCTCCCTTATTGCCTGCTTGTGGGGCACATGAAGTCGGGTGGACTGTGAGCTAGTTCCACTGTCTGACTCTCACACATCTGTTGCACAGAGACTCTGGGCCAGCACAGCCCTGCCTTCCAAGAGTTCACAGAAATCACAAGTGGGAAAGACCTCAAACCACAAAGTCAGTGGTCTTTTAGAGAGGGAGACATGGGCAGAGTGCTGTGGGAACAGAGCGGGTACCCTGCACCATGCTGTGAATAAAGAAGGCATCATGGAAAATGATCAACTGATGAAGCCTGGAGAACTTGCTCAGGTGTAAAGTGGACTCTGGTTATTATTGCAGCTAAAATGCAAGAGGAATTTCTCAGAGGACCACCCAGGTTTGGCCAGAGCTACTTACAATGCTCAATGCCTTTTTTTGAGAAAAGGTCTTTAATTTCTACACTAATGAGCCAAACACTGACCCCTCTCATCCCACTCCTTCAATGCAAATGCAGAGCTTTCGCATGAAGTGGGAGGTCAGGCATGCATTAGCCCACCCTTTGAGACCAGTTTCTTAAACCAGCTCTACTTCATTTCCAGCCGAAAACCCACCACTAATGTCTGTTGGCCACAGCCCAGGACTGATGAAAGCAGTCAGGAGGAGAAGCAGACACCTAGACATGCACTCTTACAAAGGGCTGGGAAAGGAGGGTGGGGAAGGCAAGGCAGAGGACGGGGACTCTCACATACTGTCTGCGTACTCAGTGCCGGATACCTAACACACACACACACATTTACCACACATACACACACAACCACACACACATGCCATACACCACACACACACACACACACACACACACACACACACCCTCTTTCTCCCGTGGGGATACCTCAAAGAAACTCACGAAACTGTCTATTCTGCCATGGGTGTCTGCCAACCAGTTAGCTGCTTGAAGAAGCTTTTGTTTGCTTCCGGCCATCGTGAGACTGGCCGTGTCCAAACTGAAGTTGCTACATTGAGCTGGTCCCAAACTTTTCAGCACTTGAGGTGCTGGAATGGTACTAGAACCTCTACTCATTTGTTACCTAGGCCCTGTTGCTGAAATCATTCTCTCAGCTTCTGTGGTAGCATCCTCCCTCCAGAAGCCCTCGAAGTCAGCTCAGGAGGGCATTTGAACGGGGACCTCCAACACCAACCTCCGCCATTATTCTCTTTACCAGTCCCCTCCTTTCTTCCACTTTCTCCTCCATTGTACTAAATGAAAGCTCCCTTATGAAAGGAGGCAAAGAGATACTGGGAAGGAAGAGCAGAGAGAGGACAAACGTTGAAATAAACAAGCGACAACTGTTCAAAATCCCTTTTGAGGATAGATTTCCTCATTTAGTCTTCAGCTCTTCAATCCTGTCCTGATAGGTATTATTTTATCCATTTTACAGATAAAGAAACTAGGCTAGGGGACAATAACTGGTTACTGGTGCTTTCTGACCTACAGCTGTGTTCTTTCCATTCTAGCAAATTGCCTCTATTTGCATTAGATTTGCAGAATTTTGATCTCCTATCTTCATTGGGCAAGCTGCAGGCCCAGCACAGAGGGAATGTAGCATAGACTTTCTAAAGCTTTTCAGAGAGCACAGACCTGGAAGCCACCCTGCAGTGGCAGTCTGGGATAACACGGGACATGTTCCTCTCTGAGGCCATAACTCACAAGCTGATTTAGATAGTGGAAAGTGTTTCCCTAAGACAAGCAATGTGTCTTCGAAATGAATTGCCATCTCACTGTCTACTCTGCATGGTGTTTTATAACTATCTATCTTTGATCACAGAATACTACAATTAAGGTGAAATCCATATATGCAAACCTAAAAATGTTTTGGCATTTCCCATTCATCTTAGAGCATCCTGGCTCAAGGCAGATGAGTGCCCCACCCCCATTCCAACAGACACACACACACACACACACACACACACACACACACACACACCACACTTAGTCACAGGACGTGAAATGATCCCATTTGACTTAGCTTTTTCTCTTTTGATCCTGCCTGTGATTATCTCTCCATTCACTTTATCTTGCTTTCTTTGTCCTCTAGAAGTGATGTTCATTCTCTGAGCTAAGGCATAATTAGCAGAGAACTGGACTTGGAGATAGAAGACCCAGGTCTTAGTCTGGACATACCGCTTAGTAGTTGTGTGACCAGACCAAAAGAGATTTCAGGTTTTAAAGTTGAACAGGTTATAAATCCATGACTCTGAGATTCACCAGCTGTGCAATTGCTGGCATATTACTTAACCACTCTGAAATTCAATATCCTCATCTTCAAAACTGCAATCTTATTATTAGCCTTTCAAGGTCACTGTGGAGATTAGATTTAAAATTTTTTTTTTACAGCATGTAATGTGAAAGACATAGGGCCTGGTACTCTATATATCTTGCTTCTGTTTTCCGCTTTAGTCACCATTTCTCTGACTCCCAGGATTCTCTTCATCAGGGGTCCCCAAATCCTTGGCCACAGACCAGTACCAGTCCGTGGCCTGTTAGGAACCGGACTGCACAACAGGAGGTGAATGGCAGGTGAAAAAAATGAAGCTTCATCTATGTTTGCAGTCACTCTCCAGCGCTAGCATCACCACCTCAGCTCCACCTAAGATCATCAGGCATTAGATTCTCATAGGAGCACCAGTCCCTGGTGCCAAAAAGATTGGGGACTACTGCTTTTCATAATAATATTTATCTTATAAGATTATTTTGAGGATTGTATGAGAAAATATACTTAAAAGTGTTATAAAATAGTAAATGATTTTAAGTAATTCATTTGCTAATTCACTCAATCAACACTTATTAAAGATTCAGTATTAAGTGATATGTGTTTCTAAAGAATAATGACACAGAATTTACCCTAAAGAAATTTTTGTTTCAACAAATACCCCACTTTCTTAGAAAAACATAATATAAGGCAAAAATGAAAAGTGCTGGTAATGTCTTTATAAGGTTCAAAGATCACAAGGAGATATCTTCCGGATAGGGCCATTAACCAAGGATCAATGATGGGCCTGCTATTTGAGAAGACACTTGGCAGAAGGATAGGAGACAGTGAATAAAGGAAGTTCAGGCGGAGCATCCAGCAAGATCAAAGTCATGGCCCTGAGAATGTGAGGGAGGTAAGGGGAGCCCAGACTACAATGTGGAGAGTAATTAGAGGGTTATGGCTGATAAGGTTGCACAGGTGGTTTGGACCCATTTGAACTTCTAATTTTATGGACAAATGGGGAGCCATTGAAGGTTTCTGTGCAGGAGAACAATGTTGTTGAAGGCAGTTTTCTTGAAGACGAATTCAGCAACAATGTACAGGGAGGTTTAGAGTGAGGAGAAACAGAGGCCCACTAGGAGTCTGTTATGATAATTTCAGAGAGAATTGAGGCTCTGAAATGGATCAAAGGAAGGGAGAATGAAGAAGAAAAGCTCAGAGGGAAAATATTGCAGAGGAAATATGACAGAATTTAAGTGACCATGTTGAGTGATGGAGGATGACACAGGTGAGCAGAGGTTAAGGAAGAGTCCTGAATGCTACTGAGGTCTTGGGTAAGAAGAAAGGCATCGGAGAAATCTTAAGAAGGAGATGGTCTAAGAAGGAAGACAGTATTGTCTATGTGCAAAAAGAAGAAAATTCACCAGAATTACAAGGTTCAAGAGAAGGGAGATAAGACTTTTTATGGGGCAATGTTTCCCAACTGTGGCACTATTGACATTTTGGGTTAGATAATTCTTTGCTGTGGGGCTGTCCTGTGTATCACAGGATGTTTAGCAGCATTCCTGTCCTCTACCCACTAGATGCCAGTAGCACAACCTCCAAAGCTGTGACAAACATAAATGTCTGTGATCATTGCCAAATGTCCCCTAAGGGCCAGAATTCCCCCTAGTTGAGACAGTTGTAGGGAGAGGTCTGCTCCCCATGTGAAAAGCCTGGATCTTGATGATGTTCAATGTCTGGATGAAAAGTGAGAAGTTCATTCAACTACCCATATTTTTCAGGCTCCAGATGTTTGGCAGTACATTGTAGAACTTCCATGTAACAGTATTTCCTACGTTTTGCTGGCTATTTATGGCTGAGCTGATATACCAGTATTAGCCTTGTTTCAATCTTATAAAACAAATTGATCTGACTTCAGAAGTTTTCAAAATCACTCAAAAAAGACCATGAATTCCAGAATTGTATCTTGGTTTGGCTTATGCCTCGTTTTGAAAATAAGATCCCTTTGCTAAGCTGTTATTGGTTAAATAAATATCATCCTTTCTTCAATCATATGGATATTGTTTTTCAAAAGATCTGAAGGACAGTGGCCTTTGGTGTCCTGGATTTTAGGGTGTTTGGCTAATCAATAACCTAGTAACTAATTAACCACATCTGGATGAGAATTGAGTGAGTTCCATTAGTTTCAAACATTTTATCTTATGGGTCCCAGCTTGTAGACATCTTATATCCCCAACTCCCTGAATAGATTGTTTATTCATTCTAGGTAATACAAGGTGTAGCTTTTGGATGAGATGTTTGCTGTTGCTTTCTTCATCTTGTCTTTGATGACTTGTTACCCTGGGATAACCATCCAGGAGAAGGTGAACTGGTGAGTCAGCCATGCCTCTGCAAAATTTGCACATGAAAATCACCTGGTGGGGAACTAAGATACTTTCATGTTTGCAACACGCTATTATAGGTTTGAATGTGACCTTTTTTATGCTATTACTAGTTCAGTGAAAGACTAGGGAACAGTGAAAAAACCGTGCACTTGGAGTCATAGGGGCCTGTATGCAAATCATAGCTCTAATATTCAAGAGCTGGATAATCTGGAGGAAATCAATTTCTTTGAGCTTCAATTTCCCTATCTGTAAAATAAGAATAATAACATATCTTCTATAAGAGTTAACAAAGATGAAATAAGATTCTGGATATAAAATATACTAAGTTTCATAAATAATACTTCTCTTGAATAATATTGGACAGTTAACTTCTTATCTGTTTGTGAATCATAAAAATATCTGACTCATAGTGTTTGAGGGAGGATAAAATTAGATAATGCATGGAAAATCATCTTGGGAAAGATAGGAAACTATAGAGAGTCTATGTAATTTCATAGAAACGAGATCCTCTTTTGCTGTGAGGTAATGGAAGTGATATTTTCATATGTACATTGCATTTTGCCCATTCTATTTCCTTGATTTTCTAATCTGGCCTTATGTTTTTTTATATCTCAACATTAAGTTTTTTGTGGTGCTTAAATTGCTCCTTAATTTCACCTTTGAGACAGTTTTAAAACAGTCCATACTCTCAAACGTTGAAGATTGTAATTAAAGTTATGTTATTCAAATTCTTGTTGGATAATTCAATTTTGAATCATTATTGCTTTTAAATGGTAGAGCAAGAGAGATTTTCTGTAACAGTTCAGAAGGGGAGAAAGCATTTTTATAAGCAGTTAATTTGCAACTTGTATTTAAAGCAAACACAATTTTGAGAAAAATCAGAAAATTCATCTCTAATAATTAGAAGATAAAAGCAAGAAAATTGTGGTTAAGGAAATCTCTGTTGAGATACTCTTAATTATAAAAGCTTATCATTGTAATCCTTTTTGAAAATGAACAAAGAGTCCTGATGTTTGATGAACTTATCAAATAAGACAGACCAGTGAAGAGGCAAATCTGAAACCAAGGCAAAAGAGAACCAATTAAATACTTTACAAAGTGCTGAAGTAGGAAATCACGAGGTCTTTCTGTCTAATGCCTGGCTTTGAAAACAGAAAACTACATGGTGAAATAACCTTACTGGGTTCAAATTCTGGCACTGGCATTTCTTACTTATGTGCTCTCAGGCTAGTTATTTAAGTTTTCTGAGTTATAAAATGGGAGGAAAGCAAGAGGGAGAATTAAATGTATGGAAAGCACTTAGAACAATGCCTGGTTCTTAGCAAACATTCAGTGAAAGCTGTTGCCAGTGGTGTTGTATGATTGCTATTGTCATTTTGGGGTGTTTCCATTCTCTCTGATGGTTGATGAAAATTAGAGCAAATTTATAATGTGCCAGTTGTCATGGATCCTCTAGACTAGTCGGTGATTTCAAACACTTAAAAAAACAATGATGGCACTCCTTTTTCCCAAGTAAAATCTTACATTATCACCATTGTTTTAAAATGTTTTTCTCAAATAATCCCATTTTCTCCTATTAAGACTTTATGAAAAGAAAATGGTGAACATGAGCTTATGAAAATAAAAGCATACCTTAGAAATGTGGAAGTAGATCATATGTTTTCAATGTTAGGGTTCATGTAAGATTTTATTAAATGTTCTAGGTGTGCTAGGTGGTGATCTAGAGAGATAATGACCCTACCCTCATGGAATTTAATTGTAGTGATCGAGTCAGTCAATACACATGTAAACAAAATGTTTTAATAAAATTTGTGACAAATATTATGAAAGAAGCAAATAGGGCCTTTTGATAGAGGATATCTGAGCAATCTGAAGATAGGTTGGTTAGGAGGGCTTTCTGTGGAGATGGCATCTAAGCTGAGATATGAAGGAGAGTAAGGAGAAACCATGTGATGAGCAGAGGAGAATGGAGAGCTCAGCATGTGCTACACCCTACCATGGGAAATGGCTTGTCATGTTTGTGGTCCTGAAGGATGGGAGGAGCATGGGAGCAGGGGATCGTGCCATGGGAGGATGTCAAAGTGGTAAGTGGAGACCAGACAGCAGAGAGCCCAGGGTATCACGATGGGGAATTTGGATTTTAGTCTACATGTCATATAAAACAAAGAAACAAACAAAAAGAAAACACTGGAGGGTCTTATGAAAGAGTGATATTATCTGATTTCTAATTTTAAAAAAATCGTGCTGATACAGAAAAGGGATTGGAGGAAGGGGAAGTGGAAGGTCTTAGCCCATTGGCGGCCACAGCAAACATCTGGGTGAGAGCTAACGTTTCCTTAAATTAGGACAAGGGTGGTAGAGATAGGCAGAAGGGAAGATATTTGAGATATATTTTGAAGGTAAAATTGAAAGAAATTTCCCAAGGACTGGGTGTGGGGGGTGAGGGGAAGAAAGGAACTAAAGACCACTGCTAGGTATCTGCCTTGAGCAACTGTGTGTTATGGCGGTTCCACTTACTGAGGTGGGTAAAAACGAGAGAGGAGCTGGTTAAAAGAAGAAAATTAAGAGTTTATACTTGGAGCCATTAAATTTGCCATGCCTGAGAAGTACCTAATGGAGATATAAATTAGGCAGTTGGATAAACAAAGCAGTATTTCAGAGGAGTGGTTTACAATGAAAATCTAAATTGAGGAGGCGTTAATATAGATGGTATGCAAAGGCAAGGACATGCATCTCACTTTCTAAAGAGTGAGAAAAGCAGAAAGCAAAAAGAAAGGCAAAACTGAACCCTGAAGAATTCCAGTTTTTAGAGAAGTCAGGAGAACTGGTGACTGAGGTAGGAAGGGAGCAAGGAAGTGTGGTGTTGAGATCCAAGAGAGAAAGACTTCAGGAAAGAAACCGGGGTTAACAGAGGGCACATGAGACCAAGCCAGACAACTCTCTACTGGATTCAGCAACATGGAGGTCACTGGAGACTCAGTGCTTTCAAAGTCAAATCTAAAATACTTCGGTTTCACGACATTGTTTCCATGTAACAGAATAGAACTGGCTCAAGATGATATAATTAGTGACAATCAGCTTCGAATATAAGCTGAGCTAACTTATTAGGTGGCCCCCTGGCAATAATCGGTGTTAGGACTTCTGAACTTCTAGTTTAGGACTGGTAGCCAATGAATTATTTTGTGTTCTAAATTGCTGAGGTGGCCTCATACTGGGTCAAGCATTTGACTCGCAAGTTGTATGTTCAACTCCAGGTTTTATGCCCTTTGTCCAATATGCCACCTTATTTAAAAAGGCCGATAGGAAGCATCACACTAGTCCACAGACCTATAAAGAATAAGTATTCAATACATTTTTGACAAATACAGAGAGGTTTGATGAGCATGTATAGGGTTGAGAAGGTTAGAGATAAGAAACTAACATGTGTGTTAGGCTTGTGCTCAGGGCTTTATATATATTATCTCACTCCATATTTAAAAGTTTCACAAGATATAATCCCTGCTTTTTAGCTGTAAGAAAATTAAAGTTCAGTAAGAAACAGGATTTAAATGCATGTTTGGGGGACTCTAAACCCTTTTTAAAATTACAACAGTGTTTCTTAAACACGTTACATAGTCTTACACATGTTAAATGAAAAAAGAAATGAACCGTGTTCCAAAAATTGGGTTGATGCTGGGTTAAGTAAAATGCAGAACTTCTCAGAGCCTTTATATGTTATTGGGAATTTTAAATATCCAAAAGTAGTGTGCTGTATGTAGTTTATCCAAACGTATTTGACTATGAAATTTTTCTTCTTTTCTCCTCCATCTCAGGTGCATATTTTAGGAATTAGTACTCCACAGAGCAAACTTTGAGAAAACCTGCAATAGGACTATGTTGACTTGTATAATTCTACAGAGGGAAAACCTAAAAGCCAGATAGTTAAATAAACTTGAATATAGTAGCACAGCAAGGTACATGTAAACTAAAAACTAGAATCAAAGACTCTCGAATCCCAGTGCTTGATATTAAAATGTCTCATTGCTCGAGTAGATTTTCAGTAGCTGGGAGATACTTTAAAACTCTTTGCCAAGATTTACTAGCCCACAGCTTTATGAATGTCTCCTTAAGTGATTGAAAAAGAATGATACAATTCTTTTGGAAAGCCATTTGGCTATATGTGTCATAAACTTTAAATCACTCGTATGCTTCAACTCAGCCATCCCATTCTATAGGATATATCTTCATTAAGCAACTAGAATACAGAAAAACTGGGTGTTCAATAGTCTAATCGTTTGATGTTAGATGAGTGGAACAATGTGTAGCCATCATAGTTTACATTCTGCTACAACATCAAGTGCTAGGCTATAAGATGCAACCATCAGTATGACTTCAACTATGTTATTAAAATAAAGAGTGACAGGAAATGTAACAAAATATTAATGGTGATAGGACTTGGGTCAATTTTTTTCTTTTATAATCTTTTCTATGTTCTCTTTAATGAGAATGTATTGCTTTTATAATCAGCAAAAAATATACTACATTAAAAAATTCATTGGGATGATAAGAGAAAATGCTGGTCATATTGATATTGGCTAGAAGGTTGGAGCCTTATAATGACTTAATGAATGGTCCTTGTGTACCTTCTGTACTCTTGCTTCAGTGATAGCATTACTGTGTATGCCTCTGTCTAGACATCATGTCACAAAGCTTTTAAAACTATGGCAACACAGCATTGCTCTGACTAGGCTTTTGCTTCTATCCATTAATACTGTTTCTTTCCATTTTGACATCATAATGCAGTCTCTGTGGGCTTACAATGACATTATCTTGACAGTTCTACAGTGAGATGCAGAACTAATGCTGGAGTCATTTTCTGCTTTCAATCCTTCACTCTGTACCTTCTTTCCCACCTTTTGGTGATTAGAATCCTTGTCTTTCTCCATGTTCCTGTGCTTCAAACTTTTATTATTAGGACAATCTATTGGCAAAATGACATGTAGACCAAACCTTGAGCCATTAATGTCTAGATAGCAGCATTATTTAATTATATTTTAACTAGAAATTAGGTTGAAATGAATCTTGGAATACTGCCACTCTATTTCCATAAATTAGTATCATTCTTTTCCTTCTTTCTTGCCTACCTACTTTCCTTCTTTCCTTCCTTCTTTTTTTCCTCCCTACCTCCCTCCTTTTATCCCTTCATCTCTCCTTTCCTTCTTTTTTTCTTTTTCTAAATATTTACAGAGCAGCTTCCTTGAGTCTGGCATCATAACTTCAATAGTGAACATACAGACAGTACCTGCTTTCATAAAACTTACAATCTCCTGGAGAAAACAGAAATTATATAAATATTACAAGGGTGATAATTAAGTGTTGAAAAGAAGATGTGCAGAGCTTGATCAAATCATATGAAGGGAGGTATCTAAATAGTCTGAGCAATGTTTCCCTAAGGAATTGAAGTTTATGAAAAATAGAAAGATATCTCTGAGTTAAACAGATAAAGAGGTAGATTAGTTGGATTCATTCAGGATTGAGTTATAGAGGTAGATGTGGTCAAGAGAAGAATGGGGTCCAAAAATTTAAGATATAGGTTAGATTTTTAAATTATGGATCATGGAATCAAAACTAGTTTAAAGGGAAATGAAAGGAGGGGAGGTCTTGTTGATGGAGAGACAGCTTAGGTGTCAAGCGAATGAAGGCCCCAGTGAGGTCCAAACAGAAGTACTGTAGGAATCCTTGAGCATCTAAGATAGATAAGAAGAGGCTGTGGAGCCCACAATCACTATTCACAGGTGACTCATGAATTAGTGATTTGGAGGAGGAGCTGTTTCAGAAAGTTAGAAGGTCCAGGAAGTGACCATGGAAGATAGTGGAGTAAAGAAAAAGGTCATCAGAGACGAAGAAAAGGAGCAAATGAAGGGGCAAAGTATTGGATGGCTCATTTTTATGGATAATGAGGTCTTCCAGAGCAATCAAAGGAAGTGAAATAGAGAGGAATATCGTGAGCTGAGCACTGAAGTTTTATTTGAAGGGATAGTAGAGGTGGTGTTATGTACTAGCACCATTTTATAGATCAGAGTTTCTCAAAGTATGTTCTATAGACCCCATGGTGTCCCTAAGATCTTTTCAGGGGGTCTGCGAGGTTCAAAGAAATATCACAACGATACTAAGACATTTGCCCTTTTAAAAACTACAGCAACATAGCATTGCTCTGTCTAGGCGTTGCTTCCATCCATTAAAACTGTTTTCTTCCATTTTGACGTCATAACGCAGTCTCTGTAGGTTTACAATGACAAAGTCTTGATAATTCTATAGTGAGATGCAGATATTTGCACCAATGGTACAAAAGTATTGACAGTAATGGCAGATAAAAAAAGTAATGGCAGATAAAACTACGGTGTCCTTGATACAAATCAAGGCAGTGACACCAAACTCACAGGAAAGAAATTAAATTTTACTTAAGCAAGTCTTTTTTGAAACAGTAAAAATTATTAATTTTACTAAACCTCAATTTTTAAGTATATGTTATTTGAACATTCTGGATTTAAAATGGGAAGAACATATAGAGAATTGCTTTTGCACTGAAGTATGATAGCTGTCTTGAGATAAAGCAGTCATTTGAGTTGTAAGTCAAAGTAGCTGCTTTTTTCCCTGGAACATCACTTATACTCAACAGGATAACTGCCACACTACAGTTATTCAGGCTTAGATATTTGGCAGACATTGTCTCAAATCTGAACAGAAAGCCTATAACTTCAAAGAAACCAAAAACATTATTTGTTACCAATGACAAAATTTGAACTTTCAAGCAAAAAATTAAAATTTTATAAAACATATCCATGACTATGAGCTTAATGAGATCATTGGTGATATTAATAAATTTGACTTTTATATTATATAACAATTTGTTAATATTTTTAAAGTATGCATACTCAGTGAACCATTATTTTCCAAATTTCCCATGCCTCATGTTACAAAAATCATGTATGGGTCTTGGATCCTTTCAAAGTGTACATAAACCAATAAATTTTAATGTCATGGGGTACAAAAAAATTCATTTATATGCTTTCAGATTCCACATTGGGACTAATATTTAAGAAATTACCACTTGTCAAGTTTTGGTGTAGTATCAAAGAAACATATCCACAGTTATCTGAAAAGACAATTAAAATACTCCTCAACTCCATAAACTTTTCGGTTTCATAAATGTATCAGGCTGGATTTTCTTCATAGACTTCAACCAAAGCAACATAAAACAACAGATTGAATGAAAAAGCAGAAATGAGAATCTTGATGCTTTCAGCTAAAGCAGACATTAAAGATATTTGCAAAAATATAGATCAATGACATTTCTTTCACTAATTATTATTCTTAGAAAATGCATTTTTTAGTAAAATTATGTTACATATGGTAACATGTAGTGTATTTATTATTATAATTTTAAATGATTACATATATATTTTAAATTTTTCTCAGTTCTTATTTTGAATTTTGTGAGTATTGATATGTCTAGCCCACTGTAACAGAAGCTCTTTGGAACCCTCAATAACGTGTTAGAGTGTAAAAGCGTCCTGGGACCCAAGTTTGAGAACCTGTGTTAAAGATGAACATCACTTTCCTGACTATTTCATGGCTCCTTGTCTAGGGTCTCAATCTAGATGTCATCACTCACCATGAGCTGCTCATGACATAATTAGCATGACATTTAAATCACTATTTTCCCTATACCAGGGAGATAATTGTGCCATTCATCCTGGTAGAGGCTGCCTGGCTATCAGAGGTTGTGTCAGTTGTGGTGGTAACAGACAATCTTCCAATTTTGTCCAGTGAGCTGACCAGGCTTTGAAGCTGCAGCCACGGCGATGATGCTATGGGAAGTGGCTCAGGCTTGGAACCAGGCAAGCATGATGAGAAACTGGAAATGGGCTTTGCCATCAAACCAACTAGTTCAAATTCTGCCTCTGTCACTCCTGGGCTATGACTTCAGGGCTTATTTAGCTTCAAGGAATCTCAACTTTCCTTATATATAAAATAGATCTGATAATATTTACCTCCCAGGATCATTATAGAGATTAAATGAGATAATCCATGTAATATTCTAGCATGTAATAATAAAAGCCAATCTTTAACAAACAGTTCATTAGCATTTTAATATGCTTTCAATAACCCTAGTAAGTAATGTTATTTTTAACATAGTTTTACAGATGGGAAAGCTGTAGCTCAGAGAAATTAAGTAACTTGCTCAACTTTTCAAAGTCAGCACTTGGCTAAGATTCAAACACAATCTTTTCATCCCAGACCCCATGTTCTTAACCCCTGGGCTTTTTGCTACTCTGAGTCTTCAAAAAATGCTAGCTTTCTTCAGTGCTTGTCTCTCTAAAACTAGAATAATCTGATCCACATAGAATTCATATAGGATTAAAAGAAAGATTTTCTACAGACCCTCCCACATCACACATGCATACAGTAGGAACAAAATAAATTTTCATTCTTCATTTCCTAGAATGGTGGTTGACTGGAAGGAAAATGTATGTGCACAGCCTTTTTTTGTGCTTAAGTTTTGCATCTCAAAATTGATGCAGGGAGATGAAAGGAGCTCTGGAGAGGCACGGTAGTGATGGTTACACCATGGCATGAATGTATGTAATGGCACTGAGCCGTGCACTTAGAAAGGGTTGAGGTGGTAAATTTTATATTATCTGGACTTTACTACAATAAAAGAAATTGAAAAAAAAAAAGGCAATAGATCCTTTTGTTCTTTTGTTTTAAAGATAGCACATGCAGTTCTTAAGAAGGAAGATAGGCTTGTTCAAGCATTAGAAGTATCCTTGCACCCAAGCCTTCCAAGTAAGAGTAACTGTGCATCAGTGGACATCTCCCTCTCTCCCTACTCTATGTCCACTCCCACCACCAAATAACTTGAAGGTTAAGGGAATATCTTGAGATATTGCCTCGAGTTCCACTGCTACAGGTACACAGATGCCCAAATCAATGGGCACACTTTACAAATTAGAAAATTCAGCATAGGTTTAGTCATAAAAAAAGAAGGAGATCCTGCCATTTGTGACAACATAGATGAAGCTGGAGGACATTATGCAAAGTGAAAAAAGCCAGACAGAGAAAGATAATACTGCATGATCTCTTTTATATGTGGAATCTAAAATCATTGAACTCATACAACCAGAGAGTAGGTGGTTACAAGTGACCGAAGAGTGGGGGACATGGGGAGAAGTTGGTCAGAGTTTTGGTTAGAGGATGAATAAGTTCTGGGGATCTAATGTACAGCATGGTGACAATAGTTAATAATACTGTATTATATACTTGAAATTTGCTAAAAGAGTAGCTCTTTTAAATGTTCTCACCCCCTCCAAAAAAGTAACTATGTGAAATAATGGATGTGTTAATTAGCTTGATTGTGATATACATTTCACAATGTATATGTACATCAAACTATTACATTGTATAACTTAAATATATATATGTATATATATATATATATATAATTTTTTGTCAGTTATACCTCAATAAAGCTGGGAAAAGTTCAGCATCTGTTTTCAATGAAGATATCTTCATAATAAAAGACTTCTTGAATTTTTAGTAACAAAAATACAAATAATCATAATAAATTTTAAATTGAAACAAGGTTCTTTCTTCTCTTTAGGAGAGTAAGTCGGGCTGCTGAGAGTTTCACCCCCACAGCAGTTACCTGCCAGCTAAGCAACTGGTCAGAGTGGACAGACTGCTTTCCTTGCCAGGACAAAAAGGTAAGACATTATGGCCAGTTTGGGGGCATTTAATATTTGAATTGCATACTAGGCATTCGAATGGAGTTAAGCAACCAGGTCTATAGATCTGGAGGTCTGGCAAGAAGTTGGGTCTAGAAATAGAAAAAAGCCATGGACACATGGATGGCAGCACTTTTTCTGCCTCCTCTGATTTTATCGGAAGGCATTACAGGGTGGGGCTGCAAAAGGTGTGTATGTTATGGCTTATGTGCAAAAAAGTGGTTATTTGGACAGGGGTACACTGATCCTTGATGGCCTCTCTGGGTCCTGACCAATCTATTGCTTTCTAATGAGGCTCGTTTGGAGGGGCTATTAGCTTAGTAACAAAATGCCTAGCTTCCATGACCCATGGTGAGCTGAGATAAACCAGAGCATGCCATGAAGGGTGTTCCTGAGGATTCTATGGTCATGGTTTTAAAAGACTGACACACCCAGTGAATGAATGAGTGTCTTGAACATCTAAGTGGTTCTGAGTGATCCAAATGGTGGCTAAACTCAGAGGTATACCCGGAAAGGGGGAGGTTGGGAGCTTTCTTCAGTACTGTTCTGGCAGGAAGAAATATTAAAATTCTGTCTTCGTTCAGAATCGCTGACTCACGGTGACAATAAAAAAGCAGACTAACTTCTATTCTCTTTTATTAGTGTTTTAAACTCTCTGCAGACAACACGTGGCTTTACTGGATGCACCCACAGTGCAATGTATCCAGGCTCCCACCTCTAGCAGTTGTACGTCACTGCCTGAACCTTGTCTATTGGCATATTACTGTCAGCTCTAAAGGTATAAGCTCTGATTCTGCAGTCTTGATTCTGGCTTTGCATCTTATTTGCTGTGTTACATTTGGCATACTTTTTATCCTCTCAGTACCTTTGATTCCTTATCTGTAAATGGGAATAGTAACAGAGCTTACATCACAGTTACTATAAACATTATATGAGTAATGCACGCAAAGCACTTATGACATCTGGCAGATGTTAGCTGTTTTTATAATTACTATCTGTGCCCTCCTCTCCAATCCCACTCCCAATGCCTTGAATTAAGCTCTGTCCTCCTCTTGCCTGAGCTTTTGCAGAGTTGGCTGGTGGACCACCTCACCCCAGACCCACGCTTTAGCTAGATGTGATAGTACCCTGTGAAGGTTTGATAAGCCATTCAAAACCACAGTGAGGTGGAAACACAATCTCTACCTAGTTTATTCAACTCAGAGCCTAAAATTCATTATTCTGCCTCTCCCATCCCTGAGATATGCCAAAGAATCCTAGACTGCCCCTGCTTCACAGTATTTGGCCCCCAAATGCAAATTTTGCTTTGACATCCTGTATTAGTTGTCTGAGTCTGCTGTAACAAATTGCCATAAACTGGGTGGCTTAAAACAACAGAAATTTATTCTCTCACAGTTCTGGAGGCCAGATGTCTGAAATTAGGGTGTCAGTAGGGCCACACTCCCTCTGGAGGCTTTAGGGAAGAATCTGTTCTTTGCCTCTTCCAGCTTCTGGTGGCTGTCGACAATCCTTGATGTGTAGCTGCATCACTCCAGTCTCTGCATCTGTGCCCACATTGCCTCTTCCTCCTCCATGTGCCTCTTTTGTGTGTTTGTGTAAAATTTTCCTTCCTTCCTCTTATAAGGACAATGTAATGATATTTAGGTCCTACCCTACTAATCCAGAGTAATCTCCTCTCTCAAAAGCCTTAATGATGTTTGCAAAGATCCTTTTTCCAAACAAAGTAACATTTACAACTTTCAAGGATTAGGACTTGATTTCTTTGGATGGCTATTATTCAGCCTATTATATATCCTCAACTACATTTTGCGTGCGTGCGTGCGTGCGTGCGTGTGTGTGTGTGTGTGTGTGTGTTGCAGTTTAGGTAGCAGATAGTGCAGGTCAATGCCTTACAGTTTAAATCAGAATTAAGTAACTTCCTTAATGACTGAAAAAGATATATGTATCTTTAAAGTAATTCTTAAAATAATTAAATCCCGTTATTTATGTGAAGGACACTCTAGTTTCTTTTTATTAATATGTTTTTTCCTTTCAAAATCACACTAACAAAGATGTGCATTTCTGGAAAGAAACAATATCTACTAGCTAAAAAAGAAAATTACGTCTTAATGATACCAACCACAGGCGATAGCACGAAGAAGTCCCTCAGGGAATGTCTGCACTAACCTTTCTGCAACTCAATGTCTTTATTATTTGATAACAACCTAGAAAATAGGGAGCTGGTGGGAATGAACCTCATGTCTGCACCATTATTCCAAGTATACGAACCACACAAAGGATGATAATGGCATTGACAGTTACCATTTATTAAATTATTTTTACATACCAGGCACTGTACTAATGCTTTAAATAAATTGTCTTATTTGACTTTCACAGTGACTATGATAGATATCATCATCCCCTTTCTCTTGGATCACTTATTAAGAAAGGGCCAGAGCCTGGATTTAAAACCTGGTCAGTGTGATTCCATAAAGTTCATGTGCCTGATCACTTTACGGCCTCTCCCTGAACTACATGGAGAGTAATGATGATGTTAGAGGTCATCTAATCTCATTCCCACTCAGTTATAAATCCTGGAGTAGCCCAACAGCTGGCTACGAGAACGCCGATATTGACAAGTATGATTATTGAGTACATGCCAGCAACCGGGTAAAGTGCTAATTTCTTTATGTGTATTATTACTAATCTTCACAGTACTTTAAGATAGTTCTCATTTAATAGATGAGAAAACCGAGGGTCAGTAATGTTAGGTAATTTACCTGGAGACATATATACTCTAAGTGGCAGAACTAAAACTCCAGCCCAGTTTAAAATGGGATTCATAATAGTATGTAACCTAAACTTGTGAGGATTAAATGAGATAAAAGTGTTTGGACAATAGTTAGCACTCAATACATGGTAGCTACCATATCACTATTATCATCACATTGGTAAATGCAGGTCTCTAAACTGTGATGAATTTTTTAAAGAAGTGAGAAAGAGGATCAATTCTACTTTGACATGCTGAGCGCTCCTTTATTTACTGCATTTGGAGGCAAGATGTGGGTAGAAAATTAAAATATCCTCATCTCATATTCCCAAATCGATCATTAATTATACTCTCTTCCCGCAGAGTTTACTAATATCTTACTGTTATTAACTGAAAGGCAGGAAGGCAAGTGGATAGGATTGATTTTTACCTCTTTTTGCCACCTCTGTTTGTTAATGAGTTGTTAAGCAGGCAGAAATGGGCTAGAGGAAAGAGAGGGAGAAGCTGCATTGCTCCCTGCTCACCCACTGAATCAACCGGAAAGGAATCATCAACACTGATAATGATGATGATATGGAAACCACTCCTGTTTACTGGCTACCAATGATATGCCAGACCCAGGGCTAGGTGCTTCCTCATTCATTCTCTCACTTAGTTCTTATAAAACCCTTTCATGGCAAAGTGTCATTACATCCATTTTACATGTTAGAAAACAGAAGCTTGGGAAAGGTAAGTGACTTGCTCATGGTCAGTTGGTGAGTGAATCTGGGATCTGAACCCAAGTCGATATAATTCCCACTCCCGTGCTCTTTCAAATGTAGGACACTTGTGAAAGAATATTTTGTAACTGTATCTAGTGAGATCAAACTAGCTCAACCACCTCATTTTACAGATTTGGAAACTGAGGAACAGATTACCAAGCACTGATACTTTACACAGCATGTAAGAAATAGATTCAGGTCGGAAACTTCTATCTCTTGCCACTCAAATAATTGTCTTCCTAATTACTAACGCTCTTGAAGGAGGGGCCTGAAGGCGGAGCCAAGGTAAGAGGCAGCAGAAAATACGGGGTATACATTGCTTTACTGGACATTTTGTATGGAGCTCTCCATATAGCATGTTTTGTATTGTTATATATTTTACCCCCTATCTAGACTCTAAGATTCTTAGAGGCAGGGATGGGAACTAAATATCTCTGAATATCCTAGTGTTTAGCTTCTTCCTTCCACAATGTCATAAGACCATAGAGCCCCAAGATTAGTATGCATTTCTACTCTTTCTGTTCTTCCTTAAAAAGTATTTACTCATCTGCAGTCAAAGCTGGACCCAGGGTCTCAGACGATATCTTCAGAACTATCTTTGTTTCCCTCTCCTGGATGAGCTTTCTATGTAGTAGACAAGATGTACTTTATGCTCACATTTTCTAGCAACTTGAGGGAAAAGAAACTGTCTTTTCCAATAGTTCTGCAAGAAAATCCTTAAAGAGGACTCTGCCCTAAGGTTGAGCCATGAATCAGTCCCTGCACCAATCATTGCAACTTGGCAAATGTGGTGCTCTGGTTGCCCAGGCTGGTTCACACCCATGCATCCCTGTGACTGAGGGAGTGAGCTCATCCCCACTGAACCACATGAGGCATGTCTCATGGAAAGAGGGGATGCCATGCCCAGAAGAAATACTGCAAAGGAAATGCAACATTTTCTAAAAGTGCCTCCTGTGTACCTGTGTATGAACCCAAATAAGACATGGTCCTTCCTTCTCCGCCCCTACCCCCATGTGCAAATCGTTCCTAACCTAGTGAGAAAGGTACACCAATGAGCAGACAATCAATCACAAACTTACATGACGAGTTCTAAGAAGAGAGGGACATGTAGGGAACTGTAGAATATGTTAGTTAGGAAAGGCTTTCAGAGGAAGTAAATCACAAATTTCAAAAGATGGAAGGAACTAACTGGTTGAAGAAGTGGGGAGGGGGTTCTTCCTAGAAAGTAGGAAGACCGTAGACATATCTTGTTTAAGCCTTTCATTTATGCTTGGAGGCCTTATTCAACATTATAGCTGGTGATTGTCCCACCTCTGGTTGAACATCACTTTTTAATGAACACTCATCCCTTCAAAAGACAGCCTTTTAGGCACCTCTCAATCATTAGACAATTATTCCTTATGTTGAGCTGAGACTTGCTTGCACAAATCTTGGTTGATTGATATACAATAAATACGTCTGGTTCAAAATCTGATTTAGTACCGACACCGGAGCCTCCTGCAGCCAAACAAGTTTGGGGGAACCATCTGCAGTGGTGACATCTGGGAAGAAGTCATCTGTCGCAGTCCCTCAGCTTGTCTAAGGCAAGCACAGTGTGGACAGGATTTCCAGTGTAAGGAGACAGGTGAGTAGCATTCCGGCAGGATAACAGCTGTGCTTGTCAAACCTAACGTGCTAAACACTCCCCAGAGAGCTTGTTAAAAGGCAGACTCCTGAGCTTTTCCCCTAGAAGTTGTCATTCTGCAGGATTAGGATGGGGCCAAGGAATCTGTATTTTAAGTCAAGCCAACAGTTCAAGTAATTTTGATGCAAGTTTGTAGGAAAATCTGTTGATTCGTTTGGAAAAGACATAATTCACACATTCATCTTTTTATTGAATAAATATTAATTGGGCATGTATTATGTACCAGGCTAAGTATACTTACCTGCTGGTGATACAGAGATGAAAAAATAAGGCGCCTGACCTCAAGGTACTCCTAGTCTCTTTGGGAAAGAGACCTGCAAGGAGTGTCTGACAATGTCATGTGATGTCAGTGTACTGGGCATTAGTACATGATCCAATGGGACTCTCTAGCAGGGGTACCTAAATCTGCTTTGGAGAGTCAGAGCAGGCTTCAAAATGACACTCGAGCTGAGCTGAGTTTCAAGGAAACAGAATATGCAAAAGCAAAGGGATTTAGGGCCTTGTAATCAGTCTGCAATAATTGCAGGGTAGGCCCTTGGGAAGAGAAGCAGGGGATGGGCCGTGTAGGTAACTGAGGACCAGAGTGTAGCGTTTGGAAGAGGCATGGGGAGCCACTGGAGGATAGAGAGCAGGGAGATGACAGGGCCCTACTGGCATTTTAGAAAGGTCACCGGAGGATAGGTTTTAGAGGAGAGCCTTTGGCAGGGCCTGAGATGGGGGGCTGTAGATGGGTAACAGTGAGGCTGGAAGGAGGGCAGGGTAGTGAGGATGAAAAGAGGATGAAAAAGGATGGAGAGGACTGAGGGGATATTTCAGAGGTGGAACAGACATGAATGACTTTGAATGATCATAAGGGAGGGGGGGGGTCTGGCAGGCTCTAGAAGCATCCACGGCTTCCCGTCTCTCAGGTCGCTGCCTGAAACGCCACCTCGTGTGTAATGGAGACAATGACTGCCTTGATGGCTCCGATGAGGACGACTGTGAAGATGCCAGGGTCGTTGAAAATGACTGCAGCCAGTATGACCCGATTCCAGGATCAGAAAGGGCAGCTTCTGGGTGAGTCACTGCCTTCTGGCTATCTGGGGGCCAGGGAATGATTTCTCTTTAATTATGAATATTAGTTTTGGGGACAGGATAGGGTCTTTTTGGAAGATTCTTCTGGAGTGCTTTCTGTGAGGCAGTTGTCACTGTCATCTAAGGTGGTGTCTTAGTCGAATTGGACTGCTATAATAAAATACCGCACACTGGGTGGCTTATAAACAACAGAAATATATTTCTCACCATTTTAGGAGATGTCAGTCCAAGATCAAAGTGTCAGCATGACCAGGTGAGGGGCCTCTCTTTCTGGTCTCGTTGTACCCTCACAAAGCAGAGGAGCACTAATACTCTTCACAAGAGCTCTACCTTCATGACCTAAGCACCTCCCAAGGGCCCCACCTCCTAATACCATCACATTAGGGGTTAGGATTTTAACATATGAAATTTGGGGGAACATAAACTTTCATAATGGGGGCTTACTCAGTCCCGGTTATTGACATAAGTTATGTTTTCTTTGTCTCTGCCTGAGAGTCTTCCTCTCCTTTTATCCCTTCCCATTCTACTGCTCGCTCCTCTCACCTCAATTCCATTTCCAAGGCCCATTTCAGAAGCCACATCTTCCATGAAGGCTTTCCTGATGTCCTAGGAAGGTAACTCTTCTCTGACCCAAGTGCACTTTCCAGTTGCCCTTTTCACATTCCGCTTCAGACTGCAGTTGCTGGTATAACAAGGGCTAACAGCGGAATATAGGGAAAAGAAAATGGACTTGGGGTGACATGGAAGGGGGCTCAACTCTCCACTTTACCACTGCTTACTCACATCTCCCAGGCCACAGTCTCTTTGTCTGTTGAAATTCTATCAGCCTTGATTCTAAGTTTCTTCAACATATATATTATACTCAGGTTCAGTTCGTTGAACACCATCACACTCTTTTGTTCTGAGACTTAATAAATTTAATTCTTTCTTTGTGAAATGCCCTTCCCCACGTTCTAACCCATCTAACTTTTTACCAATGTAATGAACTGAATTTTGTCCCCTAAAATGCGTATGTTGAAGCCTTGACCTCAGTGTGACTGTATTTGAAGATATGGCCTTTAGGGAGGTAATTAAGGTTAAAGTAAGTCACAGGATAGAGCCTTGATACCATAGGAAAGGTATCCTTATAAGAAGAGGAAGTAACACCAGAGATCTCTCTCACCATGTGTGGAGAAGAGGCCAAGTGAGGACACAGTGAGAAGGTGGCCGTCTGCAACCTAGGAAGAGGTCTCACCAGAAACCAACCTTTGATCTTGGACTTCTAAACTCCAGAACTATGAGAAAATAAATGTCTAATCCAAGTCACCATTTTGTGGTATTTGGTTATGACAGCCCAAGCTGACTGAGACACTTAGGCATCACCTCCTTTATGTACTCTTTTTGACATACCCTTCCCTCTCCTTGACACTGCTTAGGCTGCCTTAGTCTTCTCCCATTGTACTGGGTCCCTTGTATGTCTTATGCTTCCAGCACTTATCCAACAGGGCTAGGACATTTGTTGCAATGTCCTTCAGCCTTAGGTAAGAACTCCTCGTTATTTCTATTCCTTCAGTATCTAGCACAGTGCCAAGATCGTAGTGACGTTCAGTATTGTTAGTTCCTTGGTACTCTTTGCCTTGGATTGTGTCCTTTAACTTGAATGTAAACTCTTTGAAGAAAGAAGCTGCTTCTGACTAATTTTTTTCATCACCTGAGCCCTGATGTCAGAGCTTTTCCTATAATAGCCTCTGACTGAGCATTGTTTGAATTGGAACAAATCAATATGACCAACTGTATCTTTACAAATGAGGAAATGGGGAGATGTAGTGATCATCACAAAGTGACCTGGCCATGTTGCAGCCCACCTGGGGTCAGGCGAAATGCAGCTCTCACTCATTATGGCTTAGTTGTCCTGCGTGCACAGCCCACCTACCAGAGAGGTTAGAATCCTCTAAGTGCATGTAGATACACACTTATGAAAATATGATCAACTTCCATTTTTTTTAAGATCAATAGTATTAATTTTCTTGGGCTGCCCTAACAAAGTACCACAAACTGGGTGGCTTAAGCAACAGAAATTTATTTTCTCACAGTTCTGGAGGCTAGAAATCAGATCAGTTATCAACAAAGCTGGTTTCTTCTGAGGCTTCTCTCCTTGGCTTGTAGATGGCTGTCTTCTCTCTGTGTCTTCACATGGTCTCCCCTCTGTATGCATCTGCGTCCAACTTTCTTCTTTTTATAAGGACACTGGTCATATTGGATTATGATGTGTTTTCAAGTGAATTACCTCTGTAAATACCCTATCACCAAAGCACAGTCTAATTCTGAGTTTTGTTTTGTTTTTTTTTGCAGGGGGGAGGGGTCAGGATTTCAACATATGAATGTTGGGAGTGGGGGAATGTGATCAAACCCTATATCAATAAAAGGGGAGTATTATAGATTTTGAGAGCGATTGTGGGGTGAAAAGAGCAGAAGCATAAAATATCTACATGTTGACTTAAAAAAAATTACCACCTTTTTGGCAAAAATATCACAAACAATGACTTGCTCTCGTGTGAATCAATCAGGAGCATTTCAAATATACTTTCTGAATGTGCTTTGCCCACACTAAACACTAAAGCTAATAGAATGGCTTCTCCTCTACCCCCAATAGCTTACATTTTGATGGTTTTCCTATCCATTTCATGATTTTAGAGGCCTTTCCTGATATCTTGTTTTCTAATTTAAGCATTTCCTAGTTTTTAATCTTTATTTATTTTTATAGAAGTCATACATGTTTGAAGTAAAAACTGAAAAGTCTTCCTTTACCCTTTCCGACCTGCACCCCACGCAATCACCCTCTCTCACCACCCTCCCTAGAGTTGATCCCCATTTATAGTTTGGTGTAGGCACTTCAAGATCATATAAAAATGAATTGACAATATACATTGTTTGGAAAATGTCTATAGTAGGTGTGGTGCATAATAGACATGAGTATAGTTTACATAAATGTGATCATACTATACATAGTCTGTACCTTGCTTTTTTCACTTAATAAAATATGTTGAAGAACTACCCCTATATTTTCCCATATTTTCTATTGTCTCTTTGTAAGCAACATAGAGTTCTATAATAGGGGTTAGCAAGCTATGGCCCGAAGGCAAATCAACCTGCCCTGTTTCTATAAATAGTCTTATTGGAACACAGTTGTTGCCCTACAATGGCAGAGTTGATTAGTTGCAACAGAAACCTACAGCCTCCAGGGCCTAAAATATTTACCATCTGGCCCTCTGTTAAAAAAAGTTTGCCGACTCTTCTCTTATAGTATAACTATATAACTTATTATGATGATAATAAGTATATGATGCCTACTTTCTATTGATAGTTTGTGTCTCATTTTTTTCTCTTATTAACAAACACTACAATGAACATTCTTGTACACATATTTTTGTAAATATGTGTGAATATTTCTGTAGAGCAGATTTCCAAAAAGTGGACTTTCTCAACTGTCTTTTTCTTTTTACTGGCACTTCTGCAACCAGATTTTCCAAATATATGTAGGCTTTACTTATGCTTAGAGATAGCAGTATAATATTAGGGTTTATTATTCCTTTGGTTTTGTTTGGCTTATTAGAAAGCCTATACTTACTTGTAAGCTACAGGGAGAAACACATTCAACAGCAGAAAAGGGAGAAACTTGAGGGTGGGGTAAAGGGAAAAGATCCAGATCGGTGTCAAAAAAAATCTAGAAAAAAAATCCGGCGGCAATTATAGGCAAATTACTCAATTTTTCTGTGCATCAATTTCTACATTCACAAAACCGGCATGAGGTTTAAAGCTAATGTATGCTAAATATCTGGAATAGTGTATATTCAATTCCTCACAGTTAATATTACATTACTGCCACTATATGAAGAGAGAGATGGAGAAAGGAAGAAAAAAAGGAAGTTAACTTGCATTTAATTTCTACTATATGCCAGGTGCTCTATTACTGTCCATTTATTCTTTTGAAGCAGGTTTTATTCAGTTTTTACCCTGCTCAGATTACTGCCTTTGTGCCCTTCCACGCAGGCCACAAACATACATGACAAAGGTAATCACTGAACGCTATGGGACCATAGAGGAGAGACAACTGTCTGTTCAGGATAATCAAAGAAGGCCATACAGAGGAGGCTACATTGGAGATGGCCTTAAAGGCCCAATAGGATTTTGAGAGACAGAGAAAAGCAGTCATTTTATTATCTATAACGAAAGAGGCTTTGACTGTCAGATCTTAGAACTCTTAGCTAACTCTAAATGTTTTTGTTGTTAACTTTCTATTTTTAGAAAATTAAAGCTGTATTTCACCTGTTTCATGTTACTTTTACCTAAATATGGTTAAACCATCCATGGCCTAAAATCTAGAACTTGGGCAAATAGATTTGAAATCTCCAAGAGAGGGAATTATGGGAAAATATTTCTGGAAAGATATTAGGCTAGGGGAAAGAAAGTATAATTGTTTAATGTCTAATATGTCCTATCAATTTTACTTGTTTTTCTTTAATACTCTCATTTAGATTTCATAAAAACCATGAGATGTCATTTCATTATATCTGTTCTTCGAATGAGGAAAATGAACTTCAGAAGGTGTCTATAATGTGTCCAAAGTCACATTGCTAGTAAACAATAGAGTTGGAAATTAAATAGGAACTTTCTGACTTTCAAACTGTGCACTGACATTCCATGCTGCCTTCAAGAAAAGGATTTTTCTGAGGATTAGAGTCTTAACTTGGCACTATGACTTACATCGACTATTTCGAACCTAATTTTTTTTTTTTTAGCAGCAGAGCCCTTTTCTGAAATAACACTAATAGCAACAACGTTTATTTAGTACTTAATACATGTTAAGTACTATTACAATTCCTTTAGCTCATGTTTAACTCTGTAGGGCAGTAGCATTAAATGCTTTTTACAAATGACTAAACTGAGGCACAGAGAGTTTAAATGATTTGCCCAAGGTCATACAGCTAGGTGTAGCAAGGATGGGAAACAGATTCAGACTGTCTGGTTCCTGTGCTTGGCCTCCTGATAATTCTGCATATTCTTCTCTAACTTATTCAACAAATATTTAGGGGTGCCTTCAATCTGGGAGCACTGTTTTAGATGCTGAATGTAGCTATCTGTCTACTATGCTTGAAGAGAAACTGAGGACCTGGGCCCAGCTCACTCAGTCTCCCATTGTTACCCAAAGTGGCCTTTAAGGTACTTTGAGGAACCCTAGGGCTCCACAGAAGACAGTTTGAGAAACCACTGCTCAGACTAGCAGCTACATCTTCCTGAGAATATTTTGTTACCTTCGCCTTTCCAGTGCTCTCTCCCACAAGCTGCCTGTTTTTTCAATTTAGGTATAATATCCTGACCCAGAAAGAAACTCAGAGTGTGTATGATGCCAGGTATTATGGGGGCCAGTGTGAGACGGTATACAATGGAGAATGGAGGGAACTGCGATATGATTCTGCCTGTGAGCATCTCTACTATGGAGATGATGAAAAGTACTTCCGGAAACCCTACAACTTCCTAACATACCACTTTGAAGTAAGTCTGAGCAGACGCACTCAAAGGCCCCAGTAGAGTAGGGGTAGGAGGGAGAGGCCTGTTGGTGGAAATAGATGCCTTATTGCAGAAGACCGTATTTCCTGTAGAGTTGTGAGGGTGGCTGAAGGTCCCTTTACACCTGCCCCACAAATACTCAGTGCTGAAGGGCACTGAGAGGCAAGGGCAGAGCCAGGGAGAGGCACAAGGTCAATGTGACCACCCACCTGCTAAAACTAGGCTCCATTCCAAAATCAGTAAAATAGATTTGGGGCCCAAAGACCTGTTTCCAAGTTGCAGACCTGTTAGATGATAAGAACACATAGCCCTCTCTGTATCTACAGGTTCCACATCCATGGATTCAACAAAATGTGGACTGAATATATTTTTAAAATAAATGTTACATTGTTACTGACATGTACTATGTGGTTAGGCCTATGATGGCTGCATCTGTACCAAACATGTACAGCTTTTTTTTATTCTTGTCACTATTCCCTAAACAATACAGTATAATAACTACTTACATACAATTTACTTTGTACTAGGTATTATAAATAATCTAGTGATGGTTTAAGGTATATGGGAGGATGTGCATAGGTTATATGCCAATACTATACCATTATGTAAGGGACTTGAGCATTTGTGGATCTTGGTATCTGTCGGGGATCCTGGAACTATTCCCAACAGAGGGATGAGGAATGAGAGACAACTATATACAAGACCTTGAGCAGCCCACTGCCCTTTCCCAGGGCCCAGTTTTCTAAGCTGTAAAGTGGTGGCAGGACAGGAGGCAGCTGGACAGGTTTGATATGCCCCTGCTTTGCCAGGAACAGGCTCCCCATTGATCATTTTTATATCTTGGTTTTCTGCATATGCTTTTGTTGGAAGAAAGGGTTCTGCTGTTGAGAAGTGTAGACTGCTGAGGATCCCTAAGATTCTCTCCATCTCTAAAATTCGACTGTCTCTTGGTCACTCAGAGCAGTACATAGCTCATGATCAGCTCCAGAGCCTGCTCCTCACCATTCATTTTTCCTCACCCTCATCCAAACTTCTTTGGATGCCTACTATTTATCAGATCTTCTATTTCCACACAAAAGCTCCCATTTAACCCTCATAACAACACAATGGACTCGATGTTATCATTGTCCCATTTTAGATGTTAAAAAATCCCAGAGACTTAGAGGGATAAAGTGTCAGGCCCAGAGTTGTACTGCAGTAGGTTGCAGAGACAGACTCACCCCCAGATGTACCTGAACTAAGCACAGTTCTTTGTCATTAAGAAGGGAGGATAGATTATACACATTATACATATACACAGTCTAACTATACAGAGAGATGGTAGAATCCCAGGACTCTAAACAATAATCTAGTCACGTCTCCCTACCTCCAAATTTCTAAGTGAAAAATATTGACAGAAGATAAGGTCAGGCTTATGGAGTTTCTTTTTAAGAAGCTGGCTTCCCCCACCCCACTTCCACCTCTGCCAAGCTGGAAGTCAGGGACAATGCCATTGTCCTAACCTCAAGAATGGCCTAGGGCCTATGTGTCAGGCAAGAGAGACTAGGCTGTGTTATGGCAACGAAGTATTCTGAAATCTCAGTGCCTTGAGGCAAGAGTGCCCCACTTATGCTACTTGCCCAATCTAAGGTGGAAACAAAACTCCCATCAACAGACACTCAGGACCCAATCTAATGGAAGCTCTATCTCAACATATGATCTTGTGATTGTAGAGTGAACCACATAAGGGCTCTTAACCCTTACTTCCTTGGCTCAAGCTAGACACAAGAAAATGGCTCAGTCTACGGCCATGCCACCCTGAACAAGCCTGATTCCATCTGAGCTCGGAAGCTAAGCAGAGTCAGGCCTAAAAAAAGAAAAAAGAAAAAAGAAAATGGCTCAGTTCAAGTTGGCAGAGAAATGCAACTCTACCGCATACCTGGAGTAAAATAACCAAACATTTGTGGGCAGCGCGAAAGCATACCTTTGCCTAAAGCTATTTTCATCTGCACAGCTTCCTTTGCCCCTTTCCACCCTGGTCTACATTCAGACATGGTTTTCTGTATCTCTCCATTGTGGAACCAAGTGACCTCCCCTACAGGAAGGATAATCTAACTGGAAAGAAATTCATGTGCAGAACAATACAGCATGTATGTGTGTGTGCGTGTGCGTGTGCACATTTAAATATTTTAGCAATAGCACTAAACACTAACTAAACTGCTGTATTTTCTGTGTCTTAGTGAGTATCAATCTGATGCCTAGATTAACCTTTGAAGAGACTTACTTACTATAATCTTAAACTTGAGGTTTTTTACAAGACAAAGATTTAAATATTAAGTATGAATTGAGATATATGCACAAAGCTAACATCTGTTTGTTTCTTTTCAGGCCCGAGCAGACACTAGTTTCTCCTCAGAGATGTACGATGATGCAAATGAACTTTATTCTAAAGTTAAAGACTCAACGTATGTGGGAGGTGGGGTCACTTTTGGCATAGCCCCTGCAGACAGTCCTATAACGGTGGATGTGGGTGCATCTGGATCACATAACATTTCGTTATTGAAAGTGTTAAGCAAGTATCAAAATAAGGTATTAAAACATAATGCCTGTGTCGCACAGTATTCCATAACCTATACTGAACATGTATTACCTTAATTGCATTAAAAAGTACAGTAGTAATTGAACTTTTATTTGTTTGTATAATTGAAAATGTCTGATCAGTGGTAATCATGTTTGTTTTTTCTTATTACGCCTTTGCACACAGACTCATCACAAAGGGAATAAAATTAAACGATGAGACTAGAACCCTTATCACTTCACCCCATCCTTTTTCTTGGTTACCTGGAGCATGTAGGGAAATACTTAGAATAGTAATGTCTTAAAGAGGAACAGCCAACTTTACTAAACTAGACTTGGAAGAATTCCAGTGCAAGCCTTACTTTTCCAAATAGATCAGAGGGCTGGCATGCTGAACTGGTCTTTCATTTATTCATCGAACATTCACTACTAACTGTCTGTTATTCCGAGGGGTCAGGCAATGCTTTTCTGAGGAAAGAACATCTACCTAAAGTGAACTCTAATGACTAGCACAAGTTCTCCAGATGAAGGGAGGCAGGAGTTAACAGAAGGGTGTTCTAGGCCTGGGAGGCAGTGTGTGCAAAGGCCTGGAGGTGAGAGAATGCCTGGCATGTTTGGAATTGAAAGTAATTTACCTGGCTGAGGCACAGGGTAGGGAGGGCAAACAGGGGGCAATGAGGATGGAGGGGGATTCAGGAGCCAGAGAAATATTTACTGAATTGATTAGAAATTTACCAAAAAGCCTCAACAACATTATATTCTGGAGTTTTGCCACAAATTAGCTGAAGAGAAAGTATTGTTTTATTATCTGACTATCACATATCAGTGTGAACTTTTCTAAAGCATGTGACCTCTTCAAACTTTTACTGTCACTTTGGATCAAGATGTACATTATTTGGAAGTAATACCCATACATGACCCTCTTCCTCTTAAACCAATTCAACATTATCCTCATTCTGTCATCGCTGTCGTCTTCGTCTTTTCCTTCTCCTTTCCTTCCCCTCCTCTTCCTCCTCCTCCTCTTCCTCCTCCTCCTTCTTCTTCTTCTTATTACATCAGGATGATACTTTTCTTTATTACTTAATAGTATAGGATTACCACTAGAATGTAAGCTTCATGAGTGTGGGGGCCTATCTCATTTAAGACTATGTCCACAGGATAGTGCATGTGAATGAAGTTTTTAAAAATATTTGTTCAATAAAGAATACTGCATTTTGCCATGCCATCAAAATATTCCTATGCATAATTTTTCATGGGTACCTAATATTTGTGTAGAACGTTACATGATGCAATGCTTTGATTAGAGCAGGGAGAGATGTGGAGGTGAGAATGGAGCAGGGGCAGAATAGAGGTGAGGAGCACAGAGAAGTACAGAGAAGCACAGCATAGTACCTAATCAGGCAAGTGCTAATGAGAACTTGTCTTGGACAGGGCAGTGGGGACAGAGATGAAGTTATATGAGAAGAAGCCAGACACTGGTGTCTGATGTGTGCTTGTAAAACATACTAATACTTCATTATATGTATTTATGCTCATATATTTATATGTAAATATATATATTTTCCACAGCTACTAAATGCTGACCTTTTACATTATCTCATATGGTAAAATGTATTCTTTCTTTTTTCTTTTCCCTCATTCCATGGTGGTTGTTGTTGGCAGAAATACCAATTCATGAGGATTTTCACAAAGGTGCAGACTGCTCATTTTAAGATGAGGAGGAACAATATTATGCTAGATGAAGGAATGCTGCAGTCATTAATGGAGCTTCCGGAGCAGTACAATTACGGCATGTATGCTAAGTTCATCAATGACTATGGAACCCATTACATAACGTCTGGATCAATGGGTGGCACTTATGAGTATATCTTGGTGCTTGACAAAGAAAAAATGAAATTTTTAGGTAAGTAGGAGTTTTATGCACACAGTGGTCAGTGCCTACATTGGAACGTGGTTTACAGTTTTCTGAGCACTAACTATGAGCCATGCACGATTTCATTTAGTCCTCATGACAACCTTATAAGGTATCATTAATATCATTTTCAGAGAATTGATGTCCAGAGGGTGAAACGACTTGCTAATAAGCACGACAGACAGGATTTTAACTCGCACTTATCTGGCTCCCTAAAACTATATGTTTTCTATTTCACCATGGTTACCTCCTTAATAATAGAGAATCTGGGATTTTATTATTTATAATGTACATTTTAAATGTAAATTCTTGGTTAATGGAACTGCCAGACCAATCAGTCAGTGATGCCCCAAAAGTGGAGTCATTCCAGATTCCTCTTTCTCCTTCACCCTTGTAGATCTCTATGACCCTGGATCTCTCCCCTGAACAGCTCTCTTCCATATCTTTTCTTCACATCCACTCCAGTTGTAGGTTGGGTTCTCATCTTTCACTCATTATTGCATTGGCTCCAAATGGTCTCTAGGGGAAGGCTCACTTACCCCTCCCAATTCATTCTCAATGATTGCCACCAGAAGGATCTATGTCACAGATCTGAGGAGATAACTTTTCTTCTCTAATGTCCTGAATGGCTAAGAATAAAGTCTAAAGTCTCCATAGCATGACATCAACAACCTTCATGTTCTTACTCCAAACTGCAGAACAATGGTTCTCAAAGTGTAGACTCCAACTGGCAGCATCAGCATCACCTGGGAACCTATGAGAAATGTAAATTCTCAGGCTCCCATCCCAAATCTACTAAATCAGAAACTCTAGAAGTGGGCCCAGTAGTTTGTGTTATGACAAGCCCTCCAGGTGATTCTGATGCTCACTACAGCTTGAGAACCCCTGACCTAGTCAATTAATGAGTAGATAGGTGAGAAATCTATCCATATTTCAAAGCCAAGGTTAAATTTCCAGGATCAAGAATTTTTCCTGACTGCACTAGTCTAGGCTAGCCACTTCTTTTCTTTCTTTAACAAATTCATATGTTCCACACTGTTTAGTCTTTAAAAAATAATTTTCCAAATGTTAATATTTTCCTCCTCATCTGGATTATAAGATCTTTAAAAGCAAGTATTGTGTCTGATCATTTTCTGTCTTGTTAGCATTCAACACAGGGCTTAGTATGTTCTGAGTATGCAAAACAAGACATGGAGTTTGAAAAAGGGCATTCGTTTAAATTCCTGGCTCAGGCTGTTCATTGGTTCAGCCATATAGCCATGTATTCATTCTTTCATACTTTACACATCTTTTGAGTACCTATTATGCATTTGTGCTAGGCATACAATGGTGTGCAAATCTAAATATGGTTCCTACCCTCTTGTAGCATAGTATTCTTCAAACTGCAGGGTGTAGCCCAGGAGTAGGCTTTAAAATCAATGGATGAGTCACAAACAACATTTTGAACAACAATAATACAGGATAGAATAGAAAATATTATAGTGGATTACAGGCAGTGAAGGTAAGTTATTGCCTCAAGAACTTTTTTCAGTTAAATATAGACATATATACATGTACAGGTCATGATACAAAATAAAGAGTTTAATATGAATCAATATAAATAAAAAAGTTTGCAAAACTTAATTCAAGTGGATCTTTTTAGAATCATTCAAAAATGTGAGAAAGGAAAAAGAGCTAATGTTTGTTGAGTACCCAGGAGGTTCCACGTGCTTCTGTGTATATTCTCATTTAATCTTCTCGGCAACATTTGGAGGTTGGTGTTATCCCAATTTTAGCCCCAGAAATGCTGAGGCTGCTCAAGGAGGTTAATTACTTCCCCACGGCTATAGGAAGCTAGAATCGGAGCCCTGGACCCATGCATGGTCTTTCCATCATGTAGTCATGGTAGAGCCTTTAATTTGTGCTCTTGTCTTTGGTGTTGAATTACTAATTAATTGCCCGAGGTATCTCATGGCCCCTCCTCTTTAAAATATATGAGGCAGAAATGGGCTTCTAATGTGGTTAATATTCAGAAGGAGCCCACCAACAAATTGTCCCAGGGATAATTACCTCAGCTCTGTTTATAGAAAACCATATGTCGATAATAGCACAATTTGCTATTTGTGAAGAGCTGATTTTCTATAAATCTGGAAACTTAGTGTTGCTTTTCTATAAATATGGAAATTTGCTAATCATCACCTCATCTGCTGGAGACTGCTAATAAATCAGAATGTCATTTACATATTAACCTACAAAGAACAAAAACATCTACCTTCTTTCCCTTTGACAGATAGAATCATGCACACCCTCTTTCCATGTTTAATGTTTGCCTAGTTTTCTCTTTGTTTCTCATCCTCTCTCTCTTACTCCCTTTCTTTCTAGGTGCCTTGCTCTTTCTCTCAACCCGTTTCTCTGTCTTTCCTCTTTGTTACTATCTTTTTCTCTCTGTATATCTTTAATCTGTGTGACTTTAATAATATTTATATTCTATTAACTGCTTATTTCTAAGAAACACTCTGTGTGGTATGTACACTCACATCCTCAAAGAACTGGGCTTGGTATGGAAGCCTTTAAGTGAACATACTGGCTGGTTTGCTCAGGGGAATCTTTTGTCCTTGGGTTTGCCTCAGATCCTCTCTGAGTAATTCCCAGAGGATGAACAAGGCTGTTTGCTCTCATGTGTTCTTTAGATAAAATGCTTCTCTGCCAAAGATGGCATAAAACCATGCATCAAAGACAAGTGAAGTCTTGAATGTTGGGGAGGTGACATTAGACTTCGGTGGGATCCCAGGCCTTCCTCCAGGGCTGCACCTGACAGTTTTCTACCTTCTGCATGAATCAGGATGGCTTTGGCCTTAAATTTCTGGATGTGTATTTATTTTCTCCTTTATCCCTTCTTTGGAGATCTTACTACTTGTCTTTGTACCAAGGTATGACAAAGAGAATAGTCTATTCACCAGTCTGGCCCAGTCACAGAGCTGATTTACCTTGGGCAGGTCAAGTACTTCAGTAACACTACTCTGTCCACGTGCGTTCCCTGCGTCCTTTTGCACATGCTATGTTGCCAGCATCTAATGCTCTTCCCTGTTTTGCCAACTTGACAGATTTAACTCATCCTTCTAAACTTTGTACGGGCATCTCTACTTCTGTGAAAACTGCTCTGACATCCCTCCACCCCTTCTCCCAAACTTTTGTTTCTTCATACATTTATTCACTCAATCATGTTTATGAATCCATATCATGAATCAGGTAAATAAAATCAATATGGTCCCTGTCCTTGCAAAGCTCATGATGTAGTACAGAAGGTTAAATTAACTGCCAAAATCTAGATGTCATCTTGGTTCCTCATTTACTTCCTGCTCCTCTTCAGCGATATTTGTCGAATTTACTTCTAAAGCATATGTGGCATCTATTCTCCCATTTCTGTTACCATCTAGCTAGTTTAAATCACCATTCTCACTTGTACACTGCTAAAGTATGATGGCTTCCTTCCTTTCTTCCTTCTCCCTTTTTTCCTCCCTTCCTTCTCCCTCCCTCCCTACCTTCCTTATTGTCATCATCCTTCTTCCTTTAACACTCTAACATACCAAGCTTACTTTAGCTTATAGTCTGAGTATTGCCTGTCCTCTTGGTCTGGGCTACCCTTCCCTCTGATGTTTGAATAGTTGTAGTCTAATTATTTAAATCTCAACTTAAATCTCAACTTTTCAGAGAGGACTTTCCATCCCAGTCAAGTCCCTCTTTGCTATAGTATCCTATTTTAATTACCATAAAATCACTGTTTATTCAGTAGTTACCATGTTCATGTACTTATTTTTTTTTTATTGTCAGTCTCCTCTTTCTAGAATGCATGTTCCATGAGAGCAGAGGCCTCATCTGCTATTCATCTCCTATAATAGTACCTGGAACATAGTAGGGCCTCAATAAATTTTGCTGAGTGAATGAATTAATATATTATTGTAAATTGTGATAAGATCCATGCAGGAAATGAGAAGGTTATAGAAATAGAGAACAACTACAGGAGGAAGGAGACACCTACATAGCTTAGGATGATCTGAGAAAGTCTCTGAGGATGTGACATCCATACTGAGATGAGGTCCAAAGGATAAGAAAAGGGTTCCGAAGATAAGAAGAAAGGTGTCCTGGGCAGAGTGGACAACCAGAACTGAAAGAAGGAATGGGTGGCCGAAGACTTGGATAAGGAGAGAATTCCAGGAGTTGACGTTGGAGGAAGCATAGACAGGTCTCAGGGCATCTTGCCAGACGTGGTAAGAAGCACGGACCATATCTGCTGTAAAATAGAAGCTACTACAGTTATCAGCAAAGAAGAGCTTAGCCCCTCGTATGTGTCAGTAGATCATGCTGCTAATACATAGAACACAGAATAGAGGGGGTGAGAGTGGACTCAGGGAGAAGAACTTGAAGTCTCTTGCTGATGTCTTGGTAAGGAATAAGCAATGAAAAGGAAAGAATATAATAAATATGAGATAGATTTTGAAAAGAGAGTGTAGATAATTTACAGATGGCTTGGGTGTGGATTGTGAGGTATAAATTAATCCTTCCTCTGAATTATATTTCTACCATACACATACACACACAAACACACATGAGTACATGTTTGCATACATGCTCATACATATTGGGGTAAAAAATATGGTAAGTTTTTATGGGGGTGCCAAGCTTCCTGGTAGAGATGTCCTGCAGGCATTGGAAAGTATGGCTGGGATTCTGGAGCCAAGAGAAGACTACAGAACACACATTTTTAAAATGCATATATTATGCCAATTATAATTACAAATATAATTTGTCTCTTCTTCTAGACAATGAACCTTTACATATACATTCTATACCTCTTTTCCCTGGGGTATTTTTGTACCTAGCACATGCTGGGACCATAGTGGGTACATCATAAACATTTGAGCTGATGTGAACTTGCCCGACCTCTCAGACTACTAATTCTCCATCATTTTTACTGTTTTCTCTTCCTCCACCTGACCCTTAAATGTAGGCACAGCCCTAGGAAGTGCTCTTAGCACTCATTCCCTACTATGTCATTGTCCTTGCTTCTTCCACGCTCCAACTTCCTTCTTCAGTGAGTGACTCCACATGCCCGGCTGAATCCCTGCCCACGGTCCCAAATGCCTGAGGGTATCTCCACTAGAAAGCTGGCGCCTCCAGGGATTCAAATCCTGTCCCTCTCACACCAACCCACTATGTGCTCCTCTTCCTGAATTTTTTCTCAGTCAGAGACACCACCAATTTCCCCGTTTATTCTACATAGAGAGGTGGAAAAATAATTCACTACCTACTATGTGTCTTCGACATCAGCCTTCTCACTTAATCTTTTTTAAATTTCATTTTTACAAATATAAGTGGAAGATATTTAATGTATATAACATAATGATTTGATAGATGTATATATTGTGGAAGGATGCCCCCCATTTAGTAAATTAACATATCCATCACTTCATGTGCACATATTCACCTTTTTTTATGAGAATATTAAAGTTCTAATCTCTTAGCAAATTTCAGTTATACAATATAGTGTTATTAACTACAGTCACCATGCTATACCTTAGAGCCCCAGACTTTATTCATCTCATAGCTGAAAGTTTGTGCTCTTTTACCAGTCTCTGGCTATTTCTCCCCCCACATTCCCTCTGGCTTTTGGCAACCACTTTTCTATTCTCTGTTTCTGAGTTTGACTTTTTTTTTTTTTTTTTTTTAAGATTCCATGCAGTATTTGTCTTTCTCTGTCTGGCTTATTTCACTTAGCATAATGCCCTCCAGTTTCATCCATGTTGTCACAGATGATAGGATTTCCTTATTTTAAAAGGCAGAATAGTATTTCATTTCACATCTATACCACATTTTCTTTATCCATTCATCCATCAACTTAGATTGTTTTCATATCTTATCTATTGTGAATAATACTGCGATAACCATGGGAGTGCAGATATCTTTTTGAGAGAATGATTTTATTTCCTTTGGATATATACCCAGAAGTGGGATTTGCTGGATCATGTAGTAGTTCTAAATTTCTTGAGAAACCTCCATGACGATTTCCATAGTGGCTGTACCAATTTATATCCCCACCAATGGTACACAAGTGTTCCCTTTTCTCTACATCCTCACCAGCATTTGTAATCACTTGTATTTTTCATAATAGACATCCTGTCTGGTGTAAGGTGATATCTCATTGTGGTTTTGAGTTGCATTTTCCTGGCAATTAGTGATGTTGAGCAGCTTTTCATGTATCAGTTGGCAACTTGTATATCTTCTCAATCTTTCTATGATTTTGTGTGAGGATAGGTTTCCTTACTTCTACATATGAAAGAGCCAAGGCTGAAAAGTCCTATGACTAGTAAGTGAAAAATACATGAGATAATCTGAGTTATGGTCTAGGCTTCTTGTTTTCTTTTTCTTTCTTTCTTTCTTTCTTTCTTTCTTTCTTTCTTTCTTTCTTTCTTTCTTTCTTTCTTTCTTTCTTTCTTTCTTTCCTTTTCTTTTCTTTTTTTTTTTAACCCAGCTGCATTTGTCAGAACTCACAACTTGGAAATAATTTGGAGTTCTTTCCTCTCTCTCCTCACACATCTCATCAGTCACCTCTTCAGTATCTACTCTGTCTCTTTTCTCTCATTTCCCATGTTCTCTCTGCAGGTTCCTTCCAGCCAAGCAGACATGCACAATAAGAAAAGTATTAGAGGTTAGATGGATAGACTATAAATACATTTGGGATAAAGATGGTAGTGTTCTGTTCCAAACCCCCTTATTTTGCTAATGTAAATAAGTCCCGACACATTTGTTTCAGTTTCTGTGCCCTTGGTCTTTCAAAATGCAACATAAAATAGAGTTTCCTGTCAGTTAAAGAATCTAAGTAAGTCTGATAGGATGCCTCTATCAGGAATGCTGAAATGGAAACCATGCATGAAATAGAAAGTAAACTAATAGTCTCAAGACTCTAAAGGTTCATGATTTTTGGCTTTTGGTCATATTAAAAGGGCTCTGCAAAGATCTTACAGAAAATGACTTCTATTGATGCTTTGCTTTTAAAGGAAACCAGTAGCATTTTGGTGGCCCCATAAAAGCCAGCAGAGAGTGTGATAGTGAAAAGAACTCCTTTTACTGAAATAGCTTTGTTTTTCCTATAGGCTCTGCCATTTAAAAGCTAATACTTTGCATCTCCAAGTCTCATTTTTCTCATAACTAATGTGTGGTTCATAAACTACTTCAAAAGGCTGTTATGAGAATTAACCAAGATGATCTTTTTAAAAAGCACTGTGCTAAGTAAAACACTAAACAGTTATTACCATTATGGATTACAGTTTTAGGTGAGTCAGAAGTAATAAAGCCATTGGATCAAGATCTGTGGAATGAAGAAATAGTCAGGTGACATAGTAGATAGCAAGGCATCCAAATTTTGGAGTCATATACATCTGAGTGGGGATCTTGGTTCTACCATTTAGTAGCTGCACAACCTTGATCAGAGTACTTAATTTTTCTGAACCTCAGCTTCTTTAAGACCCAATAGGAATGATAACAAAGGTTTGAGAATAATTCCAAGTTCATCTTGCATGGTAAGTGTTTAAATAGATATTTTTCCCTTTAATGCAGGATATTAGTATAGCAATAGTGGTTGAAAGCATGGGTTCTGTCACTTATTAGCTTTGTGATCATGGGCAGGTTATTTAATTATTTTAAAATCTCAATTTCCTTACTTGTGAAGCTGGAGATATTAATGACATTTTTCTTGCAGAGTGGTTGTGAGTAGTAAGAGAACTTATCCACAGAAAATATTTAGTGTAGTGCTCAGACTCTAATAAGCACTCAACAAATAACAGTTGTTGAAAAGGTTCTGAATCAGATTGCCTGGATTCAATTCTCATCATCACCATTTTAGCTATGTGACCCTCAGGCCAATTAGTTAACCTCTCCATATCTCAGTTTCCTGTTCTTCTAAATGAGACAATGTGAATACGAAATGAATCAATCTATATGAGCATGTGGCCCTGTGTCTGGCATATAGTAAGAGTTAAAAAGTGTTAACTATTATTTCTGTACTATATTGGTGTTATTATTACCATATGTTTATTATTCTCAGCTTTCTGGTTATTAATGGTATAATGTTAACCATCTTTTAATTTATAGGGTAGGGATAATAAGATGACCTATCTCGTAAAGCTCTGTAATTGGTTAGCTCGGAAACATTGCTCAAATGGAAGGGAGATCATTATCGTTGTGTCCAGCCTGCCATGGCCATTGCTTCTGCTGTAGACTTGGAGCCTAGGCAATCATACCTTCCTGGGACCTGCCCATTTTTTTTGATCAAGGTCATCCATTTCTGTCTCTAGAGCTTCATCCAGTTTTGGAGGGACTACTCCTCCCATTTATCAAGGTCATTTTCAATTCTCATCATTATCTCTCAAAGTGTTAACAGTTCTGCCTAAATCTGTGCCTGCATTCTATCTTTCCTCCCCTTGATGGATGTCAGATAACAGTGACCCTGAGAAAGACCTTTCCAGCTAGGGCACAATATATTTAATTTGCCATTAATTGTTATCTTCCAGCTAAAGTCCTTGGACTAACTGTTCTACTACCTAATACACAGGGTAGAAAAAGCCACAGGGATACAAGCCTCACTAAAGTTGATGTTAATTATAGTTCTACATTCTTTTCCCTCTCCTTCCCTTCTCTTATTCATTCATTTCTTTAGATTTTCATGCAATGAACATTTACTAAGCACACACAATGTGGTTAGCACTGTCTAGATACCAACATGTTTCCTGGAATTGAGAGTTTGTAGACAGTAACTGGGTTTCTCTTTGTCATAATCATCTGATTATAGTCAGGGATGATTTATTATATGGGTAGCCAAATTGGTTGCTATCTAAAATGAATTCACAATTTATTTTTTTATTCACTACACTAGAGTTAACAGAATATTTGGTTTTAATAAAATATATTCATATATAATAATTCCTAATTTTGATAAAGTAAAACATATTCACATCTAGTATTTAGGATGATCTTCATAATAGCTTATAAGAAATTATATTATTATTTTCCCCAGTTCTGTAGAGAGATAACTGAGGTCCAAAGAGCATAAGTAAATGGCTCAACATAATTCAGTTAGTACTGATGCAGAGTTTGTGCATTGCCCACATTGAATCATTCATTCTGATACATACACCAGAGGCTTAGGCTCTAGCAGTGATGATAAGACAGCTAACATTTACTGGACATTTTACTGTGTGGCAGACACTGGATCAAGCACTTTAAATACACTATTTCATTTAAACTTCAGAAAAGGCCTGTGAATTCCTAACTACAAATGAAGTACTGAAGTTTAGTATTGTTAAGTAACTTGCCCAAGATCATACTGCTATTAATTGATAAAGCTGGGGGTCAAACTTGAGAACCTATGGTCTTAACCAACATGCTATAATGTCTCAGAAATGTTTACCTAGAATTTTTCAAACTGCAGGTCATAGCCTATAACGAGATTGCAAAGAAATTTTGTGGGTCATAACCAGCATTTAACAAAATAAAACAGAATATGATAGGATGGAAGATATCAAAGTGTGTCACACCAAGTATGGTTAAGTATTGAAATTTATTTTAGTTAGATGTGTGTGGGCTGGATCATGATATAAAATGTATTTCTTACTTTTGTGGGCAATCAAAAAAGTTTTAAAAACATTGTCTTAACTCAGTGTGATCCACTGACTAGAGACATTGTCTGATCCCTTTAAATAAAGGAAAAATTATCAGTAGCCATAAGGAAGGCATTAGAGAGTGTATTAGTTGGGGTTCTAACTAATTGGTTTCAGAGAAGAGTTGATGTTTCAGTTTGTGTCCCAAGGCAGGAAAACAGGCAAAGTCTAGTCTGAAGGCAGTCAGATAGGAAGAATCCTCTCTGACTCAGGGGAGGGTCAGCCTTTCTGTTTTATTTGGGACTTCACCTGATTGGATGAGACCCACTCACATTAGGAAAGGCAAACTGCTTTACTCAGTCTACTGATTAAATGTGGATCCCGTTCAAAAACACCCTCGGAGTCAGGGATGGATTCTTAGAATCTGAGCTGGATAGGACAGTAAGGTGAGTAGGAACCTGTTTGTAAAGAGTCTTCTATTCATGGCTAAGCAGTCTGGGTTGGCCCAGAAGGTCTTTTGCTGTGCTTGCTAACCAACTAGTCACCCCAAACAGGCACTAGGTTCTAACATGCTCTAGGCTTTATCTCCAGTTACCATGACAACCAGGTTTATGGTGCCAAATGGTTTGATTGACTGATAGATTTCCTGGCATCTTGGCTCTGTCCCTACTCCCCTTAAGTCATTTGCATATACATGGAACTGAGAGACTCTCAGTATCGTTTTCCTAATTTTGTCTTGATTTAAAATTTCTGCCTCTACCATTGAAAATGACCTCAGCCTTAAAGGAGAAAAGGTGTGATGAAGTAAGAATTACTTCCAGAGCCTCCTATAGGTGCTATAATGTGGCATGGAGAAAATGCGCTTTGGACACAGACTTTGGCTCAATCCCAGTTCTACTATTTACTTATTGTATAATTTTGGGCAAATGACTTAAACTATCTAAGCCTCTATTTACTCATCTCTAAAATGGGAATAATCGTACCTGTTGTGAAGTGATGTGTGACTATTAAATAACAAGTGGAAAAGTTTTACCTAGCACATAATGATACTTATCAAATGTGGGTGTTCCTTGGATCTTTTTCACTCACTCATGGCTTAAGAGCTTATACTATAGAAATGTTAATTAAGAAAATTTGTTTCCACAAACTCTTCTACCTCCTTCATTCTCTAATTTTTTATATTCGGAATCAGGAATAAAGAGCCCAAACTATGTATGCTGCAGCATTTCTGGCAATAGTATTAATAGTAATACTTGACCATTATTGCTAGTTCTGAGCCAGGCACTATCCCCAACACTATGTAGTGGCAAGGCTTAACTCATCCAGCTCCCACAAATGACCTATGAGGTAGATACTATTAAAATCACCATCTTACAGATGAGGAAATTGGCAGAGAGGTTAAACTATTCGCCCAGAGAGTATGTGGGCACAGTGAATTCCAGCTCAGGTTGTCTCCATTTCAGAGCCTGACACTCAGATTTACTGCATCTTATCATGATCAAAATCATCTAGAAGAACCAGAGTTCCCGAAGATAGCCTCTCATCAAGCAGGAGAGAGACCTGAGATTGTAGTCCCAACACTGCCCATTGGGAACATGTATTCCTTTCTCTGAGCTTTGAGGGATGAGGTGGTCATTGAACGAGGGGCTTGGTAAGGCCACGGCTACTCACGCCACGTGATGAACATTTCTCTGCAGAATAACATTAGTGTGATGTAATGGAGCGTGCACTAAGTTTGGGTGTAGCCTGCCTGACATCACACTCTGATTGTCAGGCTTATTAGTCATGAAACTTTGAGCAAAATAATAGCTAAGATTAGTTCACACTTCATCATGCCAGATACTGTTTTTTAGAGACATATGTAGAAACTATTATCACCCCTATCTTACAAATGGGAAAAATGAGGCTCCAAGAGGTTCAGGAACTTGCCTAAAGCTACTACAAGTGAATGATGGAACTCTGACTCCAGAGATCACATTCTTAACCTCTGTAATTACTGCTTTGTCCAACCCATGAGCCTGTAAAAACAGGTAAATCCTCTTGGACCCAGAAGATTGTTTTGAACTTTCAATGAGACGATGCAGATGAAAGCGTTTTATGAAATATCAACTCTTAATTAAGCATGAGCTATTATAAAGACGTGATTTGTACCAACAACCAAGAGACTTACGACTCCCAAAACATTTGAGGTATTGTCTATATAGGTTGGAATCAGCCTGTCCCCAAGCACTCCTGGAGGCTTGCCACATGCCAGGCTCTGTGTTGAGCCTTGTAAACCCAAGAGATGACTTTATAAGCTTACAGTATAATTGGAAGAACAGACCAAGAAATTGACAATCTAAGTCATGCTAAGTACTCTTCTGGGGGATGTGAAGGGGTTCTGAGGGGACATAGATAGGGCCCTTGGGAGTGAAGGAAAGTTTTCTAGAGCTGAATCAAGAAACTCAATGAAAGAGGTAAGGAGACTTTGTAGTCAGAGGAAAGAGCGCATGCAAAGGCACAGAGGTACTTGTACTATTATTCCCAGGTGGCTGGGAAGAAACATGAGTTTTAATGGATAAACAGAAACACAGAAGGGGCAGGTAAATTAGTCAACACCTCTAAGCTTATCCAGCCACAGACTAAGCAATCATTTTTCCAATGTTATGACATGAAATAGACCATATGATTCTTCCTTTCCCTTCTGAGGCTGTCTTTGGGCTCAACCAATGTAGCGAAACCACAGAGAGGATAAATCACAGCATCCTGAATGGCATTTGTTTGTTGCAAAGAGATAAATAATGCATTACACCTGCTGTTTTCCACCTGATGCTTTTATCTGAGGAATGACAGAGACTTGCTGTGTTCTGCCACCTCAGAAGTCAAGCTGCCTGGTTCTGCCTCTGAGCCACACTGATGCAGCATCTCCACAGAGGCGTGAGGACAGCTCTCACACCTGCACCACCACCAAGACCAGGTGGGAAACAAGCAGGAGACATGGAGGCCAGAGACAGGTCCTCTGGGCTCCTGGCCTGACAGGTGCACACAATGATAGCTCTTCTTAGAACCAGAAGAGAGTGGGAAGTGACCCAGAGCTCTCCCAGTTCTTCCTTGACTGATTTGTATATCTTTCTTTCAGTCTTGAGTTTAGGTCCTGTTGGTCTTCCTAAGCATAAGCTTGCTGCTGGGGACACAGGCCTCCTCATGATCTCCTTCTGCTCTCAACATCCCCCTCTCTTTGGCTAATCCCTACTCATGCTTTCAGACTTGCCTCTGGTATCCTTCCTCTGACCTCTAAGGAAGTCTTTTCTGACCCTGCTGCCTTCTTTCAAAATCCTTGTCACACAGTACAAGAATTATCTCTTTACTGTTCACTTTCCCACACTTGACTGTATGCTCACTGAGAACAAATACTCTTCTCAGTCCTCTATTTTCCTTGGCACACAGTAAGAAATCATTAAGTATTACTCAAAGTTGTCTCAAATGTTCTCCAAGTGTTCTGGTGTTTTCTTAAAGTTTCAGAATCTTAGCTTTAGAGACCTTAAAAGACCACTGGTAAACTCTTCAAATCTTTCTACTGTGCCTCAAAGGCAAACAGCCAGTCTCTACTTGGTACACTCCAGGTATGGGGAGCTCACTGTCTTAGGAAACAACTCATATCTCCTTGGCCTCTGACCATCATGACAACTTACCTTATTTTGAGGCTAACCCCATCTCCATGTAGCTTCTGCCCTCTTGGTCCTTCTTCTTTCTCTTGTGACCACACAAACAAGCCTAATTATTCTTCAAGACAACCATCTGGAGAGTTGAATCCAACTCTATTGATCTCTCTTAAAGAGAGATCTTTCCTCTCTCATTAAGGTAAACATTTCCTGTCCTGTCAAATATTCCCAAAAGGAAATTACCTTGAATTTCTTCACCCTCATCATCCTCATGCTTATTCTTCTCCAATCATCCCCTACTTTTTTCAGTGCTATTTTACTGTGGTAAGATTACTTACCATGAAATCTACCCTCCTAACATAATTTTAAATGTACGTTATTGTTAATTACAGGGACAATGTTGCATAGATCTCTAGAACTTATTCATTCTGCATTATTTAAACTTTGTGTCCATTGATTAGCAACCCCTCACTTCCCCTTCCCCCCAATGCCTGTCAACCACATTTCTATTGTCTGATTCTATGAGTTTTACTATTTTACATACAATATTTAAGTGGAATCATGCAGTATTCGTCATTCTGTGACCAGCTTATTTCATTTAGCATAATGTCCTCAAGGTTCATTCATATTGTTGCATATGGCAGAATTTCCTTCCTTTTTAAGGCTGAATAATGTCCAATGAATGTCATTTTTCTTATTTACTTTCAAAAGTGTGGCTCCCAGAACTTTGCACCAGGTTCTGAGTTTCTCTAACCTATGCAGAGAGTGAGATTATCTCCTTCTTTACTTTACTGATTATGATTTTCACCTGGCTTTATTACCCTATTGATCTAGAAGCTATCTAAAACTTTTTGACCTTTTCTCTTGTTCTCCTGTTAAGTGGTGTTCATTCCTTACTGAGCTCATGCATTTGGTATGTTAGTTTTTCCAACTAAACTCATTTTGCTATGATTGGTCTGTCTATCCATCCAGGCTTCTGAACGCTTTTTGGATGCTGATCCTTAATCTGAATTATCCTTGGCTTTTCCTAGTTTATTGTTCTAAGTAAGATACAATAAGCCTGGCTGCAAAATCTGTATCTAAGGCATTCAAAAGCATTGACCAAGATAGGGCCAAGTCCAGTTGTCTATATTAGGCCACTTGAGATTCTCTATAGAAACATGGTACTCAAAATCTGGTCCCAGAGGCACTCCAGAGGAATCACTTGGAATAAATTAGTTTGTTGATTACTCAGAAATATAGGTTCAGAATTGATAGAGGTGGGGCCCAGGAACCTGTATTTTTAATAAGCACTCAGGTGATTTTAATGAGTAGCCAGGTTTGGAAACTATTAACTTCAGAGTTCGCTGAGTTTAGAAGCCAAAACGTGCCAGTGTGATCTAGATGGTCCAAAGTTGACATCTAAGGTGTTCAGCCTAATAAGATAGGGTAGAGCCATGACAGAGCACTGCCTGGTTCTATAAGTATAGTTAGTCCACTTATGCTATACCCCCATCTGGGCAAGTGGTACAATTGCTCCAGACCTTTTTCTGCTCCTTCCCCTCATTGCTTCCTCTGCTCTTAGCTTCCCTCTCTCTGGTTCTGTCTCTTGACTTCAAGTCCTGAGCCACATTTGACCTATTCTGCTTCCACTCACCTCGTCTTAGTTTTCCACAGGTGCTATGTAGACTGATTTGGCCTCCCACACACTTCTGGAGAGACCTTTTTTCTAGCCCTGTTATACTCAAACAAGCAACTCTCAGATACAAATTACTCCTTGTTTGATAATATTGTCCAAACCTGTTGGCTTCCCAAGGCTAGGACCTCATTTATTCAGATTTGTATCATATTAATATGAGCTTTATTCTCACCCTGTCTCCAATGCCCAATGCAAACTGTGCTGGGGTTAGTACATAGTAGGTGCTTAATAAATTTTTCTCTCTGACACAGAATTCTTTAGTCAGATGCAATAATTGGAATAAGTGACATTCAACAGGCTTCTAAGCAAAACAGACCTGAGTTTGAATCTCAGCTCCATCATTTTTTTTAGCTCTGTGGTCTTAGGCAAGATAATTAACCTTTATGAATCTGAGGCATCACAACTGAAAACGAGAAGTGTAGGCTAGGTATCTAAGGACATTTTTAGCTCTCACATTGTATAATTAAGTCACAGACCTGTCGGTGTTGGCTGGTACCCTACTCTGGGGTCCTCAGAAGGTAATTCTTTACAGTCAAGTTGTGCTTTTCCAATCAAGCTAGCTGGAATTCTCTTCTCCTAGCAGCACATGGTAGACTGTCAGCAGACCCTCATGAGCATAATCACTCCGCAGGCATCCTCCAGCCTCCATTAATCAGCCAATCCTGTCACTTTAATTCAGCAGCACTCCACCACTCACCTAGGTAATTACTCTGGCTTCTGCCCATGAACTCCTTTCATCCACTTTTGTTTATCACTGTTGAAACATTTTTTAAATCAAAACAATTAAATATGCTAAATCTATCCCAATTAGTAATGCATTAAAATTAAAAGTACTTGAACAGAAATGGTAGAAGAAACTCGGTGCTGAGTGCTGGTGCTTACTTAGAACACCACTTTTCCCAGGCACTTGATTCAGCTCAAGAGTGTTCAGAAACTGACGTGCACAGAGTCACAGAGGGCTGTGGCTGAAAGGGGTCTTGGAGATGAACCAATCCAACCACTTCCACCAAAAATGAGAAACTGAGACCCAGTGAGATCATGGGCCCTTTCTAAGCTCACACAGGGTATCAGGGACTGGGATTTCTTTTGTTGTTGTTGTTGTTTTTCTTTGGCTTTGAAAAAATGAAATTTGTATAAATTTAAGGTATATAACATGATAATTTGATATACAGATACAAAGTAAAATCCTTACTACAGTCAAGCTAATTTACATATCTTCTCACATAGTTACTTTTTTAAGTGTGTGTATATGATAAGAACACCTGAAGTCTACTCTCTTTGCAAATTTCCAGGATGCAATACAATATTATTAAGTATAGTCATCGAGCATTACAGTAGATCTCTATACTTACCCTACATAACTGCGACTTTGTTCCCTTTGACCAGCATCTCCCCATCTTCCCCACCTCCTGCTTTCTGGTAACCACTGTTCTATTCTCTGCTTCCATATATAGACTTTTTTAGATCCCACATATAAGTGAGATTATACAGTCTTTTTCTTTTTGTGCCTGGCTTATTTCACTTGGCATAATGTCCTCCAAGTTCATCCATGTTGCTGTAAATGGAAAGATCTGTTTATTTTTTAAGGCTGAATGTGTGTGTATATATACATATATACATACGTACATACATACATACAATCACAAATTCTTTATCCATTCATCTGCATGACTTAGTTTTTAATTCAGGATTCCTGACTTCTGTGATTCTTTCTATCAGAAGTCCTTACCAATGCACTCATGGAATGCATTTACTCAACTCCTTTTTTTCAATCATCAATCATTATTCTGAAAATAGTTACTGAATTCCTTCTCTCTCGCAGACATTACACTGCTATGCTGACAAGAGAGTGGTTAATAAGATACAAGTTTTTGAACTCACAGAGTTTGCTGTTTAATGAGGATGCAAGCAAGTAAACTTTGTTGCTGAACACTCTCTTGAGAATATTCAATCTAATCCTTAGTTCAGTTGAATCACAGGCCTAAATTATTATTTTTCTTTTGTGGTTGCCAGAATAATATAATGACTGGCAATAATTATTATATAGTTTGAGGTAAAAGTCATGACATATCAAAAATACAAACTCCCATTCACAACCTTCAGAAGACTTTAGCTGCAGAAGGAGTTGAGCTCTGTAGCAATGGTTAATATCTTGCTCCGGTCCACTTTTCTAGTCTTATCCTATCAGGCCAACCAAAGGATGGGAACTCAGCTCTGTTCATTTACAAAATGACTTTACTGCTTGGAGGATTATGTTCCTCACTGGCAAAAATGCAGGTTCCTCAGGGGGACAAATACAGAGATGTAGACAAATACAGAGATAGCTAGTGTGAGACTCAGAGTGTTCCTGGGGTCAGAAGGCAGCAGACTCCCCATGGAGATCTATCCATCTTCTAATAGCATTCTGGTCTCTCTGGAGTGCAAAGAAAACCTGGACAAAAACAATTGTGACAAATATTACCATTCAGGCACAGAAAAAGCACATTGGTAGCCCTGCAGAAAGAGGGAAGTATTCTGATTCAAAAATGCTCAACAAAGTAGACGATTTTTGAACTGGAGCTTGAGTAGACTTTGGAAAGAGAGCAAAAATTAGAAAGAAGGGGCAACATGTGCAAAATTGCAGAGTGAAAATGGACCAGACACTGTGGTAGGCATAGGAATACAAGGAGATGGATGAAAATCACTGCCTCAAGGAAGCTCAGAGGAGAATGTAAAGGAAAGGGAACTAGCACTTTTGAGCAACTAGTATATGCAGTACATTTTGCTTCTCATTTCAAGAATTGTTTGGGCTGGAACCATACAGAAGAGAACATTGAAATTGGGTTGAAGAGCTGGGATTTCAAATCAGATCTCTTAGATTCCAAAACCAAAGCTAGCTAGCTTTTACTGATGTGAGCGAACTGTAACATATTAATGATGTTTTAGCATCTCAGTATCTTGTGTTTCTATGTCTCCCTGCTGCAGGTATTACCAATGAAGATATCCAAACATGCTTTGGAGGGTTTGTGGGCATTGGTTATGACTATTCAAATGGGTTATACATTGGAGGGAATTTGTCAGCTGGCCGCTGTAGAAAACATGGAGATGGCACACATAGTAAGTATTTAGCAACAAGTCTCCAGAAACAGAAATGTCACTTTTCATTGGGTATACATTCAGGGTACAGACACTATTTTTTCCCGTAATTAATTCCATTTTAGTCAATGGTGAAACTGCATAGCTGCTAAATATTTCAAACAAATGACCTGTTCTGGCCCTATATTGAATCCACCATCTAAGGGCTGAGATCACCTTAGAAATACTTGGCTTTGTATGGTGCATGCTCCTAGATTTCATGTACCAGACAAAGATCTAAGTAAAAACTTGGGTTAAAGGAATGTGTAGATAGAACCTGAAAATTTGACTGTTGAGATAAAAGCCCCTCAGGTTACAGTCCCAAGGGAGAAAAGAAGTCCCTAAGAGAGGAGAAAAAGGTTACCAAGGTCCAAGCTCAAAAAATATTGAAGAATATTTTGTAGCATTCCCTGAACAAGTCAATATGAGTATTCACATATTCATTCATTCATTTATCAAACATGTTTTGAATATTTTTTTCAGATAGGAGACACAGAGGATGTAGAGATGATGAATTTATATTATAGTAGATGAGGTAGATACAAAGTAGGTTCAAGTTATTTCCATTGCATTAGGCTAGTCATCCTTCAGGGCCTTAAGTCAAATTGCTTCTTCTCTCTGATGCCCTTCCTTTCTCTCTCCGTTTACTTGCAAAGATTAATTCACTTTCCTAGAAAACTCACTTTTCTTCCTGACCAGTTGCCCAACCTACTGTAGATCCAACTGTGTCTTTTTTCTGCACCCCTACTGAGCCCCATAGAAACATTCACTATTTAATCAAACCTATTTGGCATATAGCAGGCACTGAGTAAGCATTTGACATATAAATGAATGAATGGATTATCATCCATTTTCCCATCCTCTCCCTCCTCCATGTTGGGCTGGGCTGTCTTCCCAATGCCTCCTCTATCCAGAGGATGATCTATTTCTAAGTCTTGGTCCTTCACTTCTGCTTTGTCCTGCTAGTTAACCAAGTAAGGTAGAAGGATGGGAGACAGCTCTAAGAACAGCACATAAACTTTGTCCCAAATGTCATTAGTGGTTTTGGGGAAATGAGCTAATGCAGTTATCCTCTTGGTAGATTTCAACAGTAAGGCCATGGCTGTGGAAGACATCATTTCTCATGTGCAAGGTGGCAGTTCTGGCTGGGGTGGTGGCTTGGCACACAACGAGAGCATCATTTCGTATCGTTTCTGGGGGAGATCATTAAAGTATAATCCTGCTCTTATTGATTTCGAGGTAAGTCTTTTCGCAGTTGAAGAAACTCTTCATCCACGAGGAATGAAAGTGAAACAGACCAGATCATTTCATATTTCTTATTACGAGTCCATCAAAGAACAAGATTAAATGTTAATGGCACAGTGAACTGGTGACCTTCCCCACACCTGACTCAAGGGAGTACGTAACTTTAGACCCAGGCCATAGGAGAGCTGAGGTCAGAAGCATGATATCTAGTTAGTGCCTAGTTTTACACTAGTAATCCCAGAATTTCTTCAAGATTAGTTGACATTAAAAAAGTAATAATTTGCATTTATACATAAAAGACTTAAAAAAACACATCTGTTAAATTGGGGGTTGACAAACTTCTGTAAAGGAGCAAATAGTAAATATTTTAAGCTTTGTGGGCGATATACAGTCTCTGTTATACACGTTCTTTTTCTTCTTCCCTTTTTTTTTTTACAACCTTCTAAAAATATAAAAACCATTCTTAGCTCAAAGGCCAAAAACAAGCTGTGGGTTGAGTGTGGTCCCAAGCTGTAAGTGTAGTTTGCTGTCTCTGCTCTAAATGACCTCATCTCCTCATCACAATGAACCTCTGGCAAGGACATGATTCTTCCCATTGAAAAGATAAGGAAACTGAGGCTCCAGATGCTCAAGTGATTTGTTTAAGGTCACAGAGCTCATTTGTAGTGGTATCTGGACCTCAGACTTAAGACTTCATATCTAGTTCTCACTTTCCTCTATTTTAGTACCATCCTTGAAGCCCTGGTTATCAATGTCTGGGAGTGAATTTACAGCCACAGGGAAATTTGGTCACATTTTTGATGGTCACAACTGGGAGGGTACTACTGGCATCTAGGGAGTAGAGGCCAGGGATGTTACTAACCAATCCCAATGCAAAGGACAGCCCCCACAACGAAGAACTATCTAGCCCCTGATGGCAATAGTGCCAAAGTTGAGAAAACCTGCCTTAAATCTCTAACCTTAAAAAGGTAGTAATATTTTTTTCAAATTGCAAGTAAGTAATGGTTCTACCAGTTTTCAAACTACTTCTATTCATATGCAAGGGTAATCCATTTGAAAGGAGTTATATTTGGGGCTTTTAAATATTGTATTCCCGCTTATTTTCTCCTGAACCTTGCCCATTTTCTGCACATAATTAAAATTCCAGGTATGGATACATTCTTCCTCTTAAAATATATACCAACAGTTAAACATAAAAGTCTATTATAACACTCTGTCTCTGTGAAGAAAGTGGTCAGGTGAGTTAACACTGATTTCATTTCTTCTCCAATAAGAAAAGGACCATTTTCACACACCTATAATTCATATAGGGATTGAAAATTGCTATCATGAAGCTATTAGTAATTTGGGCAAAAACCATAAAACTAGTATCAGGAGTAATATGTAAACTTCAATGGGCAAGAGATAAATTTTGTGTTTGCCTTGAGTGAAACTTCCAAGGGGAAGGCTCCTTCACAGTTTGGAAAAGACCAAATGTTATCTTTTGGGTCAGTTTGGGGTAAGAAAGATATAGTTTGGTTCATGGCTCAGCAACCTTTTTGATGTGTGATCTTGGACAAGTTACTTCATTTTCTGAGCTCCATTTTTTTGCTCTGTAACATGGAAGTACAGAATGTTATGTCACAAGGTTAGAGAGTAAGAAGTGGGTACTTAGTTGAGGGTACTTAGTCAGTTGAGGAAACAGATTCATGGAGGTTAAGTGAGCTGGCCAAGTCTCGTGTCTGGTAAATGGCAGAGTGCAACTTGAGCCATGTCTGATTGACTCTAACACCCACAATCACAACCCACGTGACCCCTGAATAGTTCAGATTTGATGCATTAAGCTGCTGGCAGGCTATAGGGTAGAGAAGTGACACAGCTAGAGATAAGCTTTTAAAAAGAGAATGCTCACAGAGGTATAAAGGATGAGTCAAAGGACCCAGAGAATGAGATGGAGAGAGGCTGTGGACTAGGGGGCCATTAAGGGGTTATTTGAAACCTGATGATGAGAGTGAAAACAGTGTCTTATTCACTTGCATATCCCCAGAGCTTAGCAGTACTTATTGATGGCAGGTACCTAGATCGACTGAATACAGGAATCGTATGATGTGATGTTTTGATGCTGTGTTATGTTATATATTATTGCGTGTTATGTATTAGGTTATATTGTATTGCTATATCACACCACTTGCCTTCTTTGAATCTATCTTCTCATCTGTAAAATGGGAATAAGACCATTGTCAATATCTTTTCAAGCTCTAACATTCTAAGATTCTTTTTCTCCACTCCTCTTTCTTCCTTTAAGTCTCCACAAGCCCTTCCTAAGGGGTGCTCTCTTTCCTCTTGCTGAGGGTTCTGGGAGAGAGAAGTGAGAGATGTAGGACTGAGTGCTGAACTTCACTGGAAGATCAAAGGGAAATTGCCCAATGGTCCTGGGCTTTCCCTGGAATGAAAAGTCCCCTTTAACCAGGGCCATAGGGCAGCCCATTCTGCACTGACTTCCTAACAATGGGACCAAATTCCCTGAATTTCCAGTAAGTTGTTGTCTTCTCTTGGCTGCAGGGCCAGCCAGTCCTGACATGACCAGCCTGATGATCTTAGCCACAGCCCCTGACCACAGGCCAAGGTCTGTTTGCCATAGGTCTTTCTGTACACATTTCCAGGAACCCATTCGAGGCAACTGCAATGCCCTTTATTGACTCTGATTCTAGGGAAGGGAGATTGCTCTAGTGTGGCTCAGTTCTCTCTCTGAATTGCTCGCTGATTTAGGCAAATGACTCCCCTCTCGGGGCCTCGGGTTAGTGTCCTGTCCAACGAGAGATCTGGAAAAGAGCTTTCATTTTATGATTGTATGTAAAAATTTATAGCATTATAAGCATGCTGAAAGTAAACATATGTATATAAAATTTGAAAAATATAGGCTTTTACTATCATCACATCTCACTAATAAAAATGATGCTTTATTTTATATTGTTCTTCCCTTTTGCAATTGTATCTCTCATTCATTGCTTCTTTAGATCCTCAGAAGAATTCTAGGAAATATTTATTATTACCATGTTATAGATAATGAGGCTGCGGTTTAGAGAAGAGTTCTAGGCCACAAAGCTAGAAGCCAAGCAAAATTTATTTAGCTTTTACTATGTGACAGACTTTGACTATCCATTGAATAACATCCTCACAATAAACCCGAAGGGTAGGACTATTGTTCTCATTTACAGTTGAGGAAGCAATGCTTCATGTGATATGTGCCCAAGATCACACAAATGGAAGCAAGAGAGCTGGAATTTGAAGCCAGATTTCCTGGCTCCAGCTTCTATGCTCTCTACTACATCTACTACTACTCTTCCCAACCAGGGGTCAATTTTGTCCCCCGTGAGACATTTTTGGTTTTCAAAACTATAATGTGCTACTAGCATCTAGTGGGTAAAGGCCAGAGATGTTGCTAAACATCCTACAATGCACAGGAATTGCAACAAAGAAATATCCAGCTGGAAATTCAGTAGTGCCAAAGGTGAGAAACCTCAAATGCAGTCATGCCTAGAATGGGTTGTCTCAAATGCAAATGTCGCTTACCCTTCCCCATCCATGGAACCACTGCTCTTACACCATCAGGGGAGGTGCCCATTAGTGACAACATAATTACCTATCAAGGACTGCATTAATTCCTACGTTGAAGGTTGACAATCAACACATACACGCACACTTACACTTTACATTTTTCCTGATTCCTAAAAGTGCTGGAGAGGGAAGATGAGTTTGCACAAATGGCTTCTGAGCTCCCCTCTTCTTCTGAGATTGGGAACCACAGGTTTCAGTAGGTCCATGTTCAGAGTGACTCTTGTACTTAATTGCATGATCCTGAGGTGGTCACTCCAACACTCCTGAGCCTCCACTTCTTCATCTGTGGTCTGGGGACTTAAGTACCTGCTTCACAGAGTGGCTGTGAGGGTTCAGTACAGTGTGGGATAAGGTTGAGTGTCTGGCTCTATGGTTGGCATGTTGCAGCCTTCCGGAAGCTTGATGACCAGTTCTTGGCCTCTGGGAAACTGGATAGAGTATATCGAGGGGCTCTTTGTTCTTTTTGTGCCTACAGCTAAAGCCTATCCATGAGGTGCTTCGGCACATGAACCTGAGGCCCCTGGAGGCCAAACGCCAGAACCTACGCCGGGCCTTGGATCACTACCTGATAGAATTCAATGCCTGCCGCTGTGGGCCCTGCTTCAACAAAGGGCTGCCTATCCTTGAGGGCACCAGCTGCACATGTCAGTGCCCCTATAGTCATCAGGGCCTTGCCTGTGAGAAAACGGAACAAAAGGGTAAGGCTCATGCATCCTCATTCATGTTCAGGCTTGGCCTAGCTCAGAGAGGTCAGCACAGAAAGGGCCTTTGGGGTTCCTAGTCTCTCCTTCTGTGCCCTCTTTCCCAAAACCCACATTCTGAGCTTTACGGCTGACCCTTATACTTCATGGTTCTTTTGCTTTCTCCCTGACATTAAGTCCCTCTCTCAGGTGAGAACTGATTTTTTTTTCAACCATGGCATAGATAGACAAAAAGATTCAATTTTGGAGGGATATAATAGTTTCCTAGGCCTGCCAATAAGCTAGGTGGCTTACAGCAACAGAAATTTTTTATCTCACACTTCTGAAAGTCCAAAACTCAGGTTTGTTGGTTAGGTTGGGATCTGAGGAAACTTGGGGTCTTATGAACTGCCCCAGGGGAGCAAGGTGAACCTCATAGACACCCCAGCTTCAAATAGAACAGCTCCACTTTCATCTGACTTCCATGTTGGGGTCCATGTAAGATTTCATTCAAAAAAAGAAAAGCAGTAATGAAAAAAATAATGATGAAAAAACTCCATGGGATTAGTCCATCCTTCTCATTTTACAGAGGTGAAAACTAAGACTGAGAGCAGATTAGTTTGCCCAAAGGCACAGAGCCAGTAGGAGGCAGCAGCCCCAGGCTAGAGGGATTGTATGAGCTGGATTTCTGGAGACACATGGTCAGTGCATATGCTCTGATGCTCTGTGTGAAGAATTTGTTACCTACTGTCGCCCCATTGTCAGAATCTGAGGGGGTTTGATTTGCGAGCCCACAGTGGTGTCTAGCTGGCTATTGTCTGTGCTTCCTGCTCCTCACATCCTCCAGTGGCTCTGTGTCATTCTTCTAGAGGAGCATGCCTCCCCGCCTTCCTCTGCTCTCCATCTTCCATGGAACCATAGACTCCAATTTCACGAGATGGGCTCCCAGCGGCCTCTTCTGACTCCATCCAGAGTTTCAAACTAAGTTTAAGGTGGTGAGCACAGAGGTTTTGGTTGGCTACACCAAGGCATTTCCCCAAGGAAGGATTGCAGACCACTCTAGGGCAATGGATAGTCCTTCCTACATACTGTCCAAGCTGCTTTTTGTATGTTAACCTCCTCCTCCCCTGGAAAATTGTCTTTGCAGGACTGAAGGTGGATGGTCACTGGGGCTGCTGGAGCTCCTGGTCTGCTTGCAGCGCAGGCACTCAGGAGAGGAGGAGAGAGTGCAATAATCCTCCACCTGAGAATGGAGGCGCCTCCTGTCCAGGAAAAAATGTGCAGACCCAGTCTTGCTGAAGGCCTCTGAGCACAGGCTGGGACAGATGCAGTGGATGTCACTACCTGCACTGACCACAGGATAAAGGCTTCTTGTAGCTGAGAGAAAATACCGATCAACATGGATTTTTTCTTTGTCCTGACAGCTCCCAGGCCTAAGACTACGCTGTGTCATCTACAACCGACTGTTCTATTACCTGCAAAATTATGTCATCCAACAACTAGGTGTTGAGTGTTTAACTAGAGTCTTGATCCTGCTCAGAGCACTTAGGATGATGAGAGAGAGAGAGAGAGAGAGAGAGAGAGAGCGAGAGAGAGATGGATCTCAATCCATGTCTTAGAGGTATTTACAAGATATTACAGGTTAGAGGTATAAGACAGGCAGATGCTCTTGAAACAATCAATGGCCAATACAACAAAGTATGATGAAAATTATCTTAGTTCTTTAATAATAATATTTGTTCATTTATAGGATGATTATTAGTTGGTAGGATAAGACACATTGAAATAATGAAAAGAATTAAAGAACTTGAATTCCTTCCATTTTTCTTCATTTGGACTCAATATTTTCTTGTTTCTTTCAATTAATCTCTCTTGTTTGCTTAAGTTTTTACCATAAATATCATATTTCTCTCAATTTTCCCATAGCACACTATTCTTTTCCTTCACTGTGTGTTTCACAATTAATGTTATATCTTGGCTCCCATATCTCCTGTGACTATCTATGACCTGTCTCCCCATCTTGAAGGCAGGGATCAGTTTTGTTTGGTTCTATGCCTTGAGTTGAGAGAACCTAATAAGCATCTGTGGATGAAGTGAGAGACTGAATTTAAGAGACAGTTCGAAGACAGGGTCCATATTAGTCAGCCTCCCAGAGTGGAGCATGGATTGGGGGGTGGGGGCAACCTGTGATGAACAGCATACTTTTCCTGACCCACCAGAGGGAGAGCCAATCATGCCAGCCTGCCTTGGTACCCCCACAGCACTCCAGCCATGCCTCAAATAGAGAATATGTCGTGTTGCACTGACTTTTCTCTTTACCTATCAGTTTCTCCTATAGATTGTGAGCTCCTTAACCCATTTCTCATTTGCCCTGAGAATACTCGCCAGCAGTGCTTGCAGCTGTAGTGTTGACTTCCAGATAATTCGTGAATTACAGGCCTGACCTTACCCCCAAAGTTTGCCACAAAATATCTAGCTTTTATTATTTTTTTCATATTTCTCTAGTATATCAATAGTCTTTGGAAACAAATGAGATAATTCTATTTATAGCATTCTCTTTTTAGTGGTGGTATTTTCATTTACAAAATATAGTAGTTCTCGATCACCGAAAATGTCAAATCCTAGTAAACATAGCATTCCTACTCATGATGTTAACATCATTCTCCAACAGTTGTTAGCCAAAGATTCATTTGATGAATCTGATTTAGGTATACATTTCTGTTACATTAGGATTAGAGACAAGTTCTATTTAGAAATAACTCCAAGAACAGTTTTTATATTTTATTTTCACATTGAAAACCAGTCAGATTTGCTTCAGCCTCAAAGAGCTTGTTTATGTAAAATTAAATTAACACTGGCAGCGAGCTGCACTTTTTTTCTAAACAGAAAGAATCATCTGTTGACTGACATATACATACAGGTGCTCCCTATCCTTCCAGGATCCTCAATCTTTCTAGGGTAATAATAAGATTTATATAGAAGTGACACAATTAGAAGGGGTTTTAGGGACACAGGAAACTGCTGAGTTAATGCCAAAATATGTGGCATACAAAATAAGTGCCAAGGGTGGTCAGATGGTGGAGAGATTGACCTTTCTTTATGTGTGTGTATTTCTTGGCCCAGACCTTAAAGGATTTTTAAAGTAGGCAAAGAGGGAGGAGATCTTTAAGATAGAAATTCAGCATATCACAAAGTTTGAAGCTAAAAAAGAATATTGGGGGTGCGTATAGGTATTTGTGCTGGGAATGGGAAGTGGGGAATGGTGAATGTAAATTAGTTATATAAAACACTTAGCACAATGCATGTCACATTAAATCATTGACATTGCCCTTACTATTGTGATTGCTACTATTATTAATTATAGTTTAAAAGTCTATTTTTGTATTCTTTAGATCTTCTATCTGAAAGGAAAAAAAGACTCTCCTATCATTAATTTACTTTTTTATGTTTAAAGTTAAATTGATAATTAATTTTTATTCATTATTTACTGGGGAGTGGTAGTTACATGCTAGAAAGTGATGAGAGGCCAGATTGGCCCAGCCCAGTGTACAATTTAGAGGACATTCAAACTTGATCTAACAGTGGTAATTTTCAATCTTGGTTGCACATTAGAATCAGCTGGGGGAGTTTTAAAAACCCTGCTGTTCAGAGGCTGCTCCCCAGACCTATCAAATATAAATCTTTGGAGGTGGGAGACAGACATCAGTAGTTTTAAAAGCTCTCCAGGCAATTCCGATGCAGCCAAGGTTGAGAACCTTTGAGAGTTGAAGAGTCATTACATGTTCAGGGGAATGGAGTGTGTGACAAAACAAAAGGGCAGCCACAGTAAGGTTGATCTGTGTTATTTTTCTTGTCTTATCAAGGACCTCTTAAGATTTGTTTTATGACTCCCATTTTACAGCTAAGGAAACTGAGTCTTGGTGAGCTGAGCCTCATCGGTCACAGAGCTGAAAGGCCAGCCAGGGTTTGAATGGAGCACATCAAGCCACGCTCTCCCACCTTTGCTCTGTGCTGTCCACCAGTGGAGGGACTTATAGAATCATGTGTGGGGTGCAGGTGACTGGGAGGAAACCAGAAGCAAGAAAGCCCCTTAGGAGGTAAGTGTAGTAATCTAGGTGGGAGATAAGAATGTTAGTATTAAATAATTGCCTGGATCACCTGTGAGCCAAAACCACCAGCTGAGCAAAGTCATCTTCCTAACATCTGAGCCAGAGAACCAGTGTCTGTCCCCTTCTCTGAGAAAGCTGCATTCCCAACAGCTTTGGAAGCTAAAATACAGCAACAGTGGCAGTTTCAGAAGCAGCAACCCTTCACTGGATCTGTTTTTTCCCTCTTTAAGAATGCCTGGCTCTCAGCAAGCAAAATGCATAAAGCTCATCAAATGTATTCTCCCTCAGGTCCTTTCAGGAGATCTATAATCTAAGGTTTTATAGGTAGTGGATGTAAAAACATGGTTTAAAGATATAATCTTCAGCTTGACAAGGTGTCTTTTGAAAAGTAAATTAATGACAGAATGAAAAGCAATAAGGAGATGCTTTTTCCTTTTTTTCTTTGAGATGGAGGAAGATCTAAAGAGTTCAGTACCCGATGAATTTCTTCTGAACAATATGCCTTTAGGGTAAAGAAAATGGATGGAGAGAAAGGGAAGGCTTCAAAAATCACATTGCACAAATGAGAGATGGCAGCGTGAAGCTACCAGGAGCCATGAGAGGAAGGGGGCTGTGATACGGATTAGCATTAAACAATTAGCATCGTTTCCATAAGAACAATGGAGGCCGCTACCCCTTCTCTTGAGACATGGGTGAAGCTCTCTGGCGAGCCTTCGTGCCAGGTCCCGTGCTGAGTGCTGGAGGTACAAAAATGGATCAGACATGGTCCTAGCCTTGGAAGAATGCTTGGTCTGGGGGTGACCTGTGAACGATGACAATAGGTCATCTATCAATAGGAAGCCCAGGGGCTGTGGGAGCAGGAAAGGCGGCCTGGAGGAGAATATGGTCAGTGGAGATGAGAAAATAAGCAGGAGTTGGACAAGCAAAGAAAAGTGAAAGAGAGGTAGGATATTATGAGGAAATAACATGTGCAAAGTCACAGAGGTGGGAAACCATGAGGTGGGTTGGTGGGCAGTGCCTGCTCTCTTCTGGGAACAGGACCTGGCCATTCTCAGGCTGGGGACAGCTGAGTTTGGACCTTGGGTTTGGTCATTGGGCCTCTCCTGAGGACAGTCGGTGCTTGATCCTGGGGAGATTTTCACAGATGGCCATTTTTCAGTCATTCCCCTGATGACCTCAGGTGCTTCTGGGGTTCAACACCCCACAGCCATTGCTGTAAAGTTCAAGCATTTTCAACTGAATTCATAAGATTCTCTCTGATTTGACACAATGTACTATTCCATCTTAACCTCCCATTTCAGACTCTATGAACCAATCGTACTAAAATCTGTGGTCTCTTACGTGATATACAATGGCCTCCAATGACTAGTCCTTGGCTCTGTGACTTCACGTGCTTCCATTACTCTTCCCTCAGCAATGCTGCTCCACGCACTCAAGCTTTTGTGCTGTCACACACGCCGAGCTCTCTCATGTCTCAGGAACTTTGCACGTGTGCCCCTCTGCCTGAAATGTTCATTCTCTAAATGAGCTCATTCAAGACTCACTCCCTTGTTTCATTCAAGTCTCTGCTCAAATATTACCCCTCCAAAAACTTTATCCTCATTTATTTGTCTCATATGGTACTTATCACTACCTGAGATTATAGATTTTTTTATTCTTCCTCTTCCCTTTGGTATACCTCCCCCATTAATATGCAAGCTTTTTCATGGCTAGATCCCCAGTACTTAGAATAGTGTTTGAACTTAATAGAGGTTCAATAAGTATTTGTCAAATAAATGAACTACTTATAATTTAGTTCCCTAAAGAAGTAGGGCTTTTTGTCACCTTCAGGCCTTTGCACATACTACCTCAAAGCATTCCTGCCTGCTAGCACCCATCTTCTCCTGTCTCTTCACCAGTGCTTTTCAGGGTACAGGTTAGGTGTCCATTTTCCCAGAAAGCCAACCCTACCCCCTTCTATTCTTTTACACTTTGTCAGGTGCTGCTCCCATATATGGCTCTGCATTCCAGCATTTACTTACTCCATCAGTGTAGGCTGCATGTCTGTCTTCCTACCCACTGACTTCTTGCAGGGTAGATGGGAACTGGCATTTACTTTTAGTGCCCTGGTAACTAGCATAGTGCTTGGCATATAGGAGCTTCCCAGTAAAAATCTGTTGGAAGCTGTTCTCTCTCTGGTCTGTCTGGGTGAGAGGGAGAGGCTCTGGAACAAGCTCTGCATGCAGGGTGCAAGAATTTGTGAGAGAGAACCCCATGGAAAACATTTTCACGGGACTCCTGAATCCTGCAACCTTCCTGGTGTATCAGAGGAGAGCCCAAACCATTCCCACAGGCTACATGCATTTAAGAGAGAGTCTGCATTTTCCACCTTGGTGAAGGAAAGCCCATCAAATCAAGTTAAAAATTCTGCATTCATGGCCTTGGGATTCTCCCCTCCCCTGAGAGAGATAAAGGGAAAAATATGTTTCCCTTCTATATTAACAGCTTAAAATGTGAGATAAATCCTTCCATCCTAACCTATTTTTAACAAATGGACTTTGCTGTCCAGTGGCATGATACATGTCTGACAGATCTATTTATTCATTCTATTTCTTTAGAGATAGCAGCTAAGAAGTTTTATCTATTATTTGTCTCCCTCCCCCATTCCCATTTTCCTAACCAAGCATGTGGAGCAAAGAATTGACGGATGGATGGTGTTTGGGATAAAAAGGGTCAGAATCAGATAGTTTTCAGGATATGAACAAACTGGCTTATTAACAAGGAGGCCCATCTGGCAGGAGGTGGTGGGGATCCCAGACAATGGTCAGTGATGGATGAAGGAACACCTGGGGTTGCAAGGTGTAGACGCGAGATAACTAGTGGACACAGCCACTGATAATGGGAGCGCCCAAGCTCTGGAGCAGCCTCCTGCACAGAGGTAAATGTCAGACCAGCTACTTGACTCCCTCTGACAGTCCTCCAGGAATTCCCCGCTGCAAACACAATCCCTGTTTCTTGTCCTTTTCTGTAAAATGCAATCTACCTACTCAAAAAGAGACAGGCTAGGCAGGGTTAAAAAAGGCCAGATATTTAACTGGGTTGGTTTGTTCAGCACCCAAGAATGCAGTTAAGCATCCACCATGCGCCAGGCGCTTTAAAGTGATAGCAGTTCTTTGCACATGTCATGTCATTTAGTCCTTACACTTGTGTCATCAGGAGTATTGGCTCCATTTTCTGATGAGGAAACTGAGGCACGGAGAGGATAAATGACTTGTCAAGGTCACTCAGCTAGGAAGTGGTGGCGTCGGGTCTTATACCTCAATCTGCCCCAAAGGCCTTCAAATGTCTCTGCTTCTCTGTTACCAGATGCCATCCCAGGGCCTTTTCTCTGTCTCTTCTATGCAAGTGGGCTGGCAGGCAGACACTGAAGCTGGATCTGCTTCTGTTACAGTGGGACGATGAGGAGTAGTGCAGTGGCAGCCTTTGGACTGAGGCAATTCTTCTACTTTCAAGCTGTGTGGTCTTGGGCAAATCGCTTAGTCTCTCCGAGGCTCTGTCTCATCATCTGTCAGAGGCAGATAATAAATCCTTCCTCTTGCAGGCATTGAGAGGATTAAGCTGGATTAGGCATGTGAAAGTTCTTTGTAACTACTAATGCCCTCTGCAAATATTAGTTATTATGCTGTTATATTTTCCCTTAATAACCTAGAGCTTGAGATATGAAAGCACTTCGTGTCCTTTATTAAGACATTTAGGTGCTAAGCTATTTTATGTCTTTCTTGTTCTCATGTGTCGTAGTAGGTTTCACAGTGAAATGTCTTTAAAACAATTTTCAATGACTTTAAAAAGACAAACGATCGAACCATAGTTCTTGGTGGTGGTTTGAGAAACAATGACGTCCACAATATAGCTAACTATGAAATGCGGACTTTGTCCCAGGCGCTCTTCGTATTTCACGTAATGCTCACAGAACCCTAGGAGGTGCTACTGTCACCACCACCATCTTACAGATGAGGAAACAAAAGCACAGATGGGTATGTAACCTCCATAAGACTACAAAGTTAGTAAGACACAGAGCCAGGCCATGTCACAAATGCAGGTAGTCTGGCACCAGAGCATACCCTTTGAAGTATTTTGCTACTCTGGCCTCTTCATCTCTGTTTCCAGTTCTTAGAGGTTGTGCTATCCCCCAGCTACCTCACTAAACCCACCTCAGAGTTCCTGTGTACCTCAGTATTGGAATCCGGCCAAACACTTAAGAAAGACAACTCAAAGAGGAACACGCCATGCAGAAAACTCTGACAACATTAACAGAATCTCAAAGACTTAACGTGTACCATTCCAGTGTGTCGCTGTTAAGTTTTAGGTGGGCATTCTAGTTTACAATAAATCTATGATGAGAAAATGAGGTGGAGGCAACATGTTTGGATGATGATTTTTTTAAAGTTATTCTTCATTCGTTTCCTGCCTCTGCCATATACTGGGCAGGTCTTTTAGCCCTGTTGAGCCTTGGTTTCTTCATCAACCTGTAAATGTGCTTCTCAGGTTTACCCCCAACACACAACTGCAGACTTGTCTGCTCCCTTCTATAAAGTTTCCCAGAAGATATCTGGTGGTCCCCAGTGGGTGTCACCAACATCTCTAATCAAGTTCTATTAAGTCCTTACCTGACAGTAGCTATTTTTCTGCCTCTTTTATTTGACTCTTTGTTGCAATGCTGCCCATGAAGCTGGCTAAAGGCACCTACCCTGGCCACTGCTGTGGTGGTTGCCCTTATCTCAGGCTTCTGTACCCCAAACTTCATGATGCCACCGTTATGTGCCACCAATTCACTGAAGTTTCTCACCAGCTTGGGAAGGGTCTGCCCTTGGGCCCACTCGCATCTCTTTTCATTAGTTCATTAATTCATGCAACAATTATTTATCATTGCCTGATTGTTTCAGGCACTGTATTGGAGACATATAAGTGCAGCAGGCAACACTATTCTTGCCTTCATGGGCATTCTATTTGAGAAGAAATAGGAGATGATAAATGAGTAAATTATATAGTGTCTGCAAAGCCTGGAAACATAGTGAACAGGCATACTGTTATTAAACACATCTTCAGTCTGTAAAAGAAGGTATTTCTCTATCAAGATTCTAATCATGAGGGTCCCCAGGAAGACCTGGCTGATGTCCCAAGGGTTTTCTGCTCCAGGCACACTCTCCTCCCAAGGCTTTTTTTTTTTTTTTTCATAAGTGCCTGGGAACAGGCCAGAGTCCTCTTCTTTAAAACAAAAATAGCATTTTCCGCTGGATTCTCTGCCAGCCAGTGCTCTTTCTTCTGGCCTCCCTCTAAATTCCACCTTAATGTCCACGTTCAGCTTATTCATTATAAAGATCAGGTTTCCCTTTGAAGCTTTCTCTACGTGTGACTTCATGATGGTATTAATATCTACCCCATCGAATTCAGATAAAGATTAAATGAGATAATGTAGGCTAAAAGACTCATAAATTGAGAAGCACTCCATAATTGGCAGCTATTATTATAATAATTATTACTCCCACAGAAGTTACATTGTTAGCCCAAGGTCACACAGGGCGGAAGCTGAGACACAGGACTCCCTCCCCTGCACTCCCACATCAAGAGCACGGTGGCGCTCACAGCACTTCAGAGGTTCATGTTCTTGGATACAAAACTCTCATATCCAGGTATCTTGTAGTGTTTTCAAGCTTCCAGGACCACTGCCAAACCACTGCCTAGACTGTACCCCGCGGATACTGTAACTCCTACACAGGTACACTGGTTCGAACTACTGTTGCCAAGCTTTTCCAAAAGCACGGTTTGCATTTATTTTGTTTAATTCTTACATTATGTTTCAACCTCCTCCTAAATGCATTTGTTTGCAAAAAGAGCCACCAGGGGAAGTTCAGCCCACAAATAAGAATATAATTATTACACAGTTTAGCAGCGCCTGGGCGTCACCCGGGTATTCACTGGTGCTCCGCAATTCAATTGTCTCTCCTTCAAGACCGTATTTAATAGAATAAACAATTTCTGCTAAATGCAATAAACGTGAACCTGGGCTGTCATCTCCATAATCAACTCGAATTTCCCATTAGAAGTGGTGGCTGTGATTGAGATTCAGAATTTAATTTGGTAGCACTGGCTTCAACGTGCTGGTGTCCGCTTCCTGGGAGCCTCCCATCAGAGAAAGATGGGACAGCTTTTCCCTATCTCTGGGGAATCATAAAAGAAGATAGATTATAACTCAAGAAAATTACATAGCCTCGGTATAATGAAAGAGATAAAACATTATTGGATTAGTCTATTGAAATAACAGCAGACAGCAAAGAAATAATATTAAGCCAAAAAAGGCCCAGACCTGTCAGTTCAATTGCAGGGGACACCAGGATGCAGGACGGCTGACAGAATCACCACCCTTGCTGCAACAAACCCAGAGCAGCTCTTCCCAGTGGTTGTTCTATTGGCTCTGTTCCAGATAGCTGGTTGGGCCAGACCGGTGGGTGGCGGTACCCTATGCTTTGGTGTCATGGACATATTAAGTAAGGTCTTATGCCCCAGCATTAAGCTCAGTAGCAAACTGAAAGCCAATGATGTGGCCAAAAACAAAGTGGTGAAAATAGGATGAACCAATTCACCTTTCATTGTTTTTTTCCCCCATCAATTTGATTTCAACAAAATTCACATGAAGTTCTGTAATCAGACAGGAAGTGCCTAAGAGCAAAAATATATTAAGAGATGTTTTAACATGATAGAATGAAGGAGAGCAATAAAGATTAAGGGATCACTTGACTCAATCTAAATAATAAAAATATTTTGGTTTTTAATAACCTGAAGATCAACTGCCTTCTTACTGTCTGCAAACACCTCCCTCCTCCAAATGGGATTTGCACACAAGCAAGGTAGAAGGTACAAGGTTTTCATTGCACACTGCCCATAGTAACTAACTCTGACTTTTCCTTGATATGTTTCTTCTTTTAGCCACCACAACCTGTCCCTCCCCCCCTTTTTTTTGCCTTTCTTATTTGTCTCTCATTCAGTGATCAGTTTCCTTGGTTCTTATCTCCAGCTCAGGATCTTCTCTTGGTACCCACTCATGTCACGACAAGTCAGCTCTGCCCCAGAACACCTGCTTGTGACATACACAAACACTCCCTTCCTGTGCTCGACATCAAAGGGAGCTGAGGAATCAGGATCCACCCCTAAGGTTGCATGGGTGAAGATTTGTCAATCCCTCTTTCTCTCTTACACACACACACACACACACGGCACTTTCTCCAATGTTTTATTTCATGAAAAATTCTTTGCTAATCAAATACCCATTTATTGACAGGAAGGGAGCACCATAGTTAAGAGTTTGAAACCCTGGATCTCGAGCACCCAGGTTTGCAGCCCAGCTCTGCCACTTCCTAACTGTGTAACCCTGGACAAGTCATTTAACCGTTCTAAGACTCAGTCTCCCAGCTGTTTAATAGGCATAATATAGAGCATGCACCTTATATGGTTGTCATAAGGGTGGAATGAATTAACACAGAGAGCACTGTGCTTGGCACACAGGAATCATTCAGTAAATAGTAACTGTCATTGTCATTCAACAAAACAGCATACTCCTCAAGAGAAGTTTAATATCTATTCATTGATCCATTATTGCACAGCTACCATGTGCCAGTCACCGCTAGACAGTAGGACTTCAACGTGAATAACTTCCACATAGTTCTTGGCTGGTAGTGAATGTGAGTAAAATAAAACTACAGAGATGAGCAAAGTGAGAATTACCACGATGCTTAAGCTCCTGAAGAACCTATAATTATTGTTTAACTCGCTATTTGCTCCAATCAGTATGCGTTTTACAAATAACATCTTTTATTTTAAACATCCTGAATGGAACTGCCCTCCATCCTTGGGCTGGCTCCAGGTTGTGGCTGGTGTGGTGTGAGCAGGGTGAGTATCTAGTGTAGGGGAGAGCTGGCCTGAGGAACTAAAGGCTTAGGGCTCTCAATGTGTGCAGTCCACAGTAGTGCCATCTGCTAGAAGCTCTCCCTTCCAATTAACAGTTAAGCGTTTCCGAAGAGGGACCCAAGCAGGCGCTGCCCCCATTTCGAGGAGGTGGATTGTTGCACTGCCTTTGTCTTGTTTTCTGTCCTCCAGAACACGAAGACCAGTTTGACCAGCAATTCCAGTTTCCATCAATGGGGACATCTATAAGAAGGAAGGTCAATGAACATCGATTAGCCCTATTACACTGTGGTGCCCTACAGGTGGGGCCGGGTATATTATCCAAAAGGTTTTAGGAGTCTGAATCTCTGATCTGCACTCTCTAGTCAACTGTCCTTCTTTCAGGACATTGCGCTCACCACACTCCCTTCTACCACAGGACTTTTGCACATGCTGTTCCCGCTGTCCAGAACACTCTTCCTTCCTCTGTTCATCTGATCAGTCCTATTTACCCTTCAGATTTCAGTTTAAGGGTTATTTTGACAGAGAAACCTTCACTGACCCCTAACTCCCTATTGTTCTTCATATTTGAAGCTCTCAGGGCATTTTGTAACAGTTACAATCGAAACTTTAAATGTATTTCTGAGACAATTCAAATGATATTTATCTTCCTTTCTAAACAGCAATCTCCATGGTGACAGAAACTATAACTGATTTGCTCACCACTGAACCTCAGAACCTCAGCTGACACATAAGAGGCCCTTAGTCAATATTTGGTGAATGAATGGTTTCTAGCTTAGATACTTCTCAGCTATAGGATACTGAACAGTTGACTTCTCAACGTATAAAATGGAGTTATCAACTGTGAGTGTTGTGTTTTTTAAATGAGGTGTTCTTCTCTGACATTTGCCTTTCCCTTGGGGAATTTTTGGTCATTGATGAGATTGCTAAATCCTCATATCCACCATGATATATCACGTGTCAGGCAGAGCCGCTAAGTCACGGTGTAACTCTGAGTACACTACTTAATATCTCTGGGCCTCCACACTTATAAAGTGAAAGGCTAGAGTAGGTCATTTCCAAGGTCTCCGACCAGGAGAAATCCTGTGGCTGTGCGATTGCACACCCCTGCCAGGTCACTGTGTGGGGCCTGGTTGAGGTATGGGAGGAGAGAGAGTGAAGATAAACCTAAGCATTTTCTGGGGAGGGAAATAGTGCAGGCAGGAGTTAAGAGCAAAGGCGGTAGAGTCAGACCCACTGGACCAGAACCTGACCATTGCACAAGTTAGTTCGTGGCCCATTAAACCTCAGTTTCTTCACCTTTAAAGTGGGAATATTGATAGTATCTACTTAACAAGGTTGTTGTGAGGATTACCCAATTTAATATACGTAAAATACAAATTCAATCTATTTGAAATATATGTAAAACATGTAAAATACAATATGCAAAATAGATGTGAAATTAATATGTGTAAAATACAAAAAGATTTAATATGTGTAGCACCATTTATTTAGTTCTAAAACAAACTAACCAATATTTGTTTTCCTCTTACAATGTGTTAAGCACTATTCTAAGTGCTTTATATATCTCATGAGAAACACAAGACAGCTCTATGAGATAGTTAATATCATCAGCTGCATTTTGCATTTGGGAAAACTGAGACATAAAGAGGTGAACTAAGTTGCTCAGGGACACAGTTATGATAGAGATGGAATTTGAACCCAGCTTAGCTCAAGACTCAGCAAGGTGCCAGGTACACAGTAAAGTGCCTAATAAATGTTAGTTGTTTCTACTGGATGTGCCAATTTCCTTTTTAATGATAGCACCGAAAAGTCACAGAAAGGGAAATAAAGGGAAAGAGGAGTGGGGGGTTGAGAACTCTCAGGTAATAAACTGGCCAAAGAACTTGAGAGTTGGAAGAGATTTTAATAGACCTTAATAGATCTTAATTGTTTGTTCTTTCATTTGTTATTTCAACACATGTCACTGAGCAGCAACTGTGCTGGGACATGGGGACACAAGTAAATGGAACATGATCCCTACGCACAAACACAGGAGAAACAGACATACAGAACCTAAAATATGATATGCTAAGAGCTATAATAAATATATGTTCAAAGTCCTACAGGAGCCCAAAGGAAGAATTAACTAACTCTCCTTTTGGGGGCAGGGGGACAGTTATAAGACTTTTTACAGAGCAAGGGGCATCTGCACTGTATTTAGAAGGCTGAACAGGAGTTCACTAAATTAAAAAATGGTAAGCATTCCAAAATGATCCAAAGAGAAGGCTTGCAAATGTTATGCATAGTAGTCCTGTAACATGAAGTACTCTCATGTGAAAATAATGAAATACACAATCCACAGCCAGGATGGGTCTCAAATTTCATGGTGTTCAGCTCTCTACCTGACACCCCCACCTTGCTCTTGCTCTTGCTCTTTTGAATTATTCTCTGGACTTCCCTAGATTTCCCTTTTCCCACCAACTCTCAAAGGCTCCTTACTTTCCCGTAAGGTGATCTCACAGGCTTGACCTTGGAATCCATTAGGACAGATGCATTCACAGCGTGATCCTGAAAAGACAATACAGAGAGTGAATTATACCATGTGAAGCAAAGAACTCCTGGAATTCAGCCCTCCACATCACTGCTTTTCCATTAAGTTAAAAGAGGGCAAACATTTAGATGAATGGTTTGAAACAAGGTTTGGTGCCAAGAATATCTACTCCTTTCTTGAGGGTCCTTTGCTCATAAAAGAATGTTTATTGCCATCATGAGGAATTATATGGAGATGCTGAAGAATATTTCTCAGCAGAAATTTGACCTATCCATATGTGTTCAGAGTCTAAAGCCACATTAGTGGTCAGAGAGGCCAATGGTCATTGATGCTCATTTTCACCACAGTATAGTCTCTGCTCCCCTCTCTAGTAATGGGGAACTCACTACCTTTAGATGTCTCATTTGACCTTGGCCAGTTGACCTTTAGAAGATATTTCTTATGCTAATCTATAATGTCACCTTGGAGCTTCTCTCATCTGGATCACACAGAATCTCTTCACAGTACTGTCCTTCATAAGTCAGGCCATGTGAGCAATTCCTGTCCCTGACTTCATATTCTCCCTTGCCTCCAGTGCAGAACCTCAGGTGGGTACCAGTTTCTAGGTCCAAATTCCACACAAGACAAGGGGGATTTCTGCAAGTCTAGACCAAAACCTTGAGCAGATGAGCTGATCTTTCTACTGAACTGTCTCTCCCTTACAAGTCCTTTTCTTGATGACAGAACTTCCAAACCTTAGACTCTCACTTATGACTGCTTTACTCATATCCATCCTGTCCAACAAGCTAGACGTACACTCATCAACCTCAGCTGAGCACCTGGGATGTTTCTCCCTGAGAACAGGCCTTTTCTGTATCTCCTTTGTGGAGCTTGCTCCATCCATGTGGCTTGTTATGCCAGCTCCAACTGGCTCGGGCTCTCCTCCTTGGTCCAATCCAGGAAAGGTGAGGACTTTAGCAATTGTATGTTACACCCAGGTTGCAGGTTACAACTACCTGGAGAGGGTTTTACTACTCCAATGAGAGGCCCTTATCCAGAGATTCTGACATCATGATACAGGTTGGGGCCTGAGTATCAGTAGTTCTGAGGATCTCAAATACAGGCATTCCTCATTTTACTATGCTTCATTTGACTGGCCTTCGCAGGTGCTGCATTTTTTACAAATGAAGGCAAGACCTTCCACCAGCAAAAAGATTACCACTGGCTCTGTTGCAGTGGTCTGGAACTTAACCTGCAATGTCTCCAAGGTATGCCCGTCGTTCTAATGCCCAGCCAGGGTGAAGAAGCTCAGCTTTAAGAGGTTCCACATGACCAGGGCACTCTTTTTATCCCCTGAGAAAATGAAAAGCACTTCATGATATACCCTAGGGCCTGAGGCAGAGGACTTGAGATTGATCTAGAGACTCTTCGTGAGACACTCTGGAAGATATGTGGTTTTGATACTGTGTTCTGGCCCCTAGAACCAGCCCTTCCGGATGATAGTTTTCACAAGAGACACCAGCTGCCTGGATATGGTACCTTTCAGGACAGGGACTCCATTCCCTTGGCAGGGGGCACAGTGGCAGGAGCTGACTTCTTTCTGGAACTCCTCCAGGGCCTGTTTCATGTTTTGCTTCACTCTGCTGGAGTAGGCAAAGTCTGCGGCTGTCACCAATTCATACAGAGGCTCTGCCTGGGAAGGGATGAAAGGCATTTATTTTTTTATTTTTTATTTTAATTTTTGGCGAGGCAAGACCTCACAGATTGCAAGGACCTTGTCAGTTTACAATCCCTTTTTTTTTCTTTTATGCCTACAGCACCTGGTCTTCCTAGGTGGTCTCCCATCCAAGTACTAACCAGGCCCCACCCTGCTTAGCTTCCGAAATCAGACGGGATCAGGCTTGTTCAGGGTGGCATGGCCATAAACGAAAGGCATTTGTTTTAACAGAAAACATTCATCAAATAAAAGCATAAAGCAAGGCTCCATGGGAAATGGCAAGGAGTCAGTGCACGGAGACCAAAAGTGGATTCATATGGAATTGGATAAATGTCACAGCATATAGATGGATGCATCATCAGCTCTCTGCCCCACCCCACCCAATATTCACAAATAAGCTCATTCGAGTTCAGGTCAACCAGTACTTACTGAATATCTCCTAAGTGCCGGGAATTCAACCTAAGTAAGGAATAAGCTAAAATCCCCACTCATAAGAAACTGAGAATCTAGAGAGAGACAAATATACTAACGGATACAGCATGGTGGCCACAGGTAACTGAGGAAATTTGTAATGAATAGAGAGAGCAGGTGGTTAATCCATCTTTGGTGGCAGGGAGGAGGTGATTTTCAAGGAGTTCTTTAAAAGTATTAAAGGAGCCTTGTCCTAACATCACTCCCTCTCCGAACCTATCAAAAGCTTTCACATCATGCAAGAGCCACTACCAGGAAAACTTTCCTGAGCTCCAAAGCTTACGGGAACATCCTCCCACCATGAAACACTCAAAATACAGTCTATACTACTCATCTGATACAAATTCTTTTTGCTCCTTTGTGGTCATACCTTTTTTATGTGTTGAGATCTCTTTTTTTCCTCCTCTAATTAGATTGTAAGCTGCTGGCAATCAGGGTTACATACTACTCAGCTCTGTCTCTCTAGGGTACAGCCCTGAGCTTAGTGAAAACCACTGATAAAAGTCGAAGAATGAATTAAAGGGGGATCGAAGACCTCATCAGGGCAACAGCAGCAGGCGTGGAAGAGAGGGTGTGGATAGCAAAACCAGAGTCAGAATGTAGCTGGTAGCTCAGTGGGCATAACAGTGTTTGAGAAGAGGAAGCCACAGATGGATGTGGGCTAATAAAAACTGAGGCAGAGTCCAAAAATGTAGTAAAAAATGTTCAGTGTCCTCCTTGGCTCTAGTTTCAGCTCCAGGGCCAGGTTCCTCTCCAGATTTTGTTTGTTATCCTGTCCTAATCCAGCCCCGGAGAGTTTAGGGTCTGTCTAAATGCGGGCAATCATGCCTAATAGAAGCCTCCAGTGGGAAGAAAATTGCTTCCATTTCTTAATGCATCTGATGCTGACCTTCGCCCCAGTGAGCAAAGCAAGGCCCCTTGGTGGTCCCATTGTCTCACTGTTTTGTGGTCAATGAATTGATCCAGAGGTAGTTTGCACAACCCTCCAGCCTGCTGGCTGCACATGGGGGAGGGGAGGGAGGGAAGTGGGGCAAGTTTGCTGTATACCAATGATGAACAACTCCAACAGTCTGCTTTCCCTACAGAGCACCTTGAAAAGCCGCCTTTAACCACCCAGAAATTTTCCTACCAGCACTAAAATTTGCTCCAGGGAAGAGAGTAAGATGGGCAGAACCAGAATAAAGCTTCCACATATACTGTGTGCCAGGAGCTGTGCTGGCGGTTTGTAAACATGATCTCACTTCATCATCACAAGGTAGCAATTATTCATTCACTTTTCAGATGAGGTTAAATAACTTGAAGAAAGCCAAAGAACTCATAAAATAGCATTGTTAGGATTCTAACCCAAAGCCTTTGTTTTTTCTACGAGTTCCTGATGATTATTAACAAAAATGGCTTGACTATTTCCATTTCCAACCTCTGTCCCAGGGTTCTTCAAATATGGTAGAGTTTGGTGGAGTTCTGAGCAGCAGCTCCTCTGAACTTCATAGCTCCCTTTTTAAAATTAAGTTAATATGGCGAATCTGTCCATTCTTTGGTTTATGGATCCTCTTTTTCCGTCTCTTTCTCTTTTCTCCTCTTTTCTTCCCTCTCTTCCTTTTTCTCCTTTCCTCCTTCCATCTTTCTTCTCATCTCTCCCTCAAATACACAGTCCTAACTACTCATATTGATCACTGGGTCCTTAGTTCACCTGCCCTTATGGGAATCTTATTTATCATAATTTGCTACAAAGAGAGGACAGCTGCTCCATGCAGTTCTCTACGATGGACCCCGGTGACCGACATTATTAATAATAACAAATAATTATTGCCATAACTAGCATTTATTAGGTGCTGAACTAAATACATAGATTTTCTATCTTAATCTCCATGACAATCTTATACGTCAGGTAGTCTTCTGTATTCCCACTTTATAGATGAAAAGGCTGAGGCACAAAAAAGTTAACACTGACCAGAGTCACAGTTGGTAAGTAGCAGAAAAAGATCTGAACTGTTATCATTGTGGTCTATTTTCCTTCAGTACATTTTTTTTTTGGATAGGCAGATGGACACATATTTACACCAAATGGTGGCATAAGACCGTAGTTTTACATTCCACTTTTTTCATTTAACATCATATTATGAGCATTTTCCCATGCCATTCACTATCCCTTAATAAACTGATTTTTTTTTTAATGGCTGTATAGCACCCTGTTGTATGGGTCAACTACAATGTACTCAACTCTTCCCCTATCATGATTATTATTGAAATTTTAGGTTGTTTCCCTTTTTTTCTTTTCTCTTTTGCTACTACAAATAACAAAATAAGGCATGTGTGTATGTATATATGTGTGTGTGCTTGTGTGTGTGTGTGTGTATTTATCAACTTTTAAAATTATTTCTTTAGTCAATTCTATATTCGAGGTTATTGGATTTGTAAACATTTTTGTTTTAGATATATATGGTTAAATTCTTTTCCTAAAGGATCATACCAAAATTTATATTCTCATCTCATTGTTCTCAATGACATTGAGTATTATAGATTTTTAATCATTATCAATTTGACAGGTAAAAATAATGTTGCATTCTTACTTTAATTTTTATTTTTTATTCCTAAAGAGGTTTAAATTTTTGCATATTTACTCATCATCTGAGTTTTTCTGAGAGTTGTCTATTTCTTTAAGATGTGTTTTTCTTATAAACTGCATCATTCCATACACATTAAGAATTTCATTTATGGCAAAATTATTTTGTTGGTGTGTAACCTGCCACTTAATTACGTTCATTGTTTCCTTATTCGAAATTCAGAATTTATTTTCAGGGATGAAATTCAGTAGTCGAAGTCCAAAATTATCTCACTGGGCAAGGCCACCACATCTGTATTAAATCTTCTCGTGGTCAGATGAAATTGTTTTCAGAGAATCTTTAACTAAGTTGTTTAGAAAGATTTGAAGGTCATTATCACAGTTTACCAAATGTATCAGCTTCTTTTCTTTCTGGGCATGTGGTAGGGCTGCGATTCCCTGCCATCCTTAAGAATGGATTTGCAGTTTGACTTGTTTTGAGCAATGAAAGGTGAGTGGAGGGAGTGTCCCTTCTAGACTGATGTTTTTGGAGCAGAGTGAGGTGACTTTTCCCATTCCCTTACCTTTTCTGTGGTAATCTTGGAAGCATGTGACAAGATAAAGCCTCCTATCACCTAGATCCCTGAGTAGGTTCGAGAAAAGCCCCCTTGCTAATACACTTTGAACATGAGTGTGATTAAGAAAACAACTTTTGTTGCACTAAGACACTATAATTTGGGGGCTGCTTCACTGCAGCCTAACCTAGGTTCTTCTGATCTCTATGTGAGCAACACTCACTACTATCTTTTTTCCTTCTAGCCTGGGCAATGCCCAAGCTCCATACAATGGTTTCTCCATCAGTCTGGACGCCAGACCACAATCTAGCTACCCTGACAACAATAGAAATGTACGTGGATGACAGGTTTTGTGTCTAGGATTGCCAGTCAAATTCAGAATGTTCATTTAAAATTGGATTCTAGATTTAAAAACATACAATTTTTAGTATAAGTGTGCCCCATGAAATATTGGGGAAATGCTTATACTAAAAATTATTCCTCCTTTGTCTGAACTTCAAATTTAACTGATTGCCTCTATTTCCATTTGTGAAATCTGGTCACCCTTTATGTGATTCCTTTAATATCTCAAAATGTCTTTGGGATTTTTCATCCATTAAGGACCTTTTCCCTGGGCCACAAGCTTTTTCCTTCCAGACCTCATGGTTGTCATTCCATTATCTACAGGCATTTAGCGTTGCAAAGAATTCTAAGACCAGTCTGACTTTTATTTTTGTAGGATATATTTGTTCCTTAAAATAAAAAATATAAATCAATAGCATGTGTTTCAGTATAGTCTTGTTTTCAGTACTTTTGCCTACTTTTCAATGAGCTGCTCATTTTGTACCATCGGCTCATTATGTGTTTGATTAATGCATCTTCACTTTACTGTTGTCTCTTTCTCAGGAAGAAGTCCCTGAGTTTTAGATTTCTATTTCTGTACTCTCTGTCCATCATATTTCTTTTATGTCGTTGTTTTAATCTCATTGTCTTTTGCTTCTACATTATAAGAACATTCTTATAGCACCTTCCACATCACTGACTCAATTTTCTGCAGTGTCAATTCTGTTCTTTATAGTTTCCAATGTGGGTTTTAATTCTGCTATTTTGTTTTTGGTTTCCTATATTCAGCCACTTCCCTTTTCATCTGATTAGTGTCCAAACATCTCAGCTTCTATTTTTTATTTCATAAATTCCTCATTTTCTTAAATTTTATTACAATCACAAAGCAAATGCATTCTAAAATTTACTTCTATTTTTCTATATTTTAGGTGTATACTTGTCTTCTGCATCTTGAATGTCATGTCAATCTCTGGATTCAGAATTCTCTTTTTATGCCTATTGCTATCTCTTAACTCTCCTTTGAACAAAGAGCCATTGCTTGGTGTCTAAAGTTTACCAGTAAACACTGTGAACAGGCTCTTCTGTGGTTTTCTTCCCTACCCAACTGCCTCCTATAGGAAACATGTTTCAGATCTTGATCTCCAACACTGGCTTATATATGCAAGGCTTGGCCAACACTTGCATCTAGGAATTGCTAATCTAGTGGGCCCTGCTCTCCTGGAAAGCCATTGCTACTCTAGCTACCTGGCAAGCAGACTCTGCAGAGAAGAATTAGTCTGAGATAATGTGACGCCATCTGCAATTTTCTCTTACCAGAAACTGCACGAAGGAGTGGGACGCCCAGAATGTATGTTTCCAACTCAGGTTAGGAATGCACAGAGGAAGTGCATAAAACCCTTCAACAACCCTGCCCCCGCAACTCCTGAAAATCTCTCTGATTCTCTAATCGCTTTTGGCCCACACAGCTCTTCATGGCACTATGCTGATAGTGTGTATGACTTTCCACTCTCCCCATACATGCCGGGAAGTGTCTGTGCCTTCAGTGAAGTGCTACAAGTCTGCGGTTGTTTGCAGGACTGTTTCAGGTGCTTAGCGCCTCGCCCCCACACACACATACACACCCCACATCCAATATATCACATCATATGCTTGGCATTTATTACTCCCAATGCCCAGGCTGGCACATCCAACCTATTTAGATAGGCAGTCAGGGCAATCCATTATTCAGGTAAGAGATAAGTAAAAACTAAATACCAGGGATCTATTTTCTCCTGAACTCTGTTTTCCCCCATGCCCATTCATGATACCAATCAACATCACCTTGCCATCAACCAATCTCAGATTTCTCTGGAGCTTCATGCAACCTGTGGCTGACTTAACCTTCCCAATGCTCACCTAAGTGTCATTACTGATTAAGTGGCAGACGAGAGGATTTGAATGGCAGCCTTCTTGTTCTGCAGAAACTATGCATTCGACATACAGTAACAACCATGAGGGAAATTGTCAGGGCTGAGAACTGCAGAGCCCCCATAAGAGCTCCAGCCCCTCAACTCCCCTTCTTGTCTGCAAGAGCAAATCTCCAGGGGGTAGACACTAGACCATTAATGACTGTACAGATAACAGCAAGAAAGGGAAGGTGTAGGATATGACATGGACACCATGCAGAAGGACCCACAGGCAAGGACCTACCACTGCTGATGTGTGTGACAGTCCTGTTCTAGCAAATGTCTTCTTAGTTTAAGTTTGCAAAACTTCTCTTGTTCAGGTGACAGGTGGTTGGGATCATTATTTTTTTTTTTATTCATCAAACCCACAGGAAAGTCTGGAGGTGAGGGAAGAGGTGTAAGTCTCATGTCTGGACCTAACAGAGACTCTTGAGCAGCCACAGATGGGTGCAACCTCTGTGAACTTGATTTTTATCAGCCACGAAATGGAGATAAGCATACTTAATTTGCAGACTAGTAAGGTTAAATGAAATAACATTGCTAAAGCCTCTGGCAGATTGTCATGAATGTAGCAGGTGCCCAAAAAATGTTAGTGATTACCATGATATATTATTCTCTCCTATAAGACAGATATGCTTGTATGTATTGTACTGTTCAGCATAGACTGTATTTTTCATCCTTGTACTTTCGTCTGTTTTCCTCTAGTGTCTCAGTTTTTATCGCAAGAACTTAGCAACTATTTTTGGTTGCCTGAATGAATGCTTAAATGAACAAATAACTGAATGAGTAATTCCCTCATGAAATGGAAACAATATTAATTTAAGAAGGCTGGAATTAGAGACCGATGGTTAAGTTTCTTTAGCAACCTGGGGGCCCAAGTGAAAGGGAGTCAGGGTCTCTAGCTGGTGCTAAGCAGTGTATTATAATCAGTTCACTCCAGATACATGTTCCACTATAATATATGTGCCTCAAGATTAGGGCCCAGGTCTTACTGAGCTTTGCATCCCATACCGTGGCTCACAGGATCCTCATAGCTGTTTTCAGAATAGAGGGAAGAATGGGTAGAGCAGCTGCCCAGCTGTACCTTAATTTTGATGATCTCCGGGTTGTACTGCACCGCATCTCCCCACTCCTGCATCAGGTCTGCTGTCGGCAGGTCCCTGTACGCCAGGGCAGTGATGTACTCACTTGCTCCTCCTCGCACAAGGACCACCAAGTCCTCTATCATGGTATTTCTCTGCTTTCTGTCTGATTTGGACAGAGACATGGCATGTCAAGGAATCCACTTTTGCACCCTGGAATTTAAGGCAACCCAACTAACAATCATGATATTCACTGAGCTCACTTTGCAGATGTGAGTGGACAAGACACATCCCTGTCAGCAAGGGAGTCACGGTGCAAGGGATAAAAGACAGCTCACCCAATCATATATGACACAAGTTGGGGCCAGACAAGAAAGGGACATTTATTTTGAGCATCTATAAATGCCATTCATTAAGTGAGTCTATCTGATGATAGATAGATGATAGATGATGGATAGATAGATAGACAGATAGATGTAGATAGATTGATAGATAAGTAAATAGGTAAATAGATCATTGATATATACCTACATACACATATATATATACATATACATACATATCAATCTACCTGTATCAATCTACCTGTGTGTATACACACACACACACATATATATGTATATATATAAATGGGTAGATTGGTAGATAAGAGAATTGATCATTTATGTGTCAGTTTCTAAACTAACTGTTGTACAAATATTAACTCAATCTTCATTATGAAATAGGAACTATATAATTACTTTGCAGTTAAGAAATCTTAGGGACTAGGTGTGAAGAAATTTAGCCAGCTAGCCTTGCCCAAGCTCTAAGCTATATCACTTTCTTGTGTGGGATGTCAAAAGTGAGGAAATTGGTAAAGGCTGGGCCCTGCATGTGAGAGATACCCTCTAAGGAGTATCTACTATAAAGTGATTATTATTTTGACTTCTCATGGAGTTTCCCAGAAAGCCCTCAGTTATATCAGTGAGTCATTCCTATTCTAATTTGTCCACGTGCTCAGTGCCAAAAGAACTGGTGTAAAGTGACTACTCAGCTCCGAGCCTACAATAAAAACCTGAGCATCATAAAAAGAAAGTCTTGTAAACTGCTGGTAGGTGTGTAAATTAGTACAATCATTTTAGAAAACAGCTTGTTATTATCTAGTCTAGAAAAAGTACATACTGTATAACCCAACAATTCCACTCCTAGGTGAGTCCCTGGAGACACACTTGCACATGCAACCAGATGACTGTGTAAGAATGTTAATAGTAGTATTGATTATAATTGCTTGAAATAGAAAACAACTCAAATTCAACAGTAGAATGAACAAACACAAAATGTTGTATTCATATAATAAAATACTATACAGTAATGGAAATGAACTAACTATAGTTATACATTAAAATATGATGTTAAGTGTAAAAAAAGAAGAAAACTGAAAAGATTATATTCCATGCATATAAAGTTCAAAAACAAGCAAGACTAAGCCATCTTGGTTAGTGACACATATGGGTGATAGAACAATAAAGAAAGGAAGAACATATTTAAGGCAGAAGAGAGGAGTTGTGATTGGCAAGGGCTTCTGGGGTGCTGAGAATGTTCTATCTAGTAACTTGGATAGGGGTGGTTACTTTCCAAGTCATCTATAAAGAGAACCTATGTTTAATGCATGCCTCCCTATGTAGGATGCATTCCAACCCAGCCCCACTAAAATGAACAAATAAACAACAATAATTACACATCAGCCACAAATGCAAGAGATTATTCTAGACTAGCAGTTCATTTTTGTTGTTATTTTGTTTCACTGTGAAACTCTTTCTTTGCATAAGCTTAGTGAGTAGAGCAGATGAAGGAGAGCTACTTGAGGTGCAGGAGGGATTGGGGATTGGAGCCCTGCTGATCAGCCCCTTTCCTATTCCACTTGCTGTATTGATTCCCAACTCCCTTGCATAGCCTTCAAGTTCCCTGCTCCTAAGACACTTGGCTCCATACCCTGGCTTCAGTACGTACCTCTGATCTGGTTTCTCCAGCCATGCGGGCTCTACTTCATAATCTGTAGCTTTGTCTGCTCTTCTAGTCTTTTATCACCTATTCTCTCAGGTAAGGATTAGCCTCCTCACCTGCCTCCTTTGCCTCCTCTGCCTCCTCCACCTGCTCTGGATCCCAGCAATCTACCTCTAGCCAGGCCAACTCCCAGCCCCCAGACGAAATTTCCACTGTTAGATTATTTTTCTTCCCGCCTGAACACAACTTTGATACTTTACTCCTCCAGTGGCAATTCAAATGACCGCTCCCTCAGAAAGCCACCCCTGGGTTGGGTGCTTATCACTGTCTTGTCATTGGTTCTTTGTTTGCCTACTTCATGAGGATAGAAACACACTTTTATTCATTTTTTGTATGCCCAGCACATAGTAGGAGCTAGGTAAATTTTTAATGAATTAATTATTATTATTTCATTTAGAATGCCTTGGAATATCCAGTATTTAGCTTAAAGAAAGACAATGTCCTAGGAGTGCTAGAGGGAAATTTGATAAGCATGGAAGTCACATGTCCTGCCACTCACCTTTTATTTCGGTCAGAATACCCTTGCATGTCTCCAGTGACACACCCACCTTGGCGTAGACCACTTCCATGGTAGCACCAATTTTAAATCCATTTTGGGCACAGGCATGAATATCCTTAAGAGAATAATCTGAAAGAAGAAAACAGGCTCATGACCTAAAGGTAACTCATCCTGTCCCTTTTCCTGTGATCGATTCCAGAGGCCTAGCCCTTCCTGGATGTCATGGGGCCATACAGGGACTCAGATTCAAATAAATGGGTGGCCAGCCTGATGACAAGAATGAAGCAGCTACTGCACCAGGGAAGACACCTCATAAGAAGACCAGTAGCAGCTTCCCCTTCTAGCCTCCTCAAAGACTCTGAGGGCTTTTGCTGCCCACCAAAGAGGGGAAGTGCTCAGTCCTTTTCTAAAAATGTGGTTCCTTATGAAGTGTCTAGGGACTGATCCAGCGAGTAGAGGCTGCTGCAGTCTTCCTGCCTTCCCCTGACCCACCTTTTCTCATCTTTGATGTAGTAGAAAGAGCTTGTTAGTTGATTAATGGAAGTAATGCAATCAACTGTCTGGTACCATACCTGGCAAAGAGAAGGGGCCCATCCCCTTTATTTTTTCTTTATTTTTGGATCATTTCTCACTTGTCCCTCCCTAATTCTCCCAAAGGCATCCTCCTCCCCCAGGGAAATCTCAGATGTGGCTTCCAAGTAACTTTCTGTCGCACTTTGAAGCCAGTGCAAGGACAGGAGCGTGATTTTGACTACTGTGGCTGTTGAGTTAGTAACGTTATTGTAGAACAGTTTTCCCCAAAGCATTGTTCCTTGAAACATGAACCTTATGATAAAAATCTCTTTTAATTCCTGTACTAATAAGTTTTTTTAAGAAAAAGCGCTTCCGTGGTAAATAAGATCAATTTTATATCAGAAGAGGTGGAGAAGTCATTTTATGGCACTATGTTTGTGAAACTCTAAAAATGGGATCTCTTATGTTTCCCCAACTTATCTTATCACAGAACCCATTTGAGGGAGTATGAAAAGGACTTCTGAAAACACTGGTATGGAGAAAAGTACCCTCGGTCTTGGCAAGACTGAGGCCACCATAACATACATTTACATTATGTACCATATGTCTTCTAGCAAGAACACTGTACTTATAGCCAAGCCATTGCTCTGCCACTGTAAACTGTGTGACCTAGGGCAGCTCACTTAACCTGACAAGTGCCATGTTGTTTGAAAGAATACTGGATTGGGAGGCAGGAAGCACACCTTAGACTTATAGTTGGCTATAATTGGAAAGATCTGTAATGTCTGTATGAAGAACAAATTAGAGAGGAGGAATGAGAGTTTAATGTCAGTTTGGAGGCTATGGAAATAATCTACAGCCTTGATAATTAAAGTATGGTCTATAGATCAGCAGCATCAAAGCTCGCTAGAGCTGCAGAAACTTGGGTCTCACCTGAAACTTGTTGAATCAGAATCCATCTCTTATAAGATTCTCAGATAATTCACATTCACATTTTAAGAAGTATTGGTCTCAGGGTAAGGGTAAGGTGGTAATAGCAAAGACAGAGAGAAAATATAATTTCGAGGTAGAGATGATGAGACTTGTTAACAGGTTGAAAGGAAAGTAAAATAATCAAGGTTGACTCCTAGGTTTTTAGCTTGAGCTACTGGTCGAATGATGGAACCACTCTGAGATGTGGATGACTATGAAAGAAACTCATTAGGGAAAGAAAAGCAAAAGTTCTCTTTGTGGGCATGTTAGGGTTGCAATGGTCATTAGACATTCAAATGGAGACATCAAGGAGGCATTTTGACATAAGCTCTTGGCTACAAAGAAAAGATTCAGGATGGATTTATAAATTGGAAGTTATTTGACTATTGAGGCATTTAAAGCAGTGGTCTCCAACCTTTTTGGAACCAGGGATTGGTGCTCCTATGAAAATCTAATGCCTGATGATCTGAGGTGGAGCTGAGGTGGTGATGCTAGCGTTGGGGAGTGGCTGCAAATACAGACGACGTTTCGCGTGCTCACCCACAGCTCACCTCCTGCTGTGCAGCCCGGTTCCTAACAGGCCACAGACCAGTACGGGTCCACGGCCCAGGGGTTGGGGACCCCTTATTTAAAGCCATGAGATTAGATGCTTTTGTCTAGAGAGAGTAGTTGTAGAAAAGAGGACTGTGCAGAGGGCTGGGTCAAGGAGGGAAAAGGAAAACTAGGAGCACATCTTATAACTCTTCTCCCAGCAACTAAGGGAAGCCTCTCCCCATCAACACACATAGCTCAAGCTGTGCCCAGTCAGGAAAGCCATGGTCCCTTGGGCCGTGTACCTGCTTTCTCCATGGCCTCTTGGTTTATAATGAGTGTGTATTCATAAATGCCCCCAAGCACGGCCTCTGTGATGTAGTGGGTCCCGAAATCACGGAAGAGATCTCTGTACTCCCCATAGCCATACTCCAGGGGCAGTTGCTTGACTCGCTGCAGGAATTCGTAATGGAGCATGAGGCTTCGCGGTTTCAGCTTGTAATGTGCTACTTCAAGGTCAGAGCGCGCGTGCAGAAATTTGCTTCTCTAAATGAAATACCAACATGGGAAAACCAGACCTTTAAAGTTAGGAATCTGGAACAAGAAGATGAACTTTACAAATACCATCCTATATTCTTGGCCTGGGGTCATCATTCTTACGATTCTTTTAGGATACTTGAGGGAAGAGGGCCTTTCTGACAAGCTGTCAGTTCTCATAAATATTCTAATGTCCTTTTCAGTTTGGAAGAACTAGTTCTTTGCTCACTTCCTTAATGTAGCAAATAAGGAGTAAGAAGCAGAAGTAACCAGAAAATAAACATGGCAGGGAGTAGCATGGGCACATGGGGACACTCTGATGGGAATCAGGGTTTGATGACCCGTGAAGTCAATTTTATGTTTTTTGAAGAAAAGCCACTCAAGAAAGAGTGAAAGCAGAGCTTGAGGAAGGCTAGACATTGTAGTATATGGCGAGAGACTATATACTACAGCCTGCTACAGCCTGCACACCAAATTGGGGCCTAGTTTTATAATGTTTTATTGGAACACAGGCCCATTTGTTTATGTCCACAGCTGCTGTCACACTACAATGGCAGAGTTGAGTAGTAGCAACAGAGCCCATTTGGCCCCACAAAGCCTAAAATATTTACTACTTGGCTTATTACAGAAAAAGTTTGACTCCTAGTGTATGGGATCAACTGAAACATGATGATGACAGATGACGTATAAACATCCAGGAGGTATTAATGTAAGGTGAGGTGAGAGGTCCCTACACTGCTGTGGAGGCAGAAGAAAAGATGAAAAGGTAGAAAGTATCCATGAGATATAGTCTGTCCCAATCTTAAAACTTTCAGCCAGTTTGACCTATCACCTCATCAGTGGTGCCACCTCTGGTAGCGCCAACCACCCAGACTCCCTTGCTGGTCCCTGCCTTTCTTTCACCCCATCTTAGTCTTGCACCAGTGACTCATGACTCTCTTCCTTCTTTCTGACCCTTACAACCTAAGCAGCCACTAGGTGCTCTGTTCATGATTTTTAAAAATATTTAAGGCTTCATCTCTTGCTTGGGTTATTATATTCCCCACTGATCTCTCTTGTTCTAGCCTGCCTTCAATGCTCCAGTCAAAACTGACATCCTTAAATTCTGATAGTATTAGTATAATGCCCCTCTGGACTTAAAACAAAACCCTGCATTGGCTCTTTATTGCCTCCAGAATAAAATCAACTCCCTTGCTTTGAGTATAAGAGCTTCAGAATCTGTCCTCCAATAGCCTCTCTGGCTTCAACTTCTACAACTTGCAGTATTTCTCCCCATACCTTACTATTTTCCACCACCTATACCATATATCAGGCATCATCCAACTTCTCGCTGTTCTCCAAATCCTCCATTCTCTTTCATAATACAATTTGTACATCTTGTTTCTTCTGCCTGAAATGCCGTTCCCTCCCTTTTTGCCAGACACACACCTACTTATATTTAAGTCTTATTTAGCTGTTGCCACCTATTTGATACCACCTCTGAATTTCCTAGACACATACTCTATCTTCTAGGATTGCATTGCATATTACTTATGTTTCCTTTATAGCATATACCATGCTGTATTATAACTGATATTAAAAAATTAAGAATAAGTTATCTGCATCCATGTTTATACCTCTCCTGCTAAGAATAAAAGGCAAGAATTACATTATATTTGTCTTTAGGTTCAAAGTCTCTAGTGCCTAGCACAAAATAAGCACTCTATAAGTGGCTCTTTGAATCAGAGAAGTGGGGAGGGAAGGAGGAAGGAAGAGAAAGAGAAAAGGAGAGAAACAGAAGAAAGGGAGGGAGTAGATGGATGGTGCTCTTCGTTTTCTCTCCTAACAAGGTAAGTTCCTTTTAATCAGTCCTAACTGTTCATCATGATATTTTGGTCTTGATGCATATGAAGTGCCATTCTGAACCTAAAAGATAAAAAACAAAAACAAAACAAAAAAAAGCTTCTACCACTGAGGATCTCAAAGCCTAGAAGAAGGAAAATAAACAAAGGCGATTACAGCCTAATTAATGTTTACTACTCATTTTCTGTTGGTTGGTATTTTAGTGGAACAGTCCTTTCTGAGCTGCTTATCATTTCTTTTTTCTCATATAAACCTCCATCAACTTTTAGTCTTGGACTCCTCCATGTACTTCTCAGATTAATTTTCTATCATGTCATGTTCATGTTGAAAACTCTCAGAGAAGAAACGGCACCTTCCTCACTCTGGAATTCAAGGTTCCTCAAATCTGCCTGTTACCTGTTCTCCAACATCACATCCGTTACTCCCCATTCTAACTACTCCTCTTCCAACAAGTTACAGGTTTGACCTTCACCTTATGGGCAATAGGGAGCAGATGATATAATTAGATTAGCATCAGAGAAACAGTTTCCTGGCAGTATATCAGTTTGAAGGGACACATTGGAAGACAGGAGACCCCTTAGGAGGGCAGAGCAAGAGATGAAAGGGCCTGGGCTAGTTAGGGTATAATCAAAGTTAGATTTAAAAATGCTGAAGAGGACTTGGTGGCCAACAAATGTGGAAGTGAAAAGAGAGCCAAATGTGATTCTGAAATTCTTAGCTTGAAAAAGTGGAAGAAAAAGAATGCTATTTCACACAGAAAATTTAGGAGGAAGAACTTGCTTTTGAATGTCAGCAAGGCATCCAGGTCATGACGCCCAGAAGACTGGGTGGTGAGGGTCAGAGCTTAACAGGAAAGTTAGAAGCAGTGATGAAGGCTCATGGCTTGTTCTCTTAGAGGAGGGAGGGGAGTAGAAGAGGTCACCCAGGCTGCCTGTAGAGTAAGAAGGGAAGATGCCATGAACAAATAAAGAGCAGGTCGAGATATCAGAATCCAAGAAGTGCAACTCACTGTAAGACGCAGGAAGAAAGCGGGAAAAAGTGTGTGATGGTGAGGTCAGTTCCACCAAGTGCCCTCAAGAAGTCAGTGACAAGGTCTTGGATGACATTCCAGAGGCGAATGTCAGCTGAATGTTTAAGATGGTAGTCAACTTGCTAGGTTTACTAAATCTCCAGGGATGATTTGGTTTAGCAAAGCTACGGTCTTAAATTAATGAAAACTAAGGGAAAAAGCCAATTAGAAAATGAGAGTAAATAATTAGAGAAGGCCACCACTGCTTGGCTTTTCTTAAAAGTAAGACCATGCTATTTTGCATGTGTGTGAAAAGATTTTCAAGATAATAGAAATATAATTTGTTTCTAGGGCTAGTAGTTATGTGAAATACAGACACATCAGTGGGCATAAAAATTCAAATAAATACATAGAAATTGAAGAGAAACAAAAGGGTACTTACAGTATGAGAGAATCGTTTGGTTCTGCTAACAAAACGTTGGCTATTCTCACTTGCCATGTTAATGCCAAATTCAAATATTCCAGGTATTTTAAAACCAAAGCTGAAACTAGACTTGCTCCTTTCTGCCGTTATGACATTATATTCAAAATCTGAGTATGATTCATATTCTGTCAGCGCAAATTCATATTTGCTTTGGGTCTAAAGGAAGAAAAAAGAAAATGTTCCTTAGTTCAGTACAGTTCAATACAAATATCAACAAATATCCACAGTACTCTTACTATGTGTCAGGCACTGGACTAGGTGCTCTGGATACAGAAAACTTGCAGCCAGTTGTGTCCCCATTCCCAGAACTCTTGATCTAGTAGGAGAGACAGATGTGTTCAGTACTGTGGGGTGATATTCAGAGGTGAGTGCTTGATTTGGATTTCAACTGGCAGAAAGGTAGGAGAACATCTTGGGCTGTGGACTTGGCTTAGACAAAGACATGGAGGTGGGAAAGCACAGGATAGACTCAGAAACTGCAAGGGGTTCTAGTGTGGTTGTATTAGAAGATGCAAGAGTGAGGGGAAGAGAGAGGTGTTGTGAGAGAATGTGCGGGAATCAATGACTTGTTCTGAAATTGGACTTAATCCAAAGATGAGTCAACAGAAAAAACAGTTGAACCTCAGGAAGCTCATTACAGGACAACATAATGGTTGGACTGGTGGAGATGAATTTGGGGTCAGAGAGACAGGCCAATGAAAAGGCTGTAAGAGAAGTGCCGGTGACAGGTGGTGAGGATCTGGGACAAAGGCTGTGTAGTGGGGATGAAGTGACAGGGGCAGGAAAGTGTCTTTGAGAAGACTCAGAAGACCTATTTACTTGAAAATCAGAGTTTATCATCCTGTGCACAGTGGAACTGCCAAGGGTCCTGCCTTGGTGGCCCTGGAGTGACCAGACCCAAACTGTCTCCACCCCTATCCCATCAGCTTCTGGAGGCTTACAGCTCCCATAACACCCTAGCTGCTAGGAAAGGAAAGAAGACGTGCCCTGAGTATGGCCTGGAGGAAGGCCGCCTGACGGGCATGCATCACTGCCATTTTCTAGTTGGGTAACCTTGGATGTTTTACTTAACCTCTCTATACCTCAGTTTCTTCATGTGTAAAATGGAGATGATAATTGTTACTTCCATTGGGCTTGTTCCAAGGCTGAGTTTATACAGGTAAAACACTGTACAGTGCCTGGCCCAGCACACACAAAAAAATGCTGGCTATGAAGAAAAGTGACATTAAGAGCTATATCCTGCCTGGGTTAGGAGCTATTTTTAACCTTGATGATAAATGGCTGTTCTAAGATCCTCCCTTGTAAGTAGAGGCTGTGAGGACGGCACTGACGCCATGAGGGAGGGTATGTTTTTCCTTAGGCTCATTTTCTTTTTTCTTTCCTTTCTTTTTTTTTGGGGGGGGGGCGGTGTGGAGGGGTGGGGGCGGGGGAGGGATGCAATAAGTACATGTGGGAAGAGGGAAGTAGGAAGGGAGAAGGAGGAGGGGGTAGTAGCCTAACCTCTCAGATTACACAGTTTTAGAAGTGGAAACTACCATCAAGGTTATCTAGTCTGGCCCCCTCATTTTATAGACGAGGAAACCGAGGCCCAGCATGGAAAATGAACTTAACCTACAGTAACACTGGGACCTATGGTAGAGCCAGGCTGTGAATCCCTCAGATCATAAGAGTGTGTGTCCTGCAGTAACATGATTTTTCTGAATCCTGCTCTCTGTGAGATCTCTTTTAAGGTTGTACATTAACCATAACAGGTTTACATTGGTAGACCATTTTAGAACTTTAAATGCTTAGAACAATGCCCAATTCTAATAGCCAAGGACGTGGTAACAACGAGGGTTAACACTTCCCAGGACACACCATGCAAGCAGGTACTGTGTGTAGTAAACATTTACACACATTATCTCACTAGTTCTCTCTCTGCAGGCTAGAACCTTTATAACTCCCAACTTAATGATAGGAAAATGGATGCTCAGAGCATTTAGGATTACACAGATGGTAAGTTACAAGAGCCACCACGTCTGTGAGACTTCAAATTCTAAGCTATACTTCTGTATACTTCTATATACTTCATGGTAGCTTTCGATATTATTGTTAGTATAATTTCTGCTACTACAACTACTATTGTTACTCTATATACCATGTCAGCCTCATCACTATGTCTTGAGGAAGGAATCACCCATTTTACACATGAAAAATTGAGGCTCAGAGAGAAAAGCGGTGCCCCAAAGGTCGCCCAGCTAAAAGGCTGCAGGTCAGGCCTCAAATCCCTGCCAGCTGGCTCCTCGGTGAGTACTTCTTCCATTGCCCTGAAGCGGCTCCCTGGCTGTCACCTACCTGTGGAGTGTAGCTCTCCACGTTGTATGGCTTCCTAAACTTCGTGTTGAGTATGTAATGGGGAGAGCATGCACCGCCGTAATACCTGTGATCGAGAACCGGGCCTTCCAAACTGTTTGTGAACAAATTAATCCTACAGAGAAGGCATGGGGAGGAAGCAGAGGTACAGGTAAGCAGCGGGTTGTGTAATTTCAACTAGTAGTCCTAACTGAATGGTAGGGGGACCTACAGAATTCCTTGGCATAGCACTTGATATCTGGTTGAAACTGGCTTTCCAGCTTCATCTCTGGCCACTCCCAACCATTACCATATACCCTAGTTCTCAGCCATTTGGATAGGTCTGCTCTTCCTCCAATCTGCTTTGCTCCTTCTCTTATGTGTAAGGGCTGTTCCCTATGCTTAGAATGCCCTTCCAGCCGTTCGATGTTTTCTCTCTTCTTTTTCAAGACTGAACTCTACCATTGCCTGTTGTGGGAAGCCTTCATTGACACTTGTTTACGAAGCTGTGTGAGAGATCCTCGTAAGACCCTGTGCTTGCCCCATTCATGCATTTATTGTTCTGTACTATTATGGTTGCCTTAAAGGGTAGTCTAGCATAATAGGTAAGAACATGGACTCTGGAGTCAGATGTCTGGGTTTCAAATCCCTGTTCTGCCATTTATGAGTTACATGACCTTGGGCACATCAGTTAACCTCTCTGTGTGTCGGTCTCTTCATCTGTAAAATGGGAACAAGAATACCTACCTCGTGGGGTCATGAGGAGTACATGTGTCATACTTGTTAGTTGCTTAGAACACTGCTTGTTATTACTTATGAGTCTGTTGCCTATACTAGATTGCATGCTCCTTGAAGATGGTGGTTTTCTTCTGAATTTCTGTATAACCCATATCACAAGGCACAAAAATAATTACCATTTACTGAGGGTCTAACTGGAAACAGACATAGTAGGGGGTGGCTCAATGTAACACCTTATTTAGTGTCCCTGAAACTCTGGCAAGAAAGTATGAAAATCCTATCTCTAATCAGACATCATTGCTCACTGTCTCCTAAGGCAGGCCTCCATCTGAACCAGTTTTGACTAGTATCAGAAGTTCTTTTTTGTTGTTGTTGAAAGGAACTCTGTCTTTTTTCAGATTCTGCCCATTGGCCTCTGTTCCGTTCCTAACAGAATTGCTTAGGCTCTCTTTCCCATGACAGAGTTCATCTACCATAGTAACGTATATTTATTGATTTTATTTAACAAACATAGTGTGGTGCTTCCTTTGTGGAGGCACTGTAATAATCAATTTACACATATTGACCCATTTAATCCTTATGAGGCTATATCCTTATGAGATAGCTATTATTGTTATACCCATTTTATAGATGAGGAAAGGGAGGCACAAAGAGGGAAACTGATCTGCCCAAGATCTCACTGCCAGTAACCACTGGGGAGAGGGGCCGGGGGGCGGGACAGGATTAGAAATCTGAGGGTCTAGTTCAAGAACAGAGTCCACACTCTCTCCACCACACAAGCTACCTCTCATTATTAGCTTATTCCAATCACATTAGCTTATTCAGTCCTCACAGAACTTGAAAGAAGGGTATTATTCACTTTTCTCTACAGATAACAAAACTAAAGCCCCACACAGTAAGTACCTCGCCTGAGGTCCTGGTCCTATGGTCGGTGAGCTGACCTACTACTACCTCCTACAGCTCTGAATGTCCATTCTGTCCCCTGGGGCAGCTGTGTGACCCCTGTGAGCTGTCTAAACTTTTCCAGGCCTCGGTTTCCTTACTGAGAAAGCAAGAATTAATTATAATAACTATCTTATAATGGGGTCCTGAGAGGAGTTCTCTCCATCTAAGGAGTCTCTCTCTCTGAAGACAAACTTTGAAGATCGAGATTTGTTTTTTATTTAGGAAGAAGGTGAATTCCATTCAGGGTCACTGTCATCCTCTTTACATTGCATCACATACAGTGGTTTTTAATTTGTGTGAGGGGAGGCTCTTAGTCTTCTTCTTGTAGAATATGGCAAGTAAGTAGGGCAAAAACCAGGCTAGTTTGGTCCCTTCTGACCTTGCTCCTTTGACTTTACCAGAGGATTGGATTAACTCAGAGATCCCCAGAAGGTTGAAACACAGATTGATTGCAGAGCCATCCTGGAAATCCATTTCTTCACTGACTACTTAGAAGACTCTCTCGGGTTACAGAAACAGATAAAACCTTTTCCACAACTTGTCAATAGGATTCAAAGGTAAGGCTTACAAAGCACCTAACACAGTCACATAGCAGGAGTTAAACATTTATTCCCAGCGCTCACATGGAGCCTTTGAGGTCTCCAATCACAGCTCTGTCTCTAACTCAGCCCACCTTGTGGCCCGTGTCTGTCCATGGGACATGCTCCTGGAGTTCCCCAGAACTGTCCTCAGAGAAGAGTCATGAACATCCATTTACACTACACTACAGTCTTTTGTGAGAAAGGAAAAAAGGAGCAACTCTGTTCACATCAGCTCCCTTCCCTTCTCTTCTCTGGAATTACATTTAATTGTGTGCCTTCTCATCCACACAATAGAAACACAGTAACTTACCCACTGGCCAGTCTGTCAATTGCCCAGTATCGGTCCATTTCTCGCTGACACTTTTTATAAATCTTTTTACAGTTCCCCTCATCTGACTGGTCCCCACAGTCGTTGTCTCCATTGCAAAGGAGTCTGCGGTTTACACACCTCCCTGGGATGGAAAAAGGATGTTACACATGGCCATGCGGCTATCGAGAGGGAAACTAACATGGTATGAGCAGCAGGCGATACATCAGAAACTTTCTGGGCTTTTAATGCTCGGTTTTGACTAGTCTTCATGTATCAGAGTGGGTTGGAAATGGAATTTACAGTTTACTCCCCCAAAGAGGCCAGTGTTATATTTCTGAAAGCACTTTGAGGGGAGATTATTAAAGGTAGGGAATTAAATAATTAAAGGGAATGTGCCTGATAGGCAGGGGTTGAACGGCCAGACAGGAAGTCTGGGGTTCTCTCTCTGAGGCTCGGGAGAGAGGCAGGTTTGGTGGGTCCTGCAAGTAATACTAGCTATGTGACCTTTTATATGTTACCTAACTTCCTGCCTCAATTTACTCATCCATAATATAGGAAAGTCATAATACCTACCCCCTAGGGTTCAGGGGAATTTAAATGAGTAAATAGAACAGTACTGACTCATAATACATACACGATAAATATTGTTATTACTATAATTAGTGTTTCTTGTGGGCCCAGTGCACATTGACAGTAGATATTTGCAGCAGAATTGGAACTCATAACTGTCTAATCACATTTTTTTCCCACAAAACCACACTGCCTTCAACACCATAGCCATTTGGACCATAAAAATAATTGGACTAACAGTTTTAAATCATTTGCAGCACTTTTGCTTCCTCTAAACTTTTTTCCCCATTTTTTCCCTTCTTATTTGTAGATTCTTCAGGGATAAAGCCCATGGTACAGGTGACCCTGTTTCCTTAGATGTGTCTGGTCACATTTAACTAACGTTCTTGGAGTGTTAAAGGCAGAAGAATAACAGTCTGGTCTTCAAACGTTCTTATAAGGCACTTAAATTAAAGCCTGCCTGGATAACCATTATGACTTTGGTCAGAATCATGGAACACTGGCCATAATGAGTCCATGGACACACTGTAAAAAAGTCCTTCAGATTTATTAGGTGAATTTTGCATTTACAATAAGCCCTAGAAATTGTTCTAAGAATATTTTCTTGAAAGATTCTAAAGCACAGTCCACATGGATATGGTAAATGTAGAGTGTTACAACTCCCACCTGCATAATTTAGGTCAAAATACTCTTATTTTTGCCAGACACTTGGGGAAATAGAGAGGCATGTGTTTGCCTGAGTTAGCCAGATGAACGAGTAGAAAAGACAACTGTTTACTTAATTCTGCAGCTGATGGTTATCCATTTGTGTGTCCCTTCCTTCCTCTGTCCATCCATCCATATGTCCTTTTTTTCCTTCTTTCCTTTAATCAAAAATTTTCTGACTATCTCATGCTGGACTTGGTGATGCAGAAATGCAAAAGATAGAGACTACCTCTCCAAAGATTTTTCAGAGATAAATGACACTAATCACCCTTATTTAACTGTTTCAGCCTTTGCCCCATTTTCCTTAGTCCCAAGCTTCTGAGTGAGCCAGCAGAGCTCACAGTCTGCAAAGAGTTTTTATATCCATTGTGTCACCTGATGCTTATAACAAATTTGCAAGACATTTTGATTTTATTTTGAGAGAACCAACATGCAGAAATGTTAAGTGAATTCTCCTATGTTTTTAATGTCAGCTAATGTGAATTGAATTCTTAAATTTCTAATTGCAGCTCTTTCATTTACCTGCTATATGACCTTGGGCAAGTACTTCTACAAGTCTCAATTTCTTAATTTATAAAATGGAGATAAGAATAATACCAATTTTAAAGGATTGTTTTTATGAAGTAATACATGTAAAAGGAGGTCAGAGATTTGAAGACAAGGAAGTTTCCTGACCTGACACATGAGCCTGATCCTGAGCACTAGGCAATGGCTGTAGCCACCACCATCACATGCCATCACCTAATTCACTAGCTTTTCAGTCCCACTTCTGTGCCCCTTCATACCTGTCTGTGCACACACAAAGCCTTCACATCGCACTTGACTTCTGCACGGTGCTTTGGTCTCACAGTCTTCGACTTCCTTGTCAGAGAAGTTGCATGGGTCCCCATGGAACTGAGAGGGTCGGAGCAAGATGGCATGTCTGTACTGGAGAAGGAAGGAATGCGGTGAGCCAAAGGCAGAGCCTCGGGACCCTTGGGAGCTGAGGGATATGCTTAAGGATCTACGTTGCGATTGGCCGTTTGCCTGACTATTTCAACTAGTCGGTAAGCTTTCTGAGGGCAGGGGTCTTGTCTGATCTCTGCATCCATGGTAATCAGTAAAGATTTCCTGAATGTGAGAAAAGCATGAGCCTTGGAGTCAAACAGTAGTAAGTAGATTGATGGGGCCAGTTCAGTAACACAAAACCACAATCTCTCAGCTTGATTACTCCAATGGGCTGACTCAAGTATTCTAATTTACTCAGTATCTTATAAATGCAAAAGCATGCACTTGGGAGCCACAACAACTGACTCTGATAATTTCTAGTTATGTGCTGCTGGGCAAGTTACTTAACCTCTGTGATCTCAATTCATTGATCTTTAAAATGGAGATAATATTACCTAAATGTATAATTATGAAGTTTCAGTTATATATATGATATATATATATATATATATATGTAGATATATATGTTTTATATATATATATATATATATCTATATATATATATATATATCAAATCTCATATTGTCTGGTACATAGTAGACACTCAATTTCTTGTACTTATTTTTCTTTTTCATTATTAATAAATTTTAGCAGTCAATCTTTTTGTACCTCTACCTTCTAATTTGTTTATTCCAGGAATATTGATTGAATTTACCAAATATTAATTGAGCCTCCTAGTAGTAAAAAAAAAAAAAGGTAGATGTTATTTATGCATTATTTTGTTTGTTTTTAATCATAATCATGTCCTTTGGCCTGCCCTCAGGTATGGCACAGATGGTGGTGGTGCTGATGGTAAGCACCATGCAGTGACAACACAGTGCAATGGTTGCCACAGTAGAGGAAGTACAGAGAGCTCTGTAAACTCATAGGGAATCCCCAGTGCAAACTTGGGAGATGGAGAAGTGACATCTAAGCCCAAAGGATGAGTAGAAAAGTCACGCAAACATGGAGAGCTGGTAGGAGTTGGGGAGAGAAGAGCAATCCAGGTAAAGAAAATGGCTGCACCAAAGCCGAGAGACTAGGGAGAATGTCCTTATTCTTGTAAACAAAAAAAAAATTCATCAGAGCTGGACTGAAGAGTGCAAGAGTAAGAGTGTCAAGAGATGAAGGGAGACTTAGGCAGGAGCAGGTAATGCAAAGCCTTCCAGGCCTCAGTAAGGTTGGATTTAATATTTTACTATGGAGCAATGGGAAAACACTGCAAGGGAAGGGAGTGGTCAGATTTGGGTGACTTCCAAATGCTAGTTGTAGTCAAGATTTTGGTGCAACAAAAGGGGGCAAAGCAGGACAGCAGCCACTTTGAAGAATGATACATCAACCAGTTATAGTTATTATGTGCATGGTACCTGGAAATCCAAAAAAGAAATATAGACAACTGTTCCCTCCTGCTGCTTTGCATTCCTGGAGGGTCTTTCTCCCTGGAAGGCAGTGGCTGGCAGGACAGGGATAAGAGGATTAGTAGAAGACTAGCCCTAGGCACCAAAGAGAAAATAGGTTCGAAGAGTGTGGAAATGATGGAGGAAAGATATCTCCTTATTCTAGTTGAAATGTTTTGATGAACCCCGAGCCCATGACCCTGCAGACAGCAGTGATGCCCAGCTGAAGGAACTATGTAGCAAACTCTGATCGAAGAGCTCTGGATGGCTGGGTGAATGGGTGACTCATGCTGAGTCTTTGTGGTTTATGGTGCAGATGAAGCAGTTATCTAGATAATTGGATCGATGTTGATAACTTCAGCAATAAAGCCTACTTTGGGAACTGAATGATATTGCTTGGCTCTCCACATTGATCCAATTAAGTGTGTAATTGTCCTGGGACTACTTCCACAGCCTCTTTAAGGTCCTCCTAGCCCATGGCTGGTTTGGTTTTCCAAGGAGCTGAGGAAACAATGACCATTCTCTAACATATCTGCTATTACCAGAGCTGGAATTCTGGGTCAGCTCTCCTATGACAATGGAACCTGACGGACAAGTACTGCAGAGACTATGTGTTTTGACTGGTAGAACACTAGACAAGAAGTGAATGGCCTGAGTTCAAGGCCTGTATTTACTGTTTGGTGAATCCAAGAACTCACCTGCTCTGAGTCTGTATTTACTTATCCGCCTAAGAGAAAATGTAATAACTATTCTTCATTCCTTACAGAAATATCAGAAAATATAATAAGATCAAAAAACACATATTTATGAAGCATCTATTATATGCCAGAAATTGACCTATACATGGAAGATATAGAATTGAATAAGCCTCTAAGAGCTCACAGTTTAATGGAAAGTTAAATAATAAATGAAAAGTAAATGATAAATTATAGAATACAGGAGGAATAGGGAGCTATTATTACTCATAAAAGGATGTCCATCTAACTGTAAGTGGGACTGAAAAATCAGGGAAGCCTTCTCCAAAGAGGTGGCCTTTGAGCAGAGTTTCAACTTCTGAGTAGGTGTTAGCCAAGGAAGAAAGTGGGAAAGGTCATTCCTGCCTGAGAAAGCAGCATGAATAAAGGCACAGAGGAAGTGTGAACTGGTCAGATAAATACAAACAGTCAGTGTGCTGGAGTGGGGGATGTTTTAAGGGGATATAGGCCAGGTCTAGGTTATGGGAAGCCTTGAATATCATGAATCTGGACTTAATCCTAAAGGCCATGGTAGACTTTGAAGCTGGCAAAAGACACACCAGACTTGCATTTTGATTCATCCCTCAGGTTGCACCAGGAAAGACAGATTAAAAGGGCAATTTTGGAGGCAGGAAGACTAATTAGACAGTTGTGAACATGAGTAAGGACAGATGTGTTTTGAGAGAGGAAAAAAAAAAACACCTGAAGAATCAAAGAAAGAATCTAATTGCTGTTTGGAAGCACAGAGAAATAGAATTCATTAATTTAATCGGTCAACATTCACCAAGGTCCTACTATGTGCCAGGCACTGTCAGTGGTGCTTAGCCAGACTTGCTGAGAATTAGGGTTCCCGGAAGCCTAGAGCTCTCCTAAGGCTTGTGTACTTACCCTTTTCTTCTGACAGGGATCACACGTGGTCCAGGAAGACCAGCTGGACAGTTCACAATCAATAGGCATCAACGTGACATCCACGCTCCGTGTCTGCCTACTCTTGGCAAGGCTCTCGTTGATTGCATTTGACTCAAAAGAGGGTGGCCTTTCACCTCTAAATGGTTATCATGAAAGAAGAGAGTCAAATATCAGAAGAGAATTAAGTATACATACAATCACCTATCCATGTATTCCATAAATACATATTTACAAAGCTATTAGTTTTTCATTCAAATGTAGGTTAATTCATCCAACAAATATTATTGAACAGTCAGTTAAATGGTTGACATTATGACTAGCTATGGTCAAAGAGTATTGAACTCGGATCAGAAGACAGTCCATCAGCAGCTGGCCATCTTGTTCTGGTTTTGCAACCTGCGTGAGCTCCACCTCACAAAGCTACTTCTGGGATTAAATAAGAAAATATATGTGAGAACACTTGTAAACTCTAAAGTACTATAGGTATGCAGGGACTATCACTACAGCTGGACGTATGATCTTAAATGATTCTCCCCATCTCTAAGCCTCTGTTTTATCCCATGGACAACGAGTGGTTTGGACTAGATGGTCTTAAAGGTGCCTCTCATGTTAAGAGTCTATGAAACATTTGCTGAGGAAAAAACCTATTCAGGGTACTGTGCTGTCGGGGATACAGAGAAATATAACCCACAGTTTCTGCCCTCTGGAATTCAGAGTTTGTCTTAGAATAGGAAAAGAGAAACACGTCTCAGGTCTTAGGTCCTCTGGAATTTATCCAATAGGCAAGGTCCTTAAGCATACAGGCTCTATGGCCTAAGCTGTGCTTTAGGACATCACTGTGACTGCAGTGTGGAGGCCCCACAGGGGTGGGGAGAGCCTGGAGGCAGGAAAAGCAGGTACACAGCTTGTGTAGTTGTCCCAGTGAGTGATGTGAGCCTGAACTATGGTAGTGTCAGGGAAGAGAGAATGGGGAGGACAGACGAATGAGACATTCCTCAGGTGGAATGGATAGAGTGATGGGTAATTGGATGGGGTGTGGGTTAGAGAGAAGTACATTGATGCTGGTTTCTAGTTTGAGTGTGTGGGTGGGTGAGGAACACAGAAGCAAAGGAGTTTATTGGAGAAGATGTGGCTGAGACATGCTGAGTCCAGGTGCCCATGGAACACCTATCTAGAGTCATTTGATAAATGTTCCCTACATAGTTTTGGAACTCAGAAGAGAGATTTGTGTTAGAGACATAGATCTGATCACGAAAAGCTATGGGAGATGATATAACTGTTCTTGAAGCAGGTCAAGTATAAGCCCGTGGGGAACATCAGCACCACCAGCAGATCGGGAGAGACTGTTCCCTACCAGCCCAGCATGCAGAGAACATGCAAAGGTGAGTAGGGGATGGGGTGAGGACGGTGGGGGTGGGGGAAGAGGCAGATGACATCACATTTACAGAGCAGTCAAGCAACGTGAGGCCTGAAATATGTCTAGAAGATAAGGCCACACTTTTGATGAGTTCCTGACACTCAGTGGGTTATTCAGTAAAAGAGTGAATGAATGAGCATGGAATTTAGTCTATCTAGGCCTCCAATTTCCCCATGTGATATGATTTGTATATTATGATTTTTATTTTTCTTCCATCTCAAAGAGTATATAACACTGTAAGATTCTTTGTAATTTATGTTCCTTTCCAAGACGAAAAGTGGTGATGATAAGAGAAAGAGCCCTAAGCTTTGCTGAGCACCCAGGACATGTCAAGCTCTGTATGAGGTTTTTACCCATGTTATCTCATTGGATCCTGACAGCACTGTTAGCAGGTAGCTATGGAGTGCTGCTACCTGGACAGTTGAAGGAAATGGCCTAGAGTCCTGCAGCTGATATGCAGTAGTCTTGGGGAATGAGCTGAGGTCTATGTGACTCTAGAGTCTGTGCTATGTCCATTGTTCCATACTGCCTGGAAGGGAACCAAGCCAGCATCCACTCCGCCAGTCCCCTCGATATCCATGTGAGGTTCTTTTCCTCTGTGTCCAAGACTGAGTCATTATGAACAGAATCACATAGTTTCTACCATCTTAAATACATAGTATATCACTCCAGACAAGGTCATTAACAATACATTCTCACTTGGCAAAAGTCCTAAAAAGAGGATAATATTAACTACAGCAAAATCCATCTCCATGACCACCCCGGAGACCAGCAAAAATCAATTGCCTAGTAAAGTTGGATCTTTAACGAAAGGTCAAAGACTCTACTGGAAACCACAGGTGGATACTTTAAAATGGTTACTTGAGGCAGAATGCTGCACACAGAGAGGGAAGGGGGCTTGCTTCAGGATGTGCTCTTTCTACTAATTTGCCCAGGTTTGACAAAACAATATTGTCTGTGATTTGGCTTCTCCTAAGTATATATTTGACAGCACTGCAGGGTATCCTCTTCCTGTTTCAACTAAGAAACAGTTATATTGTGTTTTTAACAACCATCAACCCAATTCCGGGCCATAGTCGAGACTGAGTGGATAAGTAATGTGCACACACACTATTAAGAGGCACAATTATTTCTTTCTCTGAGATTTGAGAGCCTGTTAATAGGCAAATGATCACTTATAGAAGGAACTTGGTAAAAAGTAGTTATAACCAGCAGATCTCTCATTTTTGCACCCAATTTTCATTATAGAGGTGGCAATATAAGAAGTAATCAACTGAATAAGTAGTATGTTTGCAAATTACATTGGGTAAGATGTGTGTGGTTTATGAGTACTACAAAATACAAATCTGAAAGAAAGGCTAGGATTAAATTGTATCTTTAATTCCTGGAAATATCATGGAGCCAATAAAGGGCAGGGCTAGTCAGGGCCACCGTGTTTGGTTACAACATGTGCCGTTCGTGACTATGCATTTCTACAGAAACAAACCAGATGGAAATTTAGACCAAAAAAAAATTAACTTGACTCTTATCATTCAGAATCCATCCTTTGTATCTTTTTAATGCTGAAAAATTAAACATACTCAAAGAAGCACAGAAAACAAAATAATAAACACTCACGTACTCACAACCCAGGTTTGGCAATTGTTAACATTTTGGTATGCTTTCTTCAGCCTTTTTTTTTTTTTTTTTTTAATAAAAAAAGAAAACCTTATAAATTTGACATCTGAGTTTTATATCAGCCCTAGTTCCATTTTCCTCTTTTCTTCTTCAGACAGAGCTATTGTCATGAATTTGGTGTGTATCTTTCCAGTCTTTTAAATAATTTTACATATATACATAATACATAGTATTGCTTTTGTGTGCTTCACTCGTACTGTACACATTATTCGGCAACTTGCTTTTGTCAGTCAACATTGCATTTTCTGAGACCTATCCACGCTGATTTATAGAGAGATCCAGCTCCTTTGTTTTGTTTAGCTGTTCCATCATAGCACATATATTGCATTCAATTTATTCTTTTTCTTTTTGAAGGACATTTACATTTTCCCAATGTTTTGCAGCTGCAAATAATGCTGCAGTTAACACCTTTCTACAAGTTTTTGGAACATATCCCCGTCTACATAAGGACTGGCAAGGATGTGCCTTTATTTCAGGTGCATGGAACGCTGTTGCCAGCATTAGGACATATTTCACTCGGTCCCTGTCTCCTACTCTCTTTCTAACAGGAGTCTCTGATCAAAAATAAAGGTGGATCCATCACATACAGCAGGATTAGGTCAGCAGTAAATTGTGAGCCATCAGCTTGTATAGATAGGGTGCGTCAATATGTTTTGGATTTCTTTAGAAATGCCCTGACACAACAACTTTCTTGTCACATGCAATTTGTTAGGCAGCTGCATCCCCTTTGCAAATAGCATCCTTCCTCTTTGCTAGAAGGGGCAGCTTCTGGGTGGCAGATTTTCAATTTCTCTTCTTTCTGTCATTTGCTGTTGTAGATACGAAATTTAAAGCAACATCTCAAGGCAACAAATGTGCAGCCCAGAGACAGAGAAGCGGCATAGGAGCCCAGTAAGTCAGATATACAGTGCAGGCGGAGAGGGGATAATGCATGAGTGAGAAGCAGAAAGATGTAGGGATACACATGGGGTCTGGAACCAGAAAAAAAAACTGGATTTGAATCCAAATTCTGTTACATATTGAGTAGCCTTGTGACTGGCACATTCTCTCTCCAAATTTCAGTCTCCGTCTCTGTAAACTGTCAACAATAGCACTTACCTCAAATATCTGTGAGGATTGGAGCTAATGTATCTAGTGCCTGGCATAGAATGGCAATAAATAAACAATAGGTCTTAGGTAAACATGATGATTATTTCATCTGACTTGATTACATGAGTAAATAGAAATGAAAACCTTTCTTAGCTAATATGAAGGAGATCTCAGCATTTTCTGTTCCAGAGCTGAAGGCTATCCTTCCACTTCGTCTATGGAAATCAAATACATCTCGTGTTCAGTACTGCCCCATGAGGATCAAGGGAAAGGGCTGGAGCACTAAATCTGGATTCAGGTAAGGGTTTGAGACTAATGAAACATGAGCGAATCTCTTCTCCTCTCTCCCAGGATCAGTTTGCTGCCCTACACAGCGCGAGTAAGAGATGATACCCAACTCATGAATCACTGGAGAATTAAACAAGGCTTCCCAACCTGCACTCTATTTATCATCTCCCATTTCCACTTTCTACCTCAGAGTAAACATCCTAAAACATAAATATGACTTCATAGCTCCTTGGCTTAAAGCCCTTCAGTGATTCCCCACCGCCTAGAGGGGAAGGTGCAAGCTCTTTAACTGGCACTCTAGTGCTTCTTCAACTCTATCCATGATCTGACTCCTACGCCCTCTTGTTTCTGGTAGCTCCTCACCTGGTGTGTGCTCAGGGCTACTGAAGTAGACTTGCAGCTTTAGGAACAAGCCAGGCCATCTCTCGCTTCCATACCTTTGTCTATGAGTCTTTCTCGGCCTGAAACACCCTTCAGCCCCCTTGGCCATTTAGCAAACACCTGTTTGTATGTAAAGACTCAGCTCCAGCATCATGTCTTCTAGCAGTCTTTCCAGACCCCATGCCCGGTGGTGATCACTCCCTATCCTGTTTGCCACCTGCCCACATACTATCTCTTGCAACAGCACACAGAGCATGTGCTCATGTGTTGGCTTTCTTCACAAGAACATGAGCTCTTTGTGTCCTATACTTCTCTGCATCCTCAGAGCCTGATGAGAGGTCTTGCACAGGAGTCAGTGTTTGGGTAAGGTTGCTATGATCCCTTGAAACCCTTCATTTTAGACACATTTCCTTGGATCCTGAATGCCTCTCTGTGTACACAGTACATACTAGGAAGGCCTTGGCAGTTTGATTCTTCCGAAGGCCAAGTTGAAATTCTTGATAATCGTAATAGCTATTATTTATTGAGAGCCCAATGGGCAATGAATACTCATCATACTAGTCTCGGGGTGATACTCGATGGGGTCTAAGTGCTCAGCAGAGCCAAGACCAAAGATGTATCCAGTGGGTACTAGGTGCTCCTCACATTAAGTGAGAGGTTGCGCTCACATAGCATTTATGAAATGAATAAATGGCATTAACAGTCCTTTTTCCCATAGGATTACTCACAAGGAGGTCTGAGGTGCCTGAGAGTTTCAGCACCTCATGGTGGGCCTTCTCATGCACCAGGAGGACCCCTGAATTGCCAAGTCACTGGCGCTTCTTTCACAGGAGCCCAAGTTTGAGCTTTCACTCAGATTAAGTTTGAGCTTTGACTCAGATATTTTCCTTAGCCTGTTTGCATCTTACTAAGGAACACACACACACATACACACACACACACACACACACACACAAATGAAATAAATCATCTAGCATTTAACTGCTAGGAACATCTGGAGTGTGTGTGTGAGAAAGAGACAGGAAACCCCCCCGAATTGGGTTGATGAGCAGGTAGAGTGTAGGTCACTCTCATACAGTAAAATCATTGATATGAATTGGCTCTCCCCCCCAAACCCACATAGAACAAATCTTCTTTTGCATAAAGAATCACACCGAGGCTTTGTTCCGAATACATAACAAGCATCCTATTCTTTTTAGTATGACAAAATACAGTTAAACATGTCAGTTTCTTCTGGGAACTTTTGTTAAAGTCAGCTGCTTGGTTCCACAATAATTTGGAGACAGTTGTTGATACTATTTTATCAGATGCATGCAAATTGCTTCAAGAGATGTTCCTTATTCAATAGGCAAGCAACAAAGAGATGGTCAGCACCATGTGGCTTTATATTAATGATCAGGGAACCATTTGTAACTGTCACTTACCCAGAGCCAGGCAAACCGAGACAACACAGGGCAGTACAGAGAAGAAAGAGCTCTGCCTGTATTCTCCAGACCCACATCCTGGATGTCTTCATTTTCTCTAGGTGAGAAGAGATCCAGTTGAGGCACCTAGATCCATGAAAAGCCTGCAAGGGAGTGCTACCGTTAGTTTCTGTCCCCATAGTGCAAACATTTCAGCAAAGTAAACAGAACTAGTGATTGGAAATCCCTTAGACTTTGCACAGACAGAAAGTTTACCTGTGACTCTGGAAAGCAATGGAGATGATAGAAAACTCTGCAGCTGCTTGGTTTTTATTCATATGTTTAGGATTTTTAGGTAAGCAGCTGAGAGGACAGGCTGTTAGTGGAGCAATAAGAATTGTGGGCTCTAAATCCAGGCTGCCTGGGTTCAAATTCTTTCTTTGTCACTTACTAGTTTTGCAACCTTGAGCAAGTTACTTTCCCTTTATGCCTCAGTTTCTTCACTTGGAAAACGGTGAGGAGAAAATAAGTGAACGCAAGTAAAGTGCTTAGAACAGGCCAGTGTTGAGCACTCAGGCATGTGAGCTATTACTAGGTGGAATGCAGAGTTTGGAGTCGGGCCACGTTTTGAATTCTCGTTTTGCCTTTTCTCAGCTATGTGATTTTGAGCAAGTCAGCAAGAGGCTGTTGAGCTCTAGAGCCCATCTACCTAAATTCAAATTCTCTCTGTATGTTTCACCAACTGTGTGATCTGGTGCAAATTATTGACTTCTCTGGCCCCAAATTCCTTCATCTATAAAACAAGAATAACAATAGTACCCATCTCATGGTGTTGTTGTGAAGATTAGATAAATCTAAATATTTAAAGCACTTTAAACGGTGCCTGACATGTACTGTGTGCTCTCTCTATAAGTGACTGTCTCTGATTTTGTTTCCTCATAAAAAAATTGTGAGAGCTATGCCTACCTATCAGAGTTGGAAGTGTCAGATGAGATAGTAATTGTGGAAATGCTTCACAATAGGCATTATAAAAATGAGAACTATAAGAGAACAATTAACCAAATATGTGTTGTTGTTATATAATTTATGTAGAACTTCATTGTACATAGGGAGAAATAGATAGCTTCCCTGATTTTGTTGGGAAGTGATGTGTAGTAGACAAGTGGTATGCGATGGAATTAACATTTGTCTCCAATATTTGCCAGTCACCCTAAGAACCACAAGTGTAATGGCACCTGAAAGGAGTTCAATGAATGCCTTTGCCCTTAACCTGTCACCTCTTCTACATTAAAGGTCAGAGGAAACCCGCTGTCCTCTCAGGCTGAACGCAGCAAAGGCTTCAGCAGGTGCCGCTCATGTGTGGTGAGTCAAACTTCTTTTATTTGAGCCTAGGAGAGTGCTTCTCCTTCTTCTTTTCACTATTCTGAAGAGTTAACTGATTACCTTGTCATTCTGTGTGACCTCACTATTAAACTGGATTAAAAGAAAACATCACACTAGGGTTCTCTTGAAATGGCATAATCCAAGCAAATGTTCACCTCAATACTTCTAGAAATGACTCCCAGATCACCTGTGACCAGATGTGGGATGGGTGTCTTCCCATTTTTAGTTCCAGTAGGGATACAAGATGTCAGCCCTGACTCACAACGTGGAGATGGTACCTATCCTGTCTGTGTGAGAAGCACGGGAGTCTCGTGTGAAACAAGCGTGGTGCAAACTCAAGACAACATGTGTAATGGCTGAGGCTCTCAAATGTACCGCCCTGAAAACTATTAGTGACTCCTCAGAATCAACAAATTAAAGTCCAAACTGCACTAACCTGGCATTTATGAAACCAGTTTGCAGGCTATGAGAGGCTGAATGAACATAATGGCTGGCCATCTTGTGGGTGCTGATATTCTAGGCATGGATGAGAGGCTTCTGAGGGAAGAGTAGCAGGCCACTTGTGGGTGGGCTGGAAGAACGAACACAGGATAGATCTGATGTCTTTAAAAAGGCTATCTAATTTCTCTAAGATTCTATTTTCTCATCTGTAAAATGGGGATAATAGTTCATTAATACCCACTTTATAAGGTTGTTTTTGAGGTTTGAATATATAAAATACTAAGCCGTTACCCTATTACCTGATATAGAATGGCGTAACCTTGAGTGTCAGCCTGCTCCCCCATCTTTCTATGTCTGCCAGAGTCCTGGGCTGGGACTGGGAATACAAATAAGGAAGAGTAGCAAGCGGGTAGAGGAAAAGTCACAGAGGGCAGTAGTCCCTTCACATTAATTGTGCTGGAACCTGGAACTCAAGGTCTGCTGTCAGGCCATCCTGTGTGCATTCCAGTTATCATTAGCCAGCCCTAGCATAAGGTCTCATCTGACTGCTGTCCCAAAGCAGGCAGTGACCTGAACTATGACACAATTGATTGTGGTAGTTAATCATTTGTAAACAAGCAGAAAATTGTGTTTCAAGAAAGATTCACGTCCTCTCTCATGACTGCTTGCATTTCAGAGAAGTCATGTCCTTATAAGTTAGGGCTCCCCTTCCACATCCTCAGTCTGATGGACTCATGGGAAAACCTGCAAATTTTAGAGGTTATACAAATAACTGTTATATGAATGAATCATGTGCTCTCTCACTTCCAGATTTTTTTGTGCATGTTGTTCTCCCTGCCCAGAATATGTGCCACTTGGATAGCTATGATTCATTATTTATATTTCACACTAAATGTCACCTTCTCAAGAAAGCCTTGCCAATTGACTCTCCTGGGATTCTTTGGTTCCAGGGTCCAATAGGTCTCCCGGAATTCCAGCCTCCTAGCGCCCCCTGGTGGTTTCAGGTATCACTCACCCGAGGTCATTCCAGGAAGATGGCAGACTTAAGTTGCAGTAGTGATAATACACATATTTTTCAAGGACAGATCTTGTTCGATCTTGACAATAACCCAACAAACTAAGCATAATCTACCATGCCTCTGAGATGGGCTTCCACAACTGGTTCCACAGCTGCTAAGTAGCAAATCTTTAATCAGATACAAGTTTTTTCTTTTCTTTTTTTTCTTTTTCTGATTCGCAATCTCTTCTTTTTGTAATTCCAAGAATTTATCCTCCTGTTAGGAAGTTCTAGGACTGATTTAGGCCTAGAACAACATCACCATCCTCTGGTCTAGCTGCTCTCACTGAAGGCTATAGCTTTCATCTCTGACTGTAAGAGGGCTTTTAAAACTGATCATGTATCTCTAGGTCTTTAAGTTGTATGTAAGAATTAGTAGTTCTAGCTCTATGGATTGCCTAACAGTTTGTTGTTTATCCAGCTTTTGATAACTAATTTTCTAATCTTCACCTAGTTCTATAATCATACAATCAATACCACATGTTTTAGGTTTTTGTTATGGCAGCATTCCACCCCGATACCTATTTTTGTATTAGTTAGCTTTTGATGCATAACAAATAATCTCCAAATTTAGTAGCTTAAAACAATAGTCATTTATTAGCTTACAATTTGTTGGGTCATCAAGTAGTTCTGGGCTAAGCTGGGTGGTTGTACTGGTCTTGCCTGGGTTCACTGATGCAACCTTAGCCAGCTGGTGGGTCAGAGAACTGGTTCATGTAAGATGGCCTTCCTTGCTTGAGAATTCATGCTGTCTGTCAGTAGGCAATGGCTGTTGGCTAAAGTGATGGGGGTAACTGGGCCACATGTCTCCAAATAGACTAACTCAGATTTCTTCATGGTAATCTCACAGTTCCAAAGAGCAGCAAGAAAGGACAAGCCTCAATGAACATGTGCTTTTTAAGCCTCTGCTCGCATTATATTTCTCATTGGCCAAAGCAATGAACCTACATTCAAGAAATGTAGATCATACCTGCTGATAGGAGGGAAAGTAGAGTCATTTTGCAAAGGGGGGTGCATAAAAGATTGGATAGAATTTGTGGACATTTTGCAGTTTACCATAGACATGTGTCACTTTCATGCTAAAGCTGTTCAAAGTGAGTGTGCTTTCTTCGTTTCTTTCATGTCCTGGTAATTAGGAACCATGTGTTGAGATAACAATGTCTTATGGTGGATGGAAACCTACACCTCTGACTCCCTAGCTGTAGGAGAGCCCTTGCTGACCCGCAAAGAACTTTATGAGTGAGAATTAAACTTTTGTTATGCTATGTCATTGAGATTTTGTGGTTTATATGTTACTGCCGCAATAGCTACTCTATCCTGACTAATATACTCTTGTGTTACATACAAAATTTGGTGTGTATGTACTTTTTTCCTAGGGAAAAGTCCATAGCTTCCCTTAGATTCTCAAAAAAATCTGAAATTAAAACAAAATAAAAACAAAACAAAGCAAAAAGAAAAAAATCCCTTAAGAGATATAACTTTTTTAGCTCAGGAAATTACCTGTGGTCCCTTTGAAGGTAGTATAGAGTAGTCTGAAATGTTTGGGACATCAGATAGACCTAAATTAGCATTTCATTTCTCTCATTTATATCCTTGACAAATTAGTTTTTTTCCTGGACAAATTCTTTAAGCCCTTAGAGCAGTGATTTCCTTAGTTTTAAAATGCAGGCTTGTTGAAAGAATGCTCCAATAATTATTTATTGAGAGCCAACTAGATGCCAGGCACAACACTAGGTGCCTGAGTATAAAGATGAATGTGTAATAGACCTTCCCTATAAGAGCTGATAACCTGGTGAGAGGGATGGACATAGTAATGATATATCATGGCAGCATGGTATGATGGGTGCAGTGATAGAGATCTGCAGAGTATAGCTTAGGTGTAGCCAAATGTGTGTGCATGCATGTGTGTATACATGAGTGTGTGTGAGTGCATGAATGTGTGCATGCATGTATGTGTCCATGTGTGTAGTCATTGGAAAAGATTTCTTAGAAATGTTTGAACTGGCCCTTAAGGAATGAGAGGGATTTAGCAAACCAAAGAACCAGAGGGAGGGCATGTGGCATTATAACAGAGGAGCCAGCAAAATCAAGACACAAAGGTGAGAAATCATACAGTATTTGTAGGAAACTGTGAGCCATTCCGTGTTGCTGGAGCATGAGTTCAATATAAGTAGCCGAAAGAAATGAAACTGGAGAGGCAAGCAAGAGCCATATCATGTAGGACCTCATAGGCAGTGCTAATGATATGGGTTTCATCCTAAATGCAAGGGGGAGCTCTTAGAGCGTGTTAGGAGGTGAGGGAAGGGGGCAGCTTTCTTTGTGAGAGAGATTACTCTTGCTGCCATGTAGAGAATGGATTAGAGGGAGGCAAACTGGAGCAGAGAGACCAGGTAGAGGCTGTTATAACAGTCCACTGAGAGACAGAGGAGGCCTAACTTAGCGCAGTGGTAGCGGGGATGAAGGGGAGGGCATAAACATAATATCTGTCTGCTGTTGCTGAGAGAAGTAAATAATGTGCTATTCGTATAAGGCTTTGTAAACTCTCCAGCTCTGCACAAAGGTGGCATTGTTATGACTGAGATTATGGTTCTCTGGTAAGGAAGGCGTATTAAGGCTGAGTTTGGCAGCTGTTCAGAGCAGCACTGCTCCATACAGCACACGCTTCCTTCCTTCTCACCCACAGTCCTGGGGATTAAAGTGCACAGGCTGCTCCACCTCAAGGTGAGTTCCTTGTCTTCCAGGTTCACCTTCCCTGGATCCTATAGGGAAGCCTTTACTGACCCAGAGTCCTAATCAGTGTCTGGGGTCCCCTGATCTCCAACAGTTTCACTGCGGGTTCTTCATTGAGGCCTAGGGAACCTGACTCAGAAGAGTCCCTAGCAGACCACTGTCATAAACTGCATCACCAGAGGTGGTTCTGCATGTTGGGACTTCTTATCCATGGAAGCGGTATTATCTCCACGTGGTTCAAAACTGAACCAGAAAGAAGTATGGGTGGGCTGAGCAGGGCAGCAATGTCTTTGTAAGACTAATTGGGAGGAACTAACCCAATGGAGAAAAGGAAATGGCTCTATTCCCAAATAGAAAAACTAAGGATGGGGTGAAGATGAAGAGCCAGCCAGTAAAATGAATAAGAATCTCATCCTTCTGTACAAGGAGAATAAGTGATCACAGATCCCCATCTTTTTCCTTTGAGGCCCCCAGTTATACTATATTTCCTGGTGCCCCTTGTAATTCTACTTGGCCCTGTGACTCCACCACTTGCCAGCTGAATGTGGATACCCTGGGTGACCTTGAGGGTCAGTGTTGAAGAGGGCAGAACCTCTGGCAGCCTGGGTTCCTACATGACCTCATGGAACAGAGTCCTCCCTACTCCCTGCTGATTAGACTATGCGTGAGAAGGAAATAAACGTCTATTGTGTTAAGCTGCTGAAATTTTGGTGTTTTTCTGTTATAGTAGCTACTGTTACTTAAACTAATATATCTCCTTTCCATGATTCTCACTGCCTACCTCACAGAATTGGCAAGCATTCACTGAAAAGGGCCATGGGTTCAAAACAGCCATCTGAGTAGCCACCATCTATGACACAGTTCTGATGGTGGCAGAAACGCAGTGTCTATTTAGCAGAGCCTTCACTATCTAATCCAGGTGCTGTTTCTCCTTTGTGTCTAGGGACACACACAAGTGCTGTGTTTCTCCTATTATGTATGGTTTGTAAAGTATTGATATGCATTTCTCTCTGGCTGCAAATGGGGAGGAATAGACATAGGACACTGAGTATAAGCCATCCAGGCCAGTAAAACATCGGAAGTGTACCAAGAACAGTTGATCAGCACTGATGATAATGATCCACACTGTAAAGACCACGTAGACAGAAGAGGCCAGTGTGCCATGCTCCAAGGTGGGGGTTGGAAAGAATGCTGACAGGAGAGGTGCCTTTGCAGGCTTTGCCTCATCATTTGGACATATTTGCCAAATACAATGGAAAAGACTGAGGAAAGAACCCTTAGGTACAATTTGATTTGGTGCTAGAGATTTAGGGCTTAGAGTGGGCTTGGCTCCTGGTCAGTGACTTAAGTGCCGATGGAAGAGGACTTAACAATATATGTGAGGAGAATGAGTAAAGAAGAAAAACTAGCAGACAGGTGGGCCATGATGGTAATGAGAATTATGCTTTTAATTTAGTCCCCTAGCTGGGGAAAACTTTTAGACATTGATCGTGAAAGAGTGGTGTGTCCAGGGCCTACACGTGGGAAAAGCTGATGAATCATAGGTCACCCAGTGGTTCTCAGTGTTTACACATAATTACATTCTCAATACTGGAGCACAGTACATCATATTTCCTGTTGAACACTTTTTTGGTTCCCAAAGTCTTAGGGTATTTTACTGACCTCATAATGTTTATTGACATCATTGGCATAGGCAATGAAAAATCTCAAGGTCAACTCAGAGTAATACATTTTTGTAAATGACTTTATATTAAAGTATGGGTAATTTTTTAAAAAATAAAATACTGAGTGCTCATTTTCTATTTAAGATATTTCCAGGAATTCTAGATATGTATGAGGAGGGAAAATGGGATTCTGCCTGGCAATGAGCCAGGAAACTAATTGCCTGGGGGACTTGAAACAACTTGGTGGATTATGTAGTGGCATTGATTTTGTGGATTAACTGTGGCAAATAGCGAAATTTAAGCCACCATGTTCATCTGTTCCTTCACTCACTAGTGGATCAAGTTCTAACTCCTTAGCCTGGCAAATAAATGGTTTCTCAATCTGTATGCCTCAGCTACTCTGAACTTTATACCAATCTGAACTTTGGACCAGTTTATTAATTCAAATATATATATATGTATTTAATATCTACTGTGCAGTTAACTCTGTGCTAAAATGGAGGAGGCAGCAATGAATATTCTCCTTGGCTCCATGCTCACATGGAGCTTCCTGTTTCATGGAGGAAATAAACTGGAATAATTGCACATATCTATAATGATGACTCGAGTAACTGGAAGTAGTAAAACCATAAACTATCCTGATATCACTGGGATGGTGGCTGGGGGTGGGAAAGGGACTTTGGGAAACATTCCCTGTGCTTAGATGCCTGCAACCAAAGAGGAAAGTGGTTAAATCATACAACTTTCAAATTACTGACGCTATTACTTATGTCACATGGTGTCATGCAGCGTCTGTTATCTGGTATTGCCATAAAGAAATATCATAAAACTTAGTGGCTTAAAACATCAATTATTTTACTATTACTCACAGTTCTACAGGTTAAGAATTCAAACAGGGCACAGCAGGAGTGGTCACCTCTGTTCCCTGTGACGTCTGCCAGGGCTGGAACATCTCAGATGGTTTCTCCACACAGATGTTTGTTGACTCAGGTGAAAAGCCGGACAGCTCAGAGCTGGATGGGACAGCTTGAATGGGGCCTCGGTCCTCTTCAGGTGGCCGCTCCACAAGGCCTCTCCACGTGATCTCTAGAGTAGAATAGCTGGACTTCTTACACGGTGTCTCAGGACTTCCACAAAACATGAAAGAACATAAAAGCAGAAGCTGCCAGACCTACTTAAGGCTCTAGCCTGGAACTGGTACGACGTTGCTTCCATCACATTCTGCTAGTTACAGTGAGTCACACGGCCAGCCCAGACTCCGTGTGGGATAGAGTTGGGAGCTACACAGGGTGCGAATACTGGGAGGTGTGCTCCATTGGGAACCATCTTTAGAGACCGGCTATTACATTTAGGAAGCGGCATTGATAATGAGGTTACTTTTTTTTTTTTAACACAGGTCTAAAACAAAAACAGCCTCTTTATCCCCCCAAAAGCCTGAAAGTACCCTTCTTTAACTACTGCTGCTATAGAATATGGCTCACAGAGGTAGGCGGAGCTTTTTGAGTAGCAGTGTGCCAGGGCACTGCATCCCACAGGGGAATGTCATCTCTGGACACTCAAGTGAAGCAGCAATTCTGCGATCAGGACTCACGACCTATAACAGACTTTGAGACTTGGCAGGTGTAAAGACAGAGATCTCCTACAAAGGGTTTCAAGACCCCTGAATGTGAAGTGATGCCATCCAGAGACAGCATGAGAGAGAAGAGTAGAGACATACAGAAGAGGAACAGCTGATCTTACAAGCAAAACAAAGCAGGAGACCTGGTTCCATCCGGACTGAGGCTATACGCTCGGCTGGGGAAGATGTCAACTTTGACATCAGAAACCTTGTCTCGCATTCCTAGAGTTTGTTCTATGTATTTCTGCTTAACTGTGTAGTACATCAAACATATGACACTAGGCTCGCCTTACACACATGTTAAGAGAAGGGCTCTACAGTTAGAATGTCTGGTTGTAAAGCTTGCCTTTTCACTTGCTGGGTGTGTAGCCTTGTGTAGAGTTATACAATTTTTCCATTCAGGATTGTGAAAGGGCTTAGCAGAGTGCCACATAGAGTAGGATCTCAATAAATGTTAACTATTAGTATTATTATTGGTATCATTCTTGCTATTAATTTCATAATTTCCAACTTACACATTCCTTCTGGCTAGACATCTGACTTGGATGAGCTTCTATATCTGTCCATTGATGTGAAAATTTTGGTACCTAAAGTGGGCAAAACCAGAATAAGAGCCCTGTTTTCAGAAAGAAAGATTAGTATCTGTCTGGAAGCATATGCTAGACAGAAGAACCCTGGCCTTATGAACTTGGCTCTCTGGAAAGGTTTGATAAACAGCAGCATTTGAAGTCAAGGCTGAATCATATGGACACCTAAATCATACTCACTGGCCAACCCAAGAAAATTTTTTCGATTGTTTGAGGAGCCTTAAGTGAATATAAACAAGATTTTGATTTTTATTCAAAATATATTCAAAACTGCAAATTTCTATTTACCCTGAATACATTAGTCTATTTGATCTGAACCCACGTTTGGATAACTGCATTTGTCAAGGTGTACAGTTGCTCTTCCTCAGAGGTTCTCTTTACCCTGGAAGTTGACACCACAGTTTCCATATATGAGCCAAGTATGGGGGAAATCCCTGTTTCTTGAGAGGGGTGACATGGGGCAGTGGGTATGCACAGGCTCTGCAGCCCTGTTGCCTGGTGCTAGAGTGGGTGTCTTAGTCTACTTGGGCTACTATGTCAAAATATGACAGACTGGGTGCCTAATAAACACCAGAAATGTACTGATCATAGTTCTGGAGGCAAGTGCCAGCAGATTCGGTGTCTAGTGAGGGCCCGTTTCCTGTTTCATACAGAGCCATATTCTAGCTGTGTCTTCGCATGGTAGAAGGGGGCAGGGAGCTCTCTGGGTCTCTTACACAGGGATACTAATGCCATTCATGAAGGCTCTGCTCTCATGACCTAATTACCTCCTAAAGCCCTCACCTCCAAATCCCATCACAATGGTGTTTAGGTTTCAACATACAAATTTGAGGGGAACACAAGCACTCAGACCATAGCGGCAGACTTCTACACTTAATATTATGTTTCTTAACTTCAGTTTTCCTGTCTGGAAGATGTGGCTAATTATACCCCCCTCATAGGGCTCTTGTGAGGGTTAAATGAGTTAATACATAAAATATTCATGGCATGTGATAAGTATACTTTGTAAGCATTAGTTATTATTACTCAGCTTCTACAAGTGTGGGGGTTTATCCCAATTCTCAGGCTTCCTTTGTCTGGATTCTGACTCTGAACTCCAGGGACTTCCTTGAACAAGAGTGAAAAGGGACAGAAAGGCAGCCTTTTCCAGATGTATAGTTCTATCAGATGCCTAAAGCCTGGCCTCAGCTTTTAGATTGTTCTTTGACAGAATGGAGTGAGAAGAAAAGTCCTGGGGTTCATACTAAAGAACAGGATTTAGGACCCATTCCTGCTACTTGTATACCACCTGTGTGTGTCCTTGGAAAAGTCACTTGTCCATTCTGAGTCTCAGGTTCTCAGGTGCATAATAATTATGACACTCCCTGTGGATGGGCACCCGGCATTTCAGATCCAAGCTGACTTGCTGAGGCAGGGTAAGCTTAAGTGTCCAGGCAGTCAAGCCACAGTCACCTGGGGTCTCTTAGAGGCAAGAAAGTAGATGACAACTGGAATCCGGGAACCTAAAATAGGCACGAATACTGAAATAGGCTGGCTGCCAGCTGCTCTGTGTTCAGACACTTGCAGTGTGAGTGCCTGGGGTCTCTTATACCCCCCAAATCTGTAACCTGGGAGAAGGACTGCCTGTGAGTAGTTTCAGAGGGGCACTAAATGGCCCCCAAATCTCCCCTATTGTTCCTATGAAGACTTGCTGGCAGGGCTTCTTTCCAAACTCTCTAGAATTAACTCAGGCCTCTCCAGTCAGCTCTGATACTCTGCTTCTTTTTGGTACTTTCTCCTGTTATTTTCACCACCCTTGAGTTTACCTATCTGGCTGCCCCTTTGGTGGGAGAACAGTTCTGCCCTATGTTCCCTGTCCAGTCTCAGTACATGCTTCTGGTTTGGGAACTGAAACTTTTGAGAAGAAGTGCCAGAGAATGTGGAACAATGGGCTGAGTTTGAATCTCAATGTGTAACTTATTAGCTATGTGACTTTGGGCAAGTTTCTTTGCCTTTCTGTCCTCAGTGCTTTCACTATAACATAGAACAGTGCTTGTATGAGGGTTATAAGGATTAGAGGCAATATATGTAAATTTCCTGCACAGTATTGGACACATGGTAGGTGGTCAATATGGCAGCTGCTACTCCTATTGTAACTATTATTGTATCATTATCCACAATGTCCTGGCCATGTCCAGGACTGGGAAATGAGCTCATAGAGATGTAGAATCATGTAACTATGATGATTAATAAAAAGTTACTCTATCTTAGGGCACCCTAGGGCCAGACTTAAATCTTACATTTAGCCAAATCTCAGATTTTTAACTGAAAAGCCCGAGCAGAACATTCACCAGATCTCAGATCTCCAGGCTTCCCTTCCTAGCTGGGCAGGAAAAACAAACCTTCCAGGATAACTCACTGCTTTGAGTTTTCAGCTTTGGCCCCCAATCTCACAGGTGTCCAGGAAGAGAGGTGGCATCCTCTAAATATTGAATAAAAACAACAATAATAATGACCATCATAGCATAAGGATAATCATTGCAGGTTTTTAAAAAATGGGCTTTATCTTGACCACAAATAGGTGTAATCCCTTGCTCCCCATGGTGCTGCTTGGGCTATCATTTTTCCTAGTGTGTCTGATCCAATTGCAAAAACATAAGTTCTATAGAACTGTGGGAGAAGGAAAGTCCCCTCTTCTCAGCACCCTCATCCCACTGCATTCTGGGAATGGAAGTCTGTTTGCCAGGAAGTGCTAGAGTAAGAGGCAGGGACCAAGCCTGGGCCACAGCTGCTTTGCCAGGTTTCTTGTCAATACCTGTTGACTTCTACGAATAATCGTTTCAGGTGCCTTAGAATATTTCTTCATATCACTGGATGGATTATGAGGGCTCTATTGATTTTGTGGTTTCATGTGGAAAAGATCTAATCCAAACCCTCCATTGTTCATTTTCCTTAACCTTTTAATAACATGATAGGGAGGCAACCTATCAGAATGGAAATTGTTTCTGAGGCATGTTGTCATAAATATATGCCATAGACAGTTTTATTTTATGGGAGAAGCCATATTTTTTGAAATAACAATAATGATAAAATTTGTGTGGTGTATGGCAGTTTACAAAGCACTTTCCTATATCAACTCATTTAATACTGAAGGTAATCCTGATAAGTAAGAGATTTTTTTTATTTTGATTTATTCATTCTGTGAGTCTTTCCGAAACATGATTTTTTATTATTATCTGCTGTGTCACAGATGTAGAACCTGCATTGCTCAAGGTCACGCAGCTCTTAAAAATAAGATTTGGAGTCAGGGTGATTTGCACTCAAATCCTGAAGATGCCATGTTGTCATTGTATAACCTTGGACAGAGGGTTTAAATTTTCCATGGTTCATTTCTTTACCAATAAAATGAGGATAATGCTGTTTTTGCTGGGTTTTGTAAGGAGTAAGGATGCTTTGGGTAAACCACCTGCATAGTACTTGGCACCAAGGAGAGGATCAAAAACTTTTAGCTATTATAATTAAAATAATAATAATAATAATAATAATAATAATTATTATTATTATTGTTATTATCAATTATTATAGATAAAGGTAGGATTTGAGCCAAAGGATTTATGTCAAACCTCAGTTCTCCTTTGCCAGAGAGAAATTAGAATCTGCTTTCTCTCTCTCTCTTACTCTTACTTCTTTCCTTAACTTTTAAAACTCTACCATAAATGACAATAAACCAAAGGCTCTTCGGTTTAACACCTGGAAGTTTCTATTGGTGCAGGGGGTGAGGAATAAGAATCATCTGATAGGTAGCAATGCCTCTGAGTCTTTCTCTCTGGAGCAGGATATCAGTGGTCTGGAATCTCTTGGTGGAGAGGGTGCATTTCTGGACCCTGGAGAGCTCTGACCCACACCTGTGCCCTGCTTTAGGAAAAGCTGATGGAGCATGCGGATGTTCTCACCATAGCTTGGAGAAGTTACGAGGATCATGGACTTGAACCAAGGAAGCAGATGGACTGGGCTTTACTCTAAGACCTGCCATTCACTAGCTCTGAGGCTTTGAGAAAGTAATTTCCATTACCCAGGTCTCTTTAAAATGAGAGTTCACCTGTAATTTGTGTTTCCCAGACCAAATTTACCAGGAAACCAAAAAGCTGTTTAAGTTCTACTCCCCCATTTCAGACATGAGGGTCAGGAAGGAGGCAACAGGAGAGGGATGCATAAAAGGAAGAAGAAATACCCATATCAAGAAATTTGAGCTTGGATGATGTCTAGGTTTCTTCTGAAACTCACATTCTATGGCAAACCAGAATTGAAATCCATTGACTTGCTGTCTGTTTCACTGCTTTCTCTATTAGCTTTGAATATTACTCAACAATGTAGGTAAGATAAAAATAAACATATCCTTAGCATCAAGTGACATTTTCTCTCCTCTCCACTCCCCTCCCTTCTTCTCTTTCCTCCCTTTCTATGAGAAAATGCATTATCTTCTGGGTCAAATTCTGGGTCTCCATTGATAAATCCTAAATCTCCTGACTTGTGCTACTTGGCACATGTCATTCCCTCTATCTGGATGGATTTTCCATTTGGATCTGCATTCGCCACCTGGTGAACTCATGTTCATCTTTTCAAGATCTATCTCAAATGTCATCTCTTTTACAAAGCCTTCCCTGACTATCCCAAGAAAAGGAACCACTTCCTCTTAGGACCTCATTGCACTATCTCTAGGATGATATTTGTGACACTTCATTGTAATTCCTTAACCACCTGTTCCTCCACCTTCCTCCACTTGCGCACTCCTTCATTTGGTATCCTGAGCACTGGTAGGGTTGTCCCTCTTTTATGGTATTGCTTTGCTGGTAAGAATGCTAAGAACCCTGTCAAAAGAGTCTTTATTATTCACTGATTAATTTATCCACAGACTCAGAATATTTTATAACATCGAAAAGGGCATTGCATTTATCATCCAACCTCATCATTCAACTTGGACACTGGGGTTCAGAGAGGTAAAGTAAATTACTGAAAGCTACTCAGCTAAGCAGAAGCAGAATTGCAAGTTGACTCTAGGTCCCCTAATTCAGCCTGTGTCTTCCTCTCAAGTTCTATGGTAGTAAACCTTTGCCACTGACCTACTATGTACAGGGCACTGAGCTATGTATATGGAAATGGAATTAACATGACATGGTCCTGTCATCAAGGGGTTTACAGTCGAGAGGGAAGCAAAGGTATTTATCTGCATCATCTAAAAGCACGCAGGAAGATTTAAGCCCCACTGACCCACTAATGTACAGACCACCTCCTGACAGTGGGTCACAGATGGCAGCTAATGCGCTCCTTCAGGAACACTGCTCTGTGCTCACTTGTGCTGAGCTGCTTCATGCCTGATTCTGAACCCTCACTAGGTACTCTGATTTTGACAGTGGCTTCTGTCTACATTCTCCTCCCCGCTCACCCTTTTTAAAGTTTGTCTGATTCTTCCTCTTGGCATTTTAGACCTAGGCTCTCTTTTGTGATCTTGAGGTTCTTCTCAATCTGTCTCTTGCTTTCTTGAAAAAGATTCCCTGCTCTAGTTTCCACCCCCATAAAATGCCACTGCCACCCTCCTTACTATCCCTCGGCCTAGTCCCCACATCCAAGTGAAATCAACTTACTCTGGTACAATTACAGAGATACTTCCATTGGCCGACTTTCTTTGTGACCCTGGCATGGCAGTTTTCTTCTAGTAGAGAACAAATCTGTTAAAGCACATCTTTCTTGAGAAGATGGTTTCCAGTGCAGCACTGGGTTTGCAAATTATAACACATTTGCCAGATATAATCCTTGTTCTACTTAAAATGCTATCAGCACAAAGCACGGATGGCTTTGTAGATTATTATTTTTTGAATAAGCTCATGTGGAGCTTGATAAAACCTCTTTCTCATGATTCATAAACCAGATGTTTCCACTGAGATAACATGACATTATTAGTGGTGAATCTCATGCACTAACTTAACAGATATGAGCTAAGGTCTTTCCATCCTCTGTTCATGTGAGTATGGAAAGAGCTGGGGAAAAGTATCATAACAGGCCATGGCCCAGGAGCTTCATGAATGCTAGCTCGATACCAAGTGGAAGCAGGAGGACAGTCACCTCACTCTCACTTTGCCCAGGAAACATGGAATAGTGAAAGAGCAAGAGATTTGGAGTCTGTCAATCAGGGTTCCGCTTCTGGCTAAATTTACCATTTACCTGGAGAGGCTGTTTCCTGTCCCTGAATGTCAGTGTCTTCCTTTATAAAAGGCAAGTGAGAATACCTACCTCATAGGGCCAGTGTGAGATGAAAAACAAGAGTGTAGGTATATTAACCCTCATCTCAAATACCATTCTCTATAAAGAAGATCTGATAGTAAGGAGGAAGTGGGACGGAAGGAGCCTAGTACAAAGGAGAAAATTTGAGTGGAGAAGATAACTAATGAGCTGGCTAAGGGGCAAACTCCTGATCTACTCATTGGGTGAGGAGGTAGAAGAGGCTGGTGGCCACAGGCCAAATAACTATGTCTAAGGGGAGCAGACAACTAGGTCTGGCCCAGCTCAACAATAAGTCAGAGTGGGATTTCTGGGAGACTGAGGGCTGACTTGAAGTAGCATTCACACCTGAAAAGACAGGAAGTCTTGTTCCCAGAGAAATAATCCAGGCTTTCAGGGAAACGGATGAACTTGGCTCAAGAAAGTGTGTCAGAACCCCAGGCAGACCTGCTGGCACTCAGGACAGGACACCTGTCTTCTTGCAGCACCGGAGCAGACATTGAATACTGGCACTGAGACCTGACTACTGGACTGGGTGCTCATGGCCAGGATCCAAAAGCATGGTTTTGGCTCCACGAGACTTATTCTGATTTGGACAGCAAAGCCAGCTCCAAACCCTATCTGCTGGTGGGGATGGGATTGCTAATAAACGACCTCTATGGTCAGAGCTGGTGCGGCACTGAGTAGAGTGGTGCTGATGGCGGCTAGACACAAGGCCGGGGGAAAAAAGAAACCTACGACTATCCTCAAATCTCCCTCTAATTCTTCATCTGGACAATATGATAGCCAATTGGGGGCTTCTGGAACATTTAAGGAGAGTAAGCAACTTCTGAGGTTATAACTTTATGAAGAATTTTAGAAACCTTGCCACTCATTGTAATTTTAATTCTTGTCTGTTTGAAAACCTAGGTGGAAATATTAGATCCAGACTTAATTCTACAGATAACATAGAGCCATGGAAGGTCTTAGAAGAACAGAATATGTGGGCTGAGCTATGTCTCAGAATATTTATTAGATGTTTCAGAGGAAAGACAAGATGACCACTTAGGAGGCTTGTCTTGCCATGATAATGGGATAGAGAAGAGAGGATAGACAGACACGTGTGAAGAAAGGGAAATTGTCAGAATTCTCCAATGAAGGCTGGAGAAGGAGGTTTAGATGGTGGATCAAGCAATACTTCTTCCCTCGTCCCCTGACGGCACCCTGTTTCCACAGGACAAAGGCTGGGAGACTTCATCTACTCCACTCTCCCTTGAAGTGGATAAGCCCAGAGAGTTTGGGATTGTAAAAAAGGGGAGGCTAGAATCCAGCCATGTGAGCTGGAAGGAGAGGGTCTCAGCAGCTCATTCCGCAGCTGAATTTCAAGCCTCTCATCTAATGACCTTCTGCTTCTCCACAGGAAGGGTGGGGTCAGTGATCACCCCTGCTTCCAAGAGAGGAGCATAATGGATTGCAAGGAATACTTCCAGACATACAGGCTGGCCAGAGCAAATCTACCTCTGCTCCTCCCCAGCTGTGGACCTCGGACACTTTATTACTATTTTATAGACATGAATGTAAAGTTTACACGTGCTACGTACTTTACAAATGCCAGCTCATTTATTCCTTGTTATAATGATATTCTCATCTGTATTTTATAGCTGAGGACATGGTAGCTCAGAGAGGTTAACTCACCCAATGTCATGGAGCTACTAAGTGACAGAGCTGGGCGGCTGGAATTTGAATTGTACACTGAGGATCTGTGTACTTTACTATAGGAAGACTGGACCTCAATTTTATGTACACATACATTCATCTATATTGATCTATGTGTACATGAAAGGTGATATTCACTGAATCCGTGGTTCAGTGAAAAGCAAATTGTACACATAGTATATTATTTATTTGTTAAAAAAGCAAACACCTACAAAATGAAACTATTTTTGAAGTAAACATCTGTGAATGTAAATACCTAGAAGAATCTAGAAGAGTAGACTGGATAACTGGTTTTCTCTGAGAAAGGGACTAGGATGAAAGAGCGTAGTCAAGACTTAGATTTCTTTGTAATATTAAATTATTGTTATATTAAGAATATACTTATGAACTTCTATAAATTAAAAATACATTTAAACAAACTAATGGAAAAAAGGGTTGGCAGAGAGAGCAGGATTAGGAACAAATTTATGAAAGCTTTATATTTATATATCTTACATTTACATTTTTATATTTACTAAAATAAATAAAGGGTGCATGCTAAATAAACAGAACATTGTTGTTATAAGTTGTAAATAATAATGTGGTTCATAGACCAACTTAGATCTTTAGTCTCTGATCACGGTATGACTTTCATAGGTGAGGGGAGACAGGTGATGATGATGCTGTAACGGTGAGAGGAAAGGCAAACTGTAGGTGCTTGGTAATGAAAAATTCTGGGCCTGCTTCCTCATCCACCTCACTGATTGCCCCCATCTCTGAAACGTCTTTGATTTTCAGATTGACATTTCATGCCTGCAATGGACATTATGGTCCAGCCACCCAAACTGTTCTCACCTCTTTCGAAGCATCATGCAGTACAGGATGCTTGGTCTTTCTTATGGTCTCTTTGAACCTGTTTAGAGGATGAAAGTGAATCATTTAAACCTTATCCAAAGATCAACTTTCTTTGAGAAGGGGATGGATAGATCTCCACTGACTGCTTCATTAGGGTGGTTTGAAGCTTAAGGAGTGCAAAATTGCTTACGTGTTTGAGTCAGTTTTGTCGATTCCAAATTCTCTTCTTTTTCTCCAACATGTATTGCTCAAGATCACCAAATCACCTCTAATAACAATTCAATGGGTACTTTTCATCCTGATGCTAATTGAAGAGTCAGCCTGGTGTAATTAAGAACCTGAGTTCTGATGTTAGGCTGGGTATGAATCTTAGCCCTTCAATGGCTACTTCTGTGACCTGGGTTACTTTCTTTCTCAACTTCAGTGCCATTATTTGTAAAATGGGTACAGTAATTGTTTAAACCTCACAGAGCTGTGGTGATGATGATGAACTGAGATGATCTAGGTAAAGCATTTACATGGTATCTAGCACACATTAAAAACTCAGTAAGTGTTATCAATTATGGTGATTGTATAGCATTTTACAATTTTGTCTTATGGTTCCTTCTTTCTTAAAATATCTTTTTCTGCTTAAAACAGTAACAGATATTGATTACAGGAAAACTATAAAACAAAACGATTCACCACAAAGAATAAAATGGAAGTCATATGTAATCCTACTATCTGGATATTTGCAGGTTTTTTCTATGAATGTATGTGATGCATATATTTATACGACCAAATTAAGATCATAATGTATGTATAATTTTACTAATAAAAAGGTGGGATGGGAAATCCTGGAATAAAATAGAGGTTCTATGACATTATTTTAATGACTGTATAGTCTACATTCATAAACTTATACTTATTGATGCTGAAAATAAATGTGAGAGACATTGCCTCTTGTCTTCACGGTTATCATTGATTATGTAGGCATACCAACCCATTCTACAGATATAACATTTAGACAGTCTCATAAGTATAAGAAATTTAGATTTCCCATATACTTTCATGTCTACATATCATACATTTGATATTTCTCTATTATACATGATAAGTGAAAAATATCTTAAAACCTATTTTGTTTATTTCCATCTTTTAAATTTCAGTCTTAGACATAGAATTACCATGTTAAAAATTATGCACCTTTTAAAAGATTTTGAATTAAAAATGTCTTTAAATCAAACACTAAAAGTGTTTGAGGGTGCCTGATTTCTCATATCTTCACTTTCATAGAAATAAACAAACACCTTTTTAATCATTGCTAATCTGACAGGCAAAAATTACCTTAATTTGAATTTCTTTGATTATAAAAATTTGTGCATTTAATCAAATATTTTTTGGCCATTTAACAATAGTGGAAACAGAAAGTATATAGTAACAAAATTTCAAAAAGTAAAATTAATTTAGATAAGAAGTTCATTTTCGTCCCCTCAGGATGCTATCTGGGGTTATTCACTATAGGTTAGTGTGTGCCTAACATTGCACCATGAGGGTGAAGACTTTGCTTCCCCAGCATATAGAACAATGCCTGGCACACAGCAGGCACTCGATAGATATTTATCAAATGAATGAGCAGTTTCCTGAATACTATAATAGAATTTTTCTAAGAATACATAAGCATATATGTGTGTGTATTTATATTATTAATAGAAATGGAAACTCACTCAACCTACTCCTCTTACATGTTTCATATAAGCTTATTTCGATTCATTTCATTACCAAAAAAAAATGCTGTGTAGTACTGTAATTTAGTTAAGGTGCTCTCTATTAGAATATTGTTTTCTAGCTCTAGCTATTTTTATGGGCCCTTTGTATTTCTCCTTTGAGAATTGTTTGTTCATATTCTTTATCAACTTTTCTATAAACTTCTATAAGTTTTTAGGAGATATCTTTATATTCAAGATACCAAAGCTTTGCTTATAACATAAGCTGCAAACATTTTTCTAATTTTCCATGGCTTTCTAATGTCATTTATGGAATTTTACCTAGATATTCATGAAGTTGTTTATCCATATTTTTATAAATATATATATTTTCTACATTTGGTGTTATAGTTGAGGGCCTTTTCTACAACTAAATAGATATTCATTATTTTTTCCTATATACTCTTATGTCTACATATGATACATTTAATATTAATTCATATGGAGTTTAATTAGCTATATAGTGTGAAGTAGGAATTTTTTTGTTGTAGTCTTTATTATCACAGTTGTATTTATTAAATAGTCTTTACCCTACTGATCTGAATACTTAAAATTATATATTAACTAATTATACATTTTGGGGGCTTATTTCTGCAGCTTATGTTCACTGATCATTCTTTTTATTTTTCTATCCTGTACCAATCATTTTAAATTACTTTGGTTATGTGTTGAGATCTGATAGTACAAGATTTTACTTTTATGACATTTTTTTCTTGACTATGCTCATGTTTTTCTCTTTCAGACATGCTTTAGAACATGATTGAATATGAATATATGGTTTAGATGTAGAATTGAGATTATGATTAGAATTGCATTGTTATAAATTAATTAGGGAGAACAAACATTTTTATAATGTTGAGCCTTCTTCCCTCAATTTGTTCAGTTACTTTATGCCCTTTGACAGTTTTTATAATTTTTTAAATCTAGATTTTTACATCTTCAGTGTTTATTCTTAGGTATTTAATTTTTTCGCTATTATTAATGGAATCCATTTTTCTATTATATGTTCTAAACGATTACTTACAGCAATACAGAAAATATTTTTACATATTTATTTTTAAACCAACTACCTTCAATCTCTTATAAGTTCTTACAGTTTCTGATAGATATTTCCTATTTGAAAAATTATCTGCAAATATTGATAATTTTCTCATTTTGCATTTAAACACTTGATTTCTTTTTATTATATTAGTGTATTGTATTGCCTCAAATTTCAGAATGTTAAATGATAGAGGTGATGGCGGACGGCCTTGACCTCCATCTGATATTATTGGGGACGCCCTCATGTTTCATTGCTATGTTACACATTGGTTATTGGTGTGAGATAAATGCTCTTTATCATGTGAGGGGAACTCTCTAATTCTAGTTTTCTTCTTTTTTTTTTTCTCTTGAAGAGGATAATAAATTTTATCAGATGCCTTTTTGGCATCTGCGCAGATGAAATAATCTTGACCTATTAATTGCATTCCAAGAATCAACTTTATTTAGTCATGGTTTACAGCTGTGTTTAATTTGCTAATATTTAATTTAGGGATTTCTGATTATTCATTAGAAAGATTAGGCTATAATCTTTCTAATAAAACTTTCTGATGTTTTATTATTCCAGCTTTGAAATATGAATTCAGAAACTGTTTCTTCTGCATTTTCAACGGCTTAAGTAGGATGTCATTTTCTCCCTTCATTCACAGCCACTCCAGGCACACCACGCTATTGGCCCCGCCAGCTTCGTAATGCTTTTCCTTCTACTGCCATCATCTCATAGAGAACACTTATTCATTTCTTAAGACCTATCTCAAACATCAGCACTGCTCTGTAGCCTTCTCTACAGCCTTCTCCCACCATTTCCATAGTATCAGCACATGCTTTGATTCCAGCCCTAACCCTACTATAATTTCTCTATTAACCTGTTTTTCCCACTAGAGTCTGAGTTTCTTGAAGTGGGGACAGTCATGTATGCATTGTAAGAATTTTTTTTTTCCTGAATCTCCAGTGCTGATCACAGGACCTGGCATATAGCTTGTGCTTAATAACTCTTTGTTACATGGATAACAGTTTTGCTTTAAACTATGCCAGTGAAAAAATTTCAAAGAGGTATGTAATGCTTTTTTGCCTTTCTTTGACAATAAAAGAGATAATAATCACTCACTGCCATTCTGCTCACTTAGTAGAGTTACTATGCTGGGATAATAGATGTGAAAAGATAAAGTGAAAGAATTAAGTACACAATAGCATTAGACTTTCTTTGGTATTAATAATAGGTAATGTTTTGAGCAGGTATGGAATTATCAAATGCATTTCTCATAACAGCCCTATGAAGTCGATAGTGTTATCTCAATTTTGCATGTGACTGATCTGAATGGTAGAGTGCTTAAATAACTTGTCCGAGGTCAAACAACTGGCAAGTCTTGAAGCCAGAACCTACAGCAGACTTTCTCAACTGAGTTCATCATCTAGAAGTGACTCTCTGTTGACTCATCAGTAAAGACAGTGTGTTCCAGCTGCATGAGAAAAGCGACAAATAATACGCAAAGGGTGAAGATTTGTTTAAATAATTATTTCCCAAGTTCTACCTAAGTCTAGTGCACAATAAGAAGAAAAACTATGAAATATCTACCTGTTTGACTTCTATATCATTTGTTATTTGTCTTTTGAAGGTTCCTTTAGTTTTAGTTTATGCTGTGGTATTGATTTATCACATATCACATAAAAGGATAAACATGGGCTGTGTAATAATTGACCACTTTCCTGTTTCCTTCTTTGGAGGTCTGAAAAGACACTTTCCTTTAATAACTAAATTCCTAGACTTGTGAGTTCATGGCTGTGAGTTACAGGTGAGTGATCTTAACCTATAATGTGAAATGAGACAGACTTCAGGGTTCTCCCCACCCCTAAAAGGAAGGCACGGTAGAGCTGCTAAAAGTATAGTATGAAGAAGGGCAGTTTAGAATTTTACTGTTGACAGTATGCCAGCCCTGACTGCTGCTCATTCCATCTCCAACCAGTTCCTGCTTCTTCCCCACTCCAGGTTGCAACCCCAGCATGAGTGATAGAAGTAGCAAGAGGTTGTTCAGAAGATTAAAGACCCAAGTCACCAGAGGCTGCTGTCTCGCAAGGATATTTAGACGTTTTCCGCTTGGCAGTCATTCATACTCTCCAGCAAAGGATGAACAGAAAACCTGTTCAAAAAAGTTTCCCTCTTCAGATCTCTGTACCTTGGAAGATAAAGTGAATGTGTGGGTTTTGTTTTAAAATTAAATATTCATTGGATTGGGTTAGAGCTATTACTGTTCTGGAGAATAAAACTAGATTTTTCCTTTGTTTCAGAATAACTGCAGTCATTTCACTTAAGAATCAATTTCTGTACTGAATCAGTCAGGGTAATGCATGGTATGATTTTGTAATATAATAGACACGACTTGGAATTGAATACAGAAAGACTCAAAGGATTTTATAGAGGGTGTGTGAGCAATTTGACATCACAGAAACTCCGCCGACAGAAGCAACCAAGGAGTGGAGGAAAGAGACTTGGGAACCAGACCCTGGGAACTGTGACAGCCTCTGGGTGAGCTCTTTGGCTCTATTGATTGATAACTGTTTCATACCATCTCTGAGTTTCAGTTTCCTAAGCTGTAAAATGGGGAGCATTTTCTCCCAGGATTTGTGTAAGGATTTAGAAACGATAGTTGTGAGTGGCACATCTAAAGTAGGAGCACAAGAGTGGCAGCTGTTATTCATATTTCAACATAAATATTGAGAACTGGTCACTAAAAAACTTAAACGCCATTTACATCTTTTTTTTTTTAATCTTTCAGGCACCACTGCTCACATTACCCTTGAATTTAAACATCTTTTAAAAGCTTTCAAAGCTTTGAAGGTTGATTTCAAAGAAACCTGTTTTTATTCTAGGCGTTTTTCCTACTGTCATTCTGAGTAAAACAAAAACATTTACTGTCAAAACAACAAGGGTTTGCTCTCAAGCACAAAATGAAAGCAGATATGTCTGCGTGATTTATTTTGGCATTCGCCTAGCAGTTAAATAGGACACCTTTTAATATGTCACTTCTTTAAGATTCACTTAGGTTGGAAAAGTAAATCACCAGTGCTTGGTTTCAGCTAACCTTGAACTAGTTTGGGCAAAAAAGTGTATTCTTTATTCCTCTAACATACATCCTTTCAAAAGTGCCAATTAAAGAAGAAACTATTTAGCGAATAGTTTAAAATAGTAACACCTAATAGATTTTTCTTTTTACTTTAAACTAGAGGAAGTTAGAAATCTAATATTACCAAAGAAGTAATAAGTTAATAAGGGAAGAGGCATAGAAGGTTAATGCTTTTCAACAAGCCAACACAGAACTATTTAAAATAGTGAATAACCAAGTATTTTTAAAAATAAAAATCAACTATAATAGATTCAAAATTCAAATCTCAACTCTACCAAGTCATTTGATTTCTCTGATCTGTTTCTTTATATATAAATTGGGAATAATATCGTTCTGCTCCACGTTGGTTAGAAATTAACTGAGATAATGGACATTAAGCATCCAGCACCTCTCAGGCACATATTAGTTCCTCAACAAGTGTGAGCCACTGTTGTTATTTAGAAGAGCTTGTGTAACATCTCTTAGCAATTCAATCCAGGAATAAACATTTCTTACTGTATGAAAGTTGTTTCTCCTATCTGTCTGAAATTTATTTTGCTGGAATCTAAGCCCATTTTCTCATTTTTGAAAAGTTGGCGATGATATCTGTTTAATACTTTCTCCATAATGAGGCCAGATTAAGGGCATGTATTTATGCAACCATTAATATAAGCAATCCTCAGCAGAAGTTTTTTGGCATCTCAATGACCTAACTGTAATCAGTAATCTGACTGATTAGTGATAGACAAACCTATTTGGTTAACAAGAGTATATGAAAATGACACATATACACACATATATACATACTCATAAATATATATACATACGTAAACATATATACATTTTTTTTTGTTCTTCAATACATGTATAAGTCAAGGTCCAGCTTTAGACTTCTTTTTATGTTTCTTTGTTTTGGTGTAGAGTGTGTGGGGAATATGAAGGAAAAAAATGCTTTCTTGTTTGGGTCCCTTAAAGCAGCTGATTTGAAATAAATTATGGCGAACTCTGAGAGTTTAGAATAATCTTGGTTTAACAACCAACAGTTTAGCAGGTTGTTTTTGTTTTAAAAGAGAATTCACAAATCCATAGGGCTAGTCCTTGCGTCTTTCCCAGCTTTGAAAGCCCCATGTTAAATGTGATCCAAACACCACACCTACACAGGGTGTGCTTTTTCTGACACCATCCTCCTTGTTCTTCGTTGTGGCTGATTTTCCAAGCATATCAAGTGCCCGAATGCAACTGAAGACAAACTGATTCAACTCCTCACAGAAGCTTTCTTTCTGGCCCACTACCAGGAAAACAGGCCTTCACCTGGTCAGATGGAATCTTAGAAGCAATTTCCTCTTCCAATCCCTCGCCTGAATATCCAGCAGAAAGTTGTGGAATAAAACCAGGCTAAACTATTGTTCTCAAACATGTTTATTTTTGAGTTTTACATGGTGTGTTACAGAAATTAATGGAAAATTTCTAAAAATTTTGCTGTTCTGTTGAATGCATTGTACATAAAGTTAAAAATAATGTGTCCATTTATGTTAACAAACTGTCATCTGAGGTAAAGTTAAAGTAGGTCTAGAAATGTACTGCAACAGTCATTTTCTCTTTCTCATCTTTATTAAAAAAATATGTGTCAGAACACAGAAATTGAAATGAACCAAACCCACAGAGTAAACATTTTTTTTTAAAAAGAAGGTGCCCGGTACATTACAGGATGGGGTTTCAGGAGACACTGGGATGAGTACAAATTATCAACAAAGTGTTGAGGCATGTAAAGATTGAAGAGCTATGGGGAATGGGGACAGAATGACAGGTGGCATTTCCCTGGTTTCAAAATTTAAAGTGACAAATTTAGTGCTAGTGAAGGATGAGAAATTAACAGCTGTACACATGGATTTTTTTTTATCACTCTAACTGGAACTGTGCAGACTCCCCATGGCCTTTTGGTATTGGCACCCCAGCTTTTATTTGGAAATTTCACTGTACTCCTGGGATAGCTACTATGGTTCTGAGCTTGCTAAACAGTGCTTATTAAGAATCAGAATTCTGCCAGTGATAACATGGACGGCAGTTTAAAATGTTGACTATACTCCCTCACTTGAATGCATCACATGGACATCTTCTTTAACTTCAGAGCCAGTTACATTTTCAATCACATTCAATGAATGATAAGTCCACCGAGCTGTCACTTTCTGCTATGAAATGAACTCTAGACAGTGTACCTGAAACAGCATCAGCCAGAATTCACCTGGAACGCATCAGAAGCAACCCAGAGGATCAGTATAATGTATGATACTGCAAGACAAACTCAAGACGGCCAGATTGAGGGAGAAGATAGCACCACTTGTTTTTGCATCAGAATCATGGACAACATAGCAATTTAAGCCATTTCCCCAGGGGAACTGCCTATCTTATCAAATCCCCCCCAAAACAACCAAATTGATTTCAGGACAACTCTTAGGGTTGTCACACCTTTCCCATTTCCTCTTTCATGTGAAAAGATTACCTAATCATACAATGTATGCACTTTCCTGAAGAGATCATGTGGACCAGCAGGTGACAGCTACAGAGGGAGGTAAATGGCCCTTCTCTTTTCAGATCTACTGCATTAGGATGACATTTACATATATTCTGTAATGGACATTTGGTCAGGTTACCTAATGGAAAGTATTTTATTCCAGAGACCTGACTGTGTAAAATTTGGGCTTTGAACAGTAACAATCACTTTGACTTAGCAATTTTCTCTTCGTGAGCAGGTATACCTTCTTCCAAATCATTTTAGTTTCTATTGATATGAAGAAGCAAAGTACCCAGGCCTATTTAGGTTAATCACATGTCAACTCTAATTGTCAAATTTTCAAACCAGGTAATGGTAATTACCCTCATAGCTAATTAATCATATGATTCTTTAAAGTTTCCTTTTTAGTGTTAAACCACTAAATTCAACATACTATAACTGCATAGGAACATCAGGAAAACACGTTTGACCTGTAGAACAATTCTCTGTAGGGCAAAAATATATAGATTCTTTATGAAAATCATGTGCTAAACGTACTAACCAAACACTGCACTTTTTGTCTCATAAGTGTAAAAAAAAGGAAGCTTAAACTCTTCTGTTTCACATACAAACAGTCCAGTGATTTCTATGGGAGTAGGTGAAGGTGGAGAGGTGGGAGAGAGGTTTAGAATCTGAAGGACAGTCCTTCAAAACGTGAATTGTCTTTTTCTGGTTTTATGCAGAGGGCGGGTACTCTCGTGGAAAGGCTAGATTAGATGATGGAGTCACATGCTCCCTTTCTGTTCACTAGCTGCTGATTGGCCAACTGCTCCTGCCAGCTGTCTCTGAACTCCAGCTTCCTACCATATGCTCCAGCATTACATCTGGAAAGCGAGCCCCATCCATCAAGTTTGTCACATCTTGCACTCAATCTGCTACTTTCTCTACAGTGTAATGGCATTAAAAAGCATTTTCATTAACATTTATATTTACAAAAAAAAAAAAAACAACTGGCAATTTTTTTCATTAGAACTCCTTAAAGCCATTTCCCTTAAATATTTAAAGAGTTTAATGGTAAGGTTTTTTCAAGTTATAAAATAAAAATTCCTTTTGAATTTTCTGATGTACAAAAAGAGATAGAGATGAACCATTGTGATCACAGAATCAGTTTGTTATTCTGAATATTTATGTCACCATTGTTCCAATAGGAAGTCGGTTTTTTGATCCAAAACCACATTACCAGGACTGTAACAGAATTATTTGGCAAATGACTTTTCTTTGAAAATGGCACGTGGAGAAGACACTTGTCTGCATAGCATCACAGCAGCAAGATATCGGAAAAATAAAAAATATCATTTTATTGTACTTAGAATTTAGAGCTTCTTAGGAAATCGGATGCAGTTTTCATCTTTCTCATCAGTGGGATTTGATGTCCTTTACTACTCACAGAATGAAGGTTCAAAACGAAAGCTGTCTTTCTTCACCAGGATGCAGAAATAGCTAAAGGGTTGTTTTGGCAACATTCTTGATCATAAAGAATAATCGACCACTTATTTGTCTTGTGATTTCAAGTTAACTCATTTCATATGAGACTTTTTTCCAGTTAGATTTCTTCATTAATATCTAAAAAAAGTCAAAAGCAATACAAAAATTTGTACACCCATTAATTTTCAAACATGACAAAGGAAGGAAAGGGGAAAAATGGCAGACCAGAACCTGTGGCATGATGAAAAAACATCATCATATGTCAAAAGACATATGGATGATGAGACTGTGGTCACAGAGGACCTCTTGCTTTGCCTAAAAGAAGTCAGTGCCAATCTTTGTAACTCTCTGAGGCCTGTCACTCCATTGGTCAACAGGTAGAGAAATAAAAAGAGAATTAAGATTTTGCATATTGGGTCATCTTAAACACATACTAAGAGAGCTCAGAATATTTGTTGGATAAGCATTTGCTTGATTTGTGGTTTAACGTTGGGTATGATTTTGTTATACTTTTATGTTTTTTTGTTTTGTTTTTGTGCTACCATAGATATCGCCGTTGGTTGCCAAAAACGCCGAGTTCCCTCTTCCAAACGAGTTCCATTGGGCAATAATGAGTTTCTTTGTGGGATGAGGTGAGGTGAAAGACTACAAGAGAGCCTATTGTAATGCTGATTTCCATGCCAGTCTTGAAGCACCCGCCGCGAGCCCGCATTGATGCTGTTTCTTAGGTCTGTTGATCTGTGTATAGAGAGGCTCCAGCTCCTATGGATAGAGGGACAAAATGAGACCTGCTCTTTTCCAGATAGGAATTTCTGAGACAGCTTGGGAAGGAGAGTTTGGGATTAGAACAGAAAGGTGACAGGAGATGATGGATGACCTTAGGTAATTTTTGGATTATTGGATCATGATGCATAACATTTTGGCAACTTTTTTTTTTTAATCATCAAGGAGAACTACTCACCCAGGCATTTGTCCTTGGTTTTCAAGGGAGACTGATTGCCCCTGTTAGAGAAATAGCATGGCATAGTAGAGAAAGTTAGAGAAGCTGTGTGATATGGGCAAGATACTTATCTTTTCTGAGACTCAGTTTCCCCAACCATGAAATGGGAACAATACTGTTCATCTTACAGGGTTCTTGAGAGAATTAGAGATAATATATATAAAGCATCTAGCACAGTATTTGGCAATAACAGGTCTTCAGAAAATGGTAACAATTATCATGAGTCAAGTGGAGATTGTTCCAACAGTTTTATGAATGTCCACTTGATATTGCTGAAATTTTACTTCAATCTGCTCTTTGGTTTTTCCACGTAGTGATGATGGAGCACACTTTAGAGCAAGAGAAATAGGAATTGTGCCATTAGCTCTTAGTTAAAAGCTTCTGGGACTTGTTTCCATTCAATCTGCTGTTTCAGGTTTGGCCAGTCCTTTGCCTGAACCTATGAGGCTGCACTAAGATGTACACAAGGATTTTCACCAATTCATGACATAGCAAACCTTCAATCCAAATGTAGATGGTAAAAGGTGTTTGGCCTCATTGAAACCATTTCAGGACTCCAGTTTACATTGAAATGGCCCAGGATGCACTGGCCAAGCAGATCAGATCAATACTCTGGTCTTAAGCATACATAGACTCTTCCATTAAAGTTGACCTTTATGCTGTTACTCTTGAATGTCTGTGCCAGAATTATATCTTAATTCTGCCATATTTTATATATTAACCTCCTGCCATGTGACTATTAGTCGCTTCTTTTTTTGGACCACCAGATTGAATTGGTGTTTTGTGAGCCACTGTGTGTTTAGCACAACACCAGGTATTTTCAAGTACATTGTCTTTTTAACTCATCACAACAGGCTTGTAAGTTAGATGCTTTATCTCTTTTGCAAATGAGAAATCAAGCACAGAGAGGTTAAGTAATTTGCTCATAGTCACACATCTTGTAAGTCTGGGACATGAGACCTAAAAATAGGGTCCAGTGCTTTTTCTAATCCATACAACAGCTGCCAAAAAAAAAAAAAAAAAAAAAAAAGTCAACTCTTTAATCTGTAGTGTTGTAGAGTGTTTTAAAGTTCATAAAGCTCCCTCATGTTTTATTTTATCTGCTTAACAGTCCTGGAAGTGGCTTGTATTGTTTCCATTCTCGTTCTAAGATAAAAACTGAAGATCAGAGAGTTTTTTTATGGGATCTCAAGGTCACTGTGCCACCTCTTATGTATTCAATATATCATACTGCTTGTCTTTATTGTGAAGTCAGAACAGACTAGAAGATAACTTTGTCCAGACCCATCATTTTACAGATGAGGAATTTGAACCCCAGAGAAGAGAGCTTTTATTTCTCCAGAGTCACAAGGTTACTAGCAACCATGCCATGAATAGGATCCAGGACTCCTGCCATCAGATCAGGATGTCTTCTTCTAGAAATCATCACGTTTGTATTCTCCCAGGGAGAAGGAGCTTCCTACCCTTCAGGCATCCTATTCTGTTACATAACTGAATGCCGATTGGTCCCTCCTTGCTTTTCACTTATGGGACTCCATACTACCCTTAAAACCTAAAGAATAAGTGTAATTCTTCTTACAAATGTCCAATAACAGAAAGCATGGAAGCTTAGTCTTCCATACCCTTTTGGTTACCGCTTGCCAGTTCCTTTTGCCATTTCACATAGGTGAAACTAGCACTGTCAAGGCTCAATAAAGGTTTGCTGAATTAATAAATGACTATGATACAGTTTCTACATTCTTTACTATTCCGATCCCTTTGTCCTAAAATCACTCCAATTCAGCTTTATTCTCTCAGATTCTAATCTAGCAAAATCTATAGCAAGATGATTTATTAAGCACCTAAACTATTCTCAGCTGATGTCTTGAAATGTTTCAAATAGGTGTTGTATAGGCTTATTAAGCCTGTAACTCTCCTGTGTTTGTATTCTGGGGTGGATTGGGTGGAGCCAACGTGGTTATAAAGTGCAAGCACTGGCAAAGACCATTTTCTTTGCCTACACTGGGCTATAAGATGCATCTTAATCTTCCCTGGGTAGACTTCCTGAGCTCACTCTTCTTTTTGGATGCCCTAAGAAGTCAGGCTGCCTTGATCTCACCCTACAATTTGCTCTATTCTAATTTTGGAAACTAATTTATTCAACTGAGAATGACACCTAAAAACAGAAGAAGACAGCAGGCTCAGACAGGGTAATTAATGCCACACTGCATTAACTTTCTGCAGCTGAGATAAATATTCACACATCTTCTGCTTGCCGGAATTTAGCCTCAAATACCCATCACAACAGTAGTAACGAGTGCAGTCAACTCTCAATTATCCCCACTAATGAAGGGGAGCAGTGGTGTGGAAAACCCCAAGCAGCAGATAATCCCACAGTCTGACACCGTGATGCATTATCCATTTTGGCAATAGCTCTACCTTTCTTGTTACCAAATCTTAGAGCTCGAGGGGAGCTAAGAAATCATTTGATCCAGAAATTTCCAACCTGACTTCTGGCATGGTCACAGTGGAGTCTTCAGGCTGTTTTCGACATTCCAAAATGTTTAAATGGAATCACACATTAACACAGCCCACTGGTGATGTTTTTTTGTTTTCTCTGGGCAGATCTGACTACATCTCTGTTCTTCTTCAAATAACTCAAAGGCTCCCCATTACCCACAAGGTAAGGCCAAAGCTCCTAGCTGGTTGTACAAGACCTATTAGTCTTATAGTTCATTAGAGCTAATAAATGCCCCTTCCAGACTGTGACTCAAAACTCAACTTTCAGGTCACGTACATCGAGCTTTAAAAAAAGATTTAATGCCTCTGCCGGAATAATCTTTCTGAAATGGATTTGGTCATGCCCGTCTCCTGCTTGAAACGACGCTCCTGACTCCCGAGGACAATGCAAACCCCTGAGGATGGCACGCCAGGCCCTTCCAACATGGCTGCACCTGCCCCATCCAGCCCTGTCTACTTTCTCTCTCTTACACGCCCTACCTTCCCTACTCTGCTTCTGGTCAGTCTGACATGACAGGACTTTCCTATCTCTGGGGCTCTGCTCAGGCAGTGCCTTCAGGGTCTCTCTTTGTTTTGCATCTGGGAGTTCATACTTTCAGAACCTGCTCAAGTATAAAGGCTTCTTAGACTCTAGTGTCCTGTGTTGACCTCTGTCTACACTGCCATCATGTCATTCCCTACTTTCTACACAATAAGCTCCACTGCACCTTTCATGACAGTATCTCAAATTCTGAGCGAGAGCTTGGAACATGGGAGGCACAGCTGCTAACAACATGGAGAATGAAGAGGGGGGTGAATAAATGAATGGTTCTTCACTGAATGGAAGCTAGCAAATATAAACTTTAAGCTCACCTGTGATCTACATAGTACTATCTTCTAGAGAACAAAGTAGATGGAAAACCAGACAATGCAAATGAAAACAAAATCAGTCCCCCAAACTTTGACTTAAATTGAATTCCCTATTTTCTGCGAGGCTCAGAGAAAGAATGAAAGCACACAGATTTAAAATCAGGTAAATCTAGGTTAGTATTCTTGCTGCCAATCTCCTGCAGCCAAAATTCATCAGGAACACACTTGCAGTTGAACAAGTTGGGTTTATTACTCATTGAAGCAAGGGGAGCCATGAGCATCTCTCTAAGAGGGTGTAAAAAAGGGCTTATTTCAGGATTGGGCTTACGCTAGATAATTTGGGGGAAGGTAAAAAAAAATGAGGTTTTTCTCTGGGTTGGATGCTCTTAGGAAGTGGGAGTATGATCATCTTAAAAAATCTTATCTCGAGGGCAGAAAGAACAGAGCAAGGTTGAAGCAGGAAAAAAGAATGTTTGGTCATGTATATAATGTGGACAATGTTCAAGTTTTGCCTGTGCTCAGCCATGGCTACAGAATGGTCTTGATTTGTCTTGACCCATTATGGTCACAGAGTAGCATTGTCTGATGTTGATGTTCTGTGTTCAACAGAACCCCAAGGCCTAGCTGCGAGGGCTGGGCTGGTTCCTGGCTGTCAGGCCACTGCTCTTTCTCACTGTCACCCACTTAGTAACCCTAGGACTTTGTGAAGGTTCCTTAACCCGTCTGAGCACCAGTTTCCTCATCTGTAAAATGAGGCTAGAATTCTTCTCTGTGAGCAGTATAGTGAGCACTCAAGGAGAAAATAAATATATGTTGATTGTCTAGCACAGAGCCTGGCACAGAGGAGGTACCCCCAAAAAGGTTAGGTCCCTTATGTCTGGGCGTGTGGCTTTATCCTTCCTTTACAGAAGATGGTTTTAGGCCTCATAATCATCTGTAGGTGGTTTTCCAAATTGCTTCTCCTTCACAGCACATAGGCAATGGAGCTCTGTTATGAAACCTAATAATGGTGCTGGATCAGCCCTTGGGAAACTGCAGAAAGAATGCGGGGTTCACCTAAAGAATCTGGTTGCAGGGACCTCTGGATAACGAAGGCTGCCACATTTACAGAAAACTTTAAGTATGAATTATGTGTTCATGTACAATAGCCAAGCAGAATCACAGACTTAGAGAAGAACTTATATTTATTTACAGAAATGTTAGCAGTCTATAAAGAACTTTTCTGTATCACATACATGATCTCACTTGGGTGTCACACTGCGGCTATGCCTTGGACTTTCTTATTTCCATTTACAGAAAAGAAGCCTGGCTCCCCAGAGTTTGATGACTTGCCCAGGTTCACACAGCCAGCACAGGGCAGGGCTGACATATAACCAGGTTTGTTATTATTATTATTATTATTATTAGTTTTTCATTGTGGCAAAATACATATGGCATAGCATTTGCCATTTTAATCATAAAGTATGCAACTCAGTGGCATTAACTACACTCACAATGTTGTGCAACCATCACTACTATTTTCAAAAATCTTTTATCACCCCAGACTCTGTACCCATAGATTAGATTTGTTTTTTCTAGAGTTTCATGTAAATACATCCAGGTCTTTTTAAGCCCACTGTCCTTTCCACTACCATGTGTTTGCTTTTGCAGAATGTCAAAGCAGGAAGGGTCCTTAGTCTCACAGTTCCTTTCCTGCAGGAAGAAACTGAAACCTCCAGATATGAGGGTTGTTTCCCCCAGCGTCCATGGGAAATGGAGAGTCAGGAGGCAGCCCAAGTCTGGATGCCATTTGTGTGCTGGTTTTCTCACTCCCTCACCTATCACCAACTCTTGGGCTTGAAATACAGGAGCAAATAGTTTCCTATCCTATATTGTAATGAACTTCTTTTGAAAGTCACCTCAATTGTGCTTATTATTACTTTGCATCCATTTAATTTTTTATAGTGTTTATTTTTGGAAAGCCTGGCCATGTCTAACAAAGGTGAGTCCAAAAAAATTAATAGTGGAGAAAAGACATGTCATGCTGAGAAAGGTGGTCTTGGACGTGAGTTGAATGTGCATCATGCAGTCTGCTTGCTGAGTAAGCCCAGCTGTGCCCCGCCCCAGGGGCCCGAGGGTGAGGTACACAATGAGCCGAGCCAGGGATCAGAGTGGGCCTGGGAGTGAGGCAAAGCTCAGCATCGTTCTGCTGAGGAAATGGCTTCAGCCTTCTGATCTTCTAGTCCCAAAACTGGGGCCTGGCTCAGTGGGGTTTACATTTCCTAGCTTGGCAAATGAAAAAGGGTGGTGGTTGCCAGGGAGTGTAAATAAGGCTGAAATAACTTAATAAAGTTCAACCCGAAGACAGAAATAGCATCATCAAAAATGCATGGATTTCAGAGCCAGAGAGAGGCCAGCAATCCTCCCGACTGCCTCTATGAATGTAGGCAAGCATTTCACCTGGGCCTCCATTTGTTCATCTATAACATCGTCTTTGTAACATCTACATCATGGTGATAAGTAACAGTGAGCTCAGATGACAAAAAGGATTTTAACAAGTGGTGGGAGTCTCCCTTTCCTTTTTATTCAAAGGAAAAGACACAGCTTTCTAACCACTTTCAGCATGAAAATTTGTTTCATGGTAGAAAAGTCTTGAAAACACAGGATGGATTTAATGATAATACCTTAGGGACTGATGCTGCTGCCACACACACTTACTTCCTGCGATCCTGGGGTGCTGAAGCTCACTTGGTAAACCCAGACACACACAGTCTGAGTTCCAAGGGGGTCTGTCTGCACATGTTCTGATCAATTTTATATTTTCCTATCAATTACAATAATGATAGACACAAAGTATCTGCTTTGCACAATTACATCATCTGTCCTGAACCTGTCACATAGCAGATGAGGATACCGAGGTTGTTGACACCAATTCTCTGCCATAAGCAGTACAGCCTGTCCCGAGTAAGCTCCTGGTCATCAGGAGAGGGTCCTGGATCACAAGCCAGTGGCCTCCAGGAAGCCTGATGAAGTCAGCATATTTAAGGGACTAGGGTCCTGTCCTTTGATAGCTGGGAATAAGGAAAGCCTGGAGAACGGGTGCTCTTGGAAGATCTTGTTTGAGGAATGGGTCTTCCATGCTCTAGCTGGGTGACATTCGGCAAGTTAGAAGGTTCTAAAATGTCAGAGCTGGAAGTGCCCATGGACATTGCTTTACAGAAGAGGAGACCAAAAGCCAGAAAGGAAGCCGTCTGCCTCAGGTCACATAGCAATTAAGTCCAAGAGAAGATGCTAAATCCCAGGTGTTCTGGTCCTGCCTGTGTGCTCTTGAACTATTTAATCCAGCTCCAGATTTAAATCTTAGCCCCATTACTTGTGAATATTTTGATTTTAGCAAGTCATTAGCTTCTCTACCTTACCTGTCATATTTTTGGAATGGAAAAATTAAAATACTGAAGTGTTCCCCTTAGGTTTGAATTAGGTGATGTTTATGAAAGTGCTACAAACATGCTACTGATTTTTAAATATATTTTATTAGTGGTAGTAAACGAAAGACATTGTGATTACCTTCTACAGAGTGATTCTAGAAACACTGGTCATGATGTAGACAAGAGGTCAGCAAACTACAGTCCATTGGCCAGTTTGGGTGGCTGCCTGTTTTTTGTATGTAAAGTATTACTGGAACTCGGCCATTCTCTTTGCTGCTTTCTACAGCCATAGTGGAACAGGTTAGTTGTGACAGAGACGGTACGGCCTACAAAACATAAATATTTACTGGGAGTTTGCCAACCTCTGGTCTATATGATCAGTGTGTTCTACTAGTGCCCACTATTTCACTGACTTAAAACCATGTTAAAATCTTGACCTGAAGTCTGGTTTTCTCTTTTGACCTCCAGCGTCTCATATCTAGCATCCTGCTGGCATCTCTACTTGGATGTCTCATAGGCACCTCAAATTCATCTGGTCTTAAAGTAAACTTGCCTTCTTTCCTCTCAAGCATGTTGCTCTGTTGCTTAGAGTGACTGGTACCACCTAGAACCCTAAACTAGGAATCAGGAGTCATCCTAGATTATTCCCCTGTCCTCACCTCCCATTTCCCTTCAGTATTAACTTCCTCCTGATTTTATCTTTAAATATCTCTTGGAACAAAGCCCACCTCTCATCTAGCCAACACTGCCCTCAGCCAGGCCCTTGACATCTGCCTGAACAATTCTAATGCCTTGGGTTGAACTTCCCTCTCAGTGCTATGTCCATGAAATGAGCAGATATTTTCTGTTTTTGTAGTTCTTTGTTTTAAGACTTTTGTTTGGTTCTATTTAAAAACAGAATAGTGACAAAAAGCCCAAATACATATGTTTGACTATCAAAGCTTACAAAGCACTTTCATATTCATGATATTTTCTAATTCCGGGACAGTCTTGTGAGGGAGTTATTCTAATTATCCATGTTTATCCATATGAGGAGAACAGGGTTTAGAGGGGTTACATGTGTGCCTAAGGTCATCTGCTTTGGAACCACAATTCAGACCCAAGTCCCCTGAACTCTGCGTGCCTTTCTTCCCCAACCCTTCTTTTTTAAAAAAAGATTCTTCCTCCTAGAGCATCTGAAGTTCAGCTTTCCTTTCCCTTGAATGCTAGAAATCCACCAGTAATATTTTGTCTTCGGTTCCCACTATGGAGATCGGTATTAAAAAAATGACAGCAACTTATTATTTATGGCAATACCTATTGTTACTAAGGGAGGCAGACCAAACAATTCCCTATTGTTACAGATGCTACTTTGACTTGACAGCTGGGAAAGTCTGATAGGCAGTTTATTTACTTAGCCATTTAACCAAATAAATGTTTCCATTTTTCTTTCATCTCCTCAAAAGCTAACATTTTGCCCTTAAAATTGCTCCAGCAACACATCTGTGAAGTATAAATTACCTGCCATTCCCACACCAGCCATTATAATATTATTTTGGTTCTTTTTTACCCCTACTGACCTAGTCTTTTGAAGATACATGGTTCTCCCAGACAGAAGCGTAGGGGAAAATGAAATAATTGAAGATATTTCCCTTTATTGCTAAAACTGAAATGCCATCTGAGATTGTCCCTGAAGCTTCCACCTGCAAGGATCGAATCCGTCTGTTTTCTCTTACTGTGGTGCAGCATGGCTTTAACTTATCAACAGATGTCACCCCTAACTACCCAGAATTGTGTGGGTATTTCTAATAAAAAGCAGCTGGAGATAATGGTGGCAAGGGTGATAAGAAAGATGGGATTCATGCTTTCCAACTGTACGAAGGTACAGGGGAAAATAAAGCCACGTACCTAAGTATCCCTTTATGTTATCCCTTTTCCAAGTGTCTAGAAATGCATTAAAAATTGCTTCATAGTAAATTAAAAAATTTCCAGTAGGTTAGCTGAGTGAATGGAATGGAGACAGAAATATCAAATGTGGCTTGTGCTTCTATCGATGCAGGGGCCCGGAAAGGCTCATTTGAACTTCCCTTGTGGGTATCTAGGAGATATGTCTGTAAGGCTGGCATCAGCTTCTTGGCATACGATTCTTGATAGGCAATTGTGAAATTGTCAGGCTAAGCTTTCAAAGGGAGGACACTGCTTCATTGAAGATGATACAGTTCAGCCTTCCTTTGGATCTGGGAGCAACTTATGATGGTTTACATGTGAATGTAAGACTGCTCATTTTTTGGAAGTGAGAGGTGGCCTGTGAGGCCCTAATTAGGGTCATTCAGATTATGGAACAGGGCAGGCCAGAGGGCTAAGAAGTAGGTTTTTCTTTTTTTCTCTGCCTCAAAGCTGTTTTGAGAAATACTGAAAATTAATGATCTGAAGGTAGAAAATACAGAGTAAAGCCTCCCAGCCAATGGCCTGGGTCACTAAGGTAAAATTTATTCAATATAAGGGCTAAATGTATAAAATCTAATGTAGTGGGGAACCAATATTTATTGAGCATATATGAAGGCGATGATGATGGTAGTGGTAGTGATGGTAGTGATGGTGGTGATGTTGATGGTGGTGGTAGTGACGGTGGTTGTGGTGGTGAAGGTGGTGATGGTGATGGTTGTGGTGGTGGTGATGGTGGTGGTGGCGGTAGTGGCAGCTAACATCTATTTGTGCTAAGAGCTCCACGTACATCATCTCATTCAGTTCGAACAATAACTCTAAAAGGTGGCACTATTTTTATCTTCATTTTTCAAAATTAGATAGACTTACTATAAAAATCTCATCAGGGTCACATAGCAAATAAGTGGTGGAGCCAGATTCTCAACTCCGACAATCTTACTCCAGAATACAGATGTTTAAGCCGAGTTTCAAGCTGAGTACTGAGTGTTTGCCTCCATGCTAGAGACTCAACATATGCTATCTCAGTTCAGTTAATGGATACTATAAGCCTCTTCCAGCAGATGAACAAATCACAACTCAAAAGAAATTATGGTTCTTGTCCAAGATTTCCCACTACTAAGTAGCTGAGCTACAATTTGAACTTGTTTCAAATTCTGAGCTTTTCTCACTATATCCATTTACAACTCAGCCATGGCTTGGGGTTCTGGATGAAGCAGCAAATGCAGAACAGGCTAAAGCCCCACAAAACAGTTCTGCTTGCATGACTGTCACATCTGAATAGGCTCATAAAGACGAAGGTTTGATACATTGATCTGCAAATGGTATAAGTCATCTTTGTTTTCTAAAATAACTTCAATTTTAGGATAATGTTTGCTGTTATCCTGATGAATGGCTCTTGTCGCTGTCTCTAGTTCATTCATCAAATTTCTTAAGGGAAGGTTGAGCATGTGAACTAGAACATAGGCAAAGGGTAGAAAAAAACCTCCTGGGGATTCTTCCCAAGGGGTCCACACATAGTCCTCAACTTTTCTCTTTCCTGGAACATTGACTTTGCTTTTAATTCACCAGCTTCCCAAATAGCTTTGTAAGGCTGAATTCTTAGATGGGTATTAATGGTTTTGCATAGCATGATGTGTTACTATGGGCTATTGTACTGATATAAAATGTGGCAAAATATAGACTATGTTAAGTTCTTTAATCATAAAATCTATTAACAAAATGCACTTTCAAGACACCATATTACCTTTCAATAACCATCAAAATAACTTACACGTGGACTGAGAATGATTTTGAGAAAGCTTCAGAATCCATTTAAGAACAGTGAAAACTATTTACCATTTTAATGGTTCTGACCACACTGTTCAGGACTAAAAAAGGTGCTTTGTGGGTACAGCCTTGCAGTCCTACACATTTATGGAAAACTAGGAAAGTATCTAAAATTGAACACATTTGTCAAGGAGTGACCTTAGAAATCATCTCTGGGTAACAGGTGTACTTCTGTCTCCTGAGAAGGTTTGCTTCTTCAGCAAATTTCTTTCGATCAAATCAGATATATTGAAATTCAAGTGCCAAAAGCCACTTCTAGTAAATGGAAGTACACATCTTTCAAAGTAGCTGCTGATGGAATCTGAAGTGGTTTGGTGGCAAACCACATGCTGCAGCACAGGTGCAAACAGCGGAGCCTCATAAGTGAATACTACATGTCTTCGGGCTTTGAATTTAACTTTCACATTGGAAAGGGTATGGGGGCCACTTCCAGCTAGACAAAATGGGCTACCGTGATTGTATGGCTCAATCAATCTTATTTCAAGTACTGCTTATTTTTGCTTCTTAGTCTGGCTACTCAGTAAGTTTGGTTGGTGACCTCTTCAGAACTGTGGAATGTAGGCAAATGCAGACACTTAAAAGATTAAAGCATCTGGACCACGTCTCACTGAAAATCGATCAGGGTGGGCAGAATGTGTCCATCTCAGAATCAATACTATCAGAAATGGAGTCCATGTTAAGTAGTATTGACCACGCCTCATTCTATCATTACCACTCTTTAGAACATATCATTAATAAAGTAATGTAGCCATTCCCCACTCCTCACCCTTACCCCTACCTCCCAGTATATGTCAAAGGTCATGCATCCATGAGGAAAAATAAGGTAACAGACACCAGGCAAGGAGAGATGATGCAAACATCAGAGATATGCTCAGGCAAGGAGAGGTGATACAAACATCTGAGATACACTCAAGCAAGGAGAGATGGTATAAACATCAGGGGTGTAACTTCAGAAATGAACAAGCAAAAGGGAAAGCAGATAGCTTAAGGATGAAGGAGATAAAAGGACAGATACCTACCCAGACCTGCGCTATCTAGCTACCGGCCTGTGGACTTATATTATCAGCACTGGGCTCCCCACTGGGCTCCCCAAATGGATCACTGTTGGATGAGGCCTGTGACCCATCAGGCTAGAACACAAGAAGATAACACTTTTTTTTTTTCTTTTCAACACTTGAAAATATAAGACAGCTGAGCATACTTTCATGCAAAAATATCATTGGTTATTTTAAAGGAGGCAGCAACTTCAGTTAGAGGATGCCACACCCACAATTACAAGAAATTGTAGGAACAACTTAATGAAAGGATGTTTTTTCAGCTGCTCGTTTGACCATAAAGCCCCTTAATAACCAGTTTAGAACTGAAGTATCTGAGCCAGCATTCTTTTCTATGTATGTTTCCTCATGCATTGCCCATTTCAGATACAGAAGTTTTGATTTTAAAGAAAAACAAACACAGGATAAACAAATCACTTACGGCTTCTTGCTCTTCACTTTTGCTGGGACTTTCAAAGCCCTCTTCGAAGATGTCATCTGTGGTAGGATCACTAGCGTGGGATGCAGATGATTTGGATGGAGAGCTCTGTTTGGGGGCTGGGGTTGGAGCTGCACACAGACCATGCAAAGAGAGAAAATGTCATAAGTGTCTGGTTGCAACCGTGCATCTCCAACAGAAACCTCGGGACTCTAGTTATGTTTAAGTCAAATCACAAGGCTCATCTTACTATTGCAGGTCCAAACAGTTGCACAGTTTAATATCTCCTCTGTACATGTTTATCTTGTCCTTTCACATACTTGATGCTCAGGAAGGAGCTAGTCCACACGGATGGGAGAGGCGGTGGTTCTGAAGGGGATGGTCCCTGGATCAGGGACATCTGCCACATCTGGGTGCTTGTTATAAAAGTAAATTCTTGGACTCTCGTCTAGACCTACTGAATCAGAAACTGTGTTTCTGTACACTCAGGTTAAGAGCCACTAGACCCTAGCTTTCTTTCTTCTCTCTTAATATCATACAATTGATTCAATAAGAATAGATCAGAGGACATTCATATACACTGAGTGCCTACTACGTGTCAGACACTGTCAGAAATTTTCCAGACAACATCTCTAACCCTCACAAAGCCTCTTTGGGGTAAGGTTATTCCAATTTCACAGATAAGGTAAGTGAAGATTGCTAAATTACTCCAGGCCACAAAGTTGGCAACTGGTAGAATCAGGCTTTATATTCTGGCACATAGTAGGTAACCATGTGCTGAATAGTGCCTCAGTGATCTGAGGAAACTGATGTAGCAAATGGCGACTTCACAGCTCACACTGTATTCCTCATTCTATAAGGGTATGCATTTTCTGTCCTGACTTTCCAACATTTTCCTCGTCTCATTTGTTCCAGAGGTTTATAACAAGCCATTTGAAACTATTCTTCCTTCAAAAATTTTTAATTTGGCATTGAAAATACTAGTCATTGGCTCAGACCCAAGTGAGGAATGGAGTGGCTCTAATTAGCAGCTGAATTTCAAATGCCATTGATAAGGCCTCCCTACTATAACTCTTCAGAATTTATAAAATCTGGCTGTTTATCAGACAGTGGGTGAATATAAAACTTGATGAGCTCCTTTTGCCTCGATGAACCTATATTTAAATAACAATGCTGTTACTGTGTGCCAGCAAGCTAGACACTGTGCTAGGCACTTTGTATTCATTATGTTCTCTAACATAAACACTGCAAGATGGTACTGTAACTAGTTTTTTGTTTCTGTTGTTTTCTGATGATGATATTGCAGCTCAGAGAGGTGAAGTGACTTCCTCGAAGTTAACACAGCTATGAAACAGGAGCACTGGTGTTTAATACAGGTCTGTCCGATACTGACCATTCAACTCTACTTTTCTACTCCTATTTTGAGTTTACTTTTGGTCCAATTGATCCTCCACTGAAGTCATTCTAAAGGTGATGCTGATGCATAAGAGGATAGAAAGGCTGGTTTCACTAATTTTCTTTAAAATAAAATATTAAGTTTTTTCTTTAATTTAATGTCTTATTTCATTGATGATTGTGAAACAAATCAGTTACAGTGGGTTTAAGTGAGATAAACTATAACACCTCGATAAATGGTAGACATTTAAATTTTAGTGTAATTTGATTCTGGATTGTGTTTGAGGTGGTTTAGTGCTTACTAAAGGCTGAGAATCCCAGTTGGGCTGCCAATTCTGAGATTTATACTGTTCATACTTATCAATCTGGGGCAATTTCACTCCTAGAGGACATTTGGCAATAACTATAGCCATTTTTAATCATTATCACTAGGGGTCAAATGTGATCTCCTGGCATTTAATGGGTAGAGGCCAGAGTAGTTGCTAAACATCCTGCAATGCACAGGATTGCCTCCCACAATAAAGAATTATCTGGCCCAAAATATCAATAGTGCCCAGGCTGCAAAACTCTGCTCTAAAGTACAACAGTAAATGAGTGGCTTTTGTGTTGTCTGTTTCATTCTCTGTAACCTTTCCCAAACGTTTCCCATGTGCTAGATGCTAGGTCGGCATTATGAGCAGTGCAGAAACAATTAAGATGTATTCCCTGTCCTCAAATAACTTAAACTTCAATCTTTTATTTGTAGCTGACACATTGAGAGAGATATTTTTTTCAAAAGATGTTTGCTCATTTATGCATGGCTGTCATTTATTTAACATTTCATTTTTTATTCATTACTCTTCATTGAAACTGTGAGTTGTAGTTAATAGAGATGCCCCCACTATGTAGATCATCTGACCTGAGTGGAAGTAGGTTGTTTATACACATTGAAGGCATTCATTTTCAGAATAGCATTCTGAGTCTGGCCAAAATGACACTATCTAATTATGTTAACATTAAATACTTTTTGATAATTCATGGTATTGGCCAAGCAGTGATCCATATCATGTGTGACAGTAATGAAAATGCCAAACTCATTGTTCCATGAGTCTTTTCTTTCCCCTTATCAGCTGTCAAGGCACAGGCTGAATCACCAGACACCTTCCCTGAATAGTGCTGACCAAGCATATATGTGCTCAAGAGTATCTGGATTCTGATTGGCTGGGTGCATGGTTCTGGTTTTCCAGATGCCTTCAGTAGAAAAGTGAGCTGGGGAAGAATCACTGAATGCCGGAACTGGAAGGAGGCACACTGCCTGTCACTTATTTTACCCATGACATAGCTGAGGTTGAGAGAAGTCACATGATTGTCCAAAGGCACAGCTTGTGGTGGAAGAGCCAAGATCAGAACGCTGGTCCAAGCCACTCAGTATGCAATAATAATGACAATGAAAGTACTTCCGACTCTGTGAGGTATACAGTATTTTAGCATATATACCGCTGAATCCTTTTAATAACTCTTAGCCTAAAATAGATGAGGAAATTGAGGCTCACAGAAATACAGGGACTTGCATGTAGGCACAAAACTAGTTAAGTCACAAAGCTGCTGTTCAGGTTTCTAGCTCAGAGCTTCCTGCAATAACACCATTTTTTCTCTTTGACTACCCTAAGCTTTGAGTCAAAATCTGGCTTCAGCTATACTAGTTGAAGGAGGCCTTATGGTTGTTATATTTCTGCCCTAAGTTTTCTCCTGATCTTAATTTTCTACTCTAGTTTTTTATCCTTCTTAGCAAATTTTAAATTCACATACACCGTTCATTTTATTTCAATGAGCCATATGGAAATCTCTGTGTCATAATGGAATATACATAAATGAATAAATGAATGAGCAAATGAACAGGAACTTAAGAGGCAGAGTGACATGGCAAAAAAAAAAAAAATAACAGACTAGTATTCAATTCTACCACTTTGCCTATTCTTTTTGTTTCTGAATCTCCCTTTCGTTATCTGTCAAACAGGTCTACTGAAACTTGTCATAGGTATTGTTATGAGTATAAAAATAATAAAAAGCATGTAGAGAAGGTGCATGTGTTATAATTGGTACCTAATATTATCAGTAGTAGTAGTAATAGAAACAAAGAGTCCTGTTGAATGTAACAGATGAGTTCTCCGACCCTGGAAACAAGGCATCGCTCTCACTGGGTTTAAAAATGGCACTCACGTGAGTTGGTTGATGGTGTGGTAGAAGTCACAGGGGTCAAATTCAACTGGGAGATGTCAAAGTCATCACAGTCATCTGTATCCTGTGCCACCCCGACTTTGTTGAAGTAACTGGAGAAGGCCTCTGAGGTACAGGTGAGGGAGGGTTGGTCGGGTTTGCGGGAGGGCACGGGTGGAGGCTGGGCCATCTGGAAATCCTTAAACATTTCTTTCCCCATTTTCTGCCTGGGCTTGCCGGTCTGTGGACTTGACCTGGTGGAGTCACCCGTGGCAGGGACAGTTGCAAGGGGGGTGAGGGGACCTTGGAACATAGCGGCTGGCAAAGACATAACAGTTTGTGTGGGCATGAAGGCGGCTGGCGGAAACTGCCCGGCCACAGTTGGCCAGGGCTGCTGAGTGGCAGGGAAGAGACCCGGCTGGCCCCATGCGATGGGCTGAGCCCCCGGCATCACCTGAGCGACTGGTGGCTGAGCACCCATGGCGATCTGCTGTTGGACGAGGGGCTGCTGGCCCCAGAAGGACGGGAGGACAGTGCCCATTGCAACATAACCTGGAAGGGTGAAGAAGAGTAGTCAAGCATCTTGGGAAAGAATAATTCATGGAGTCAAGTGATTGGCAAAAAGGGTACAAAGCAACTAACTGTCAGGCTGTGTGGTAGGGGCTAGGGATGCAAAGATGACTAAGACAGAAGTTCCTGCTCTCACAGAGCCTGCATACTGGATCAGTGGCCATGGGAAATCTCCCCAAAGATATGCCTCATAAGCAGAAATGACAATACAGTGAGAGAGCAAGCCAGGCAGATACCCAGGAGGTAATAATAATATTGCTAGAGTTGTTACAGGTTTCTGATGTCACATGGCTTCAGGAGCCAGTGTGTCTCAGTGGAAAGGGCAGAGGACTAGAAGCCAGGCACATCTGGGTTTGAATCTTGCCTCCCTTCTTGCTAGTCCTAGGGCTTCACAAATGCTTGTGTTCTCTAAGAGCCAGGCTCTTTGTTGTAAAATCAGGTTAGAACGCCTTTCCGCTGAGCATCAAAGCTGTGTGCAAAGTGAGTGAAAATCGAAATGTTGGAGTTTTAGTGGCCAAGGCTGAAAATCACACAGCCACTTCTCATCAACGGGATTTGGGGAGAGCTTAGAAAGCTCTCTAAGGCTCTCCCTGTCTGTGAAATGGGGCTAAAATAAGCCTTGTCGCTGACATTAAAACTTGAAATTTGCTTACACTGCCTGTTGCCTTGCCTATCATACAATCAATCATGCAGTGAGCTGAACCTACTAACAGACTTAAGAATTCTGCAACTTGTTTTTATCTTGTTTTTCTTTCATGGGGCTCAATGGTTCTCAGTGGGAGTGCTACCACCCCTTATGGGATGATTAGGAAATCTGTGGGGTATGCTTTGGTTGTCACGATAGCTTGGTAGGAGGGGACACTACTGGCATTGAAGGGGCCAAGAGCATTGAAACTAGACATCCTTTGATGTGTGAGACCAACATGCACAGGAAAATACTATCCCACTTTCTGTTTATGATTATTTCAACATAGACAAAACTTTGAATTATATGGAAATTCAAAGTTTATTCGCATGGTTTTACTGCACTTAGTTTTCCAGGAATGTAACAACTGTGTACACTATGGGGAGACTATTACTTTGTTTTGTTTGGAACACCGTTAACAGTTTTTCACCAATTTGGACAACCATGGTCCCTAACAGAAATACTTCTTGTGGTGTTTGAGCCAACATGACACTCCTGTATCAGTCTGTACCTGTGATGATTATATTTCCAAGTATACACACTTGACTACTTAGTACGTCTTCTAGTGTGGTTGTGCCTGAGTAGTCCCTTATTGAAATACATATGTTTTTATTAGAAATTAGTTTTCTCTTATTTCCTCCTTACTACTAGGCCATCATATCGATTTTTGAAAAACCGTATAGATAGATTATATTATCTTTCATTTTATACTACTACTAATATGTTATAAAAGGGAGCACTGAACCTGACAGTGTGCAGACCTGCCCATGGACCTTCTGACCATCCTGACCCTGATGTCCCTCTTGGTGAAAGGATGAAAGGCTTCAGCCTCCCCCCAGCACATTTTTTGCTTCCCTTCCATTCCACCCTCCTCAATGCCACCAGAGGACTGATTTAAAATGAAAATATAGTGATCCATTGTCTTGAGTATCAGGCTCAGATGCCTTAGTTTGGCTTATGAGCCTTTGGGGGTCAGCCCCCTCCCCAACACTTCATCCTCATTTTCAATTCTTTTTTCCACTGGCAACTTTTCCTGCAGCAACTGCAAACACTCAGTCTGCCCTCTGGGCTCTGCCGGTCCATCTGCCTAGAAAGCCATCCCCACTTCTTCACGTAGCTACCCCTTATTTGCACTTTGAGACTCAGTTTGGTTACCTTCACTGGGCTTCAACAGTCCTCGTGTTCATCTGCTGCATGTCACTTGTTAAACTGCCTTATAATTGCCTGGTTACTCCATCTTTCCTCCGTAGACTAGAAACCACCTGCTAGCAGGAGCCCTTTATTTTATCTCTGTCTTCACTCTGCATCTAGCACAATTTTGGGCACGTATTAGCTGTTCCATAAATGCTTTAGACTGCAAAAAGGCTCTATATTAAAGGTGAATGAGTCATAGTAGAACAAATGCCTTCACTGCATTTTTCCAAGTATACAATTAAACTCCAAGACCTGTAAATGCTGTGATCTCTGATGATTTCACTGTTGGTGCAGGGTTTTTTTTTTTTTTAAATCCTGTCTTTTTTTTTTTTCCTCCCCCACAAGGAACCAACAGATGGGCTGTGTACACTTTTCTAGAGAGAGCTATTAGCATGTCTCTCTGGCTTCATGCCATCTGCTTCAGACCAAAGTATGATAGTCAAAAAAAAAAAAAAAAAGGCAGCACAGGGTAATTGGGTATCATGTTTGGGAACTTGTAAGTCTCATTCGCTTTTCCTGGGGGGAGGGGTCCCTGTAGCCTAGGCTACTACCCCCAGGCCTGTGAGCTAAGGTTCTCTGGCCACATGGCACTGTACATGCCTGATGGGACACTTCAGTGGCAGGGCTGCAGTAGCCCTGGACATGGGAAACCACTTGGTGGCTGTCATTGCAGCCACGTAACAGCTTAGTAACTGTTTGCTCATTAACGTTCAACAGAGGAGAGAAGAGATGCCAAGGAGCATCTGTGTATGCCATGGAGTTCAGATCAATCACAAACCTCCTTGCTGTGAAGTGAAAGGAAACACCTGCATTAATACCTTGCAGTTAGATTTTTAAAAAGTGCTGAACACTGCAATTTATAACCAGATGCTGGTACCAGGGAAATTCTCATTATTTGAAAAGAAAAAGAAAAACAAAAAAAAAAAGCAGACTAAAATGTAAGAAAAATAATAAAAACTAAGAGACTCCCCCAACATGTATTGAACTTGCATGGTGCCTCTTATCTACACTACTTCTTTCATTTGATCATTGATTGATTGATTGATTCATAAATATTCCTACTGGGTGCCAAGTACTGTTTTAGTCTTTGGAGCCACAATGAAGAACAAAACAGTAAAATAAAATAAAATAAAATAAAATAAAATAAAATAAAATAAAATAAAATAAAATAAATCCTTGCCTGAGTGGAGGTTGCATTTTTAGAGAAACTGTATTTTCCTCAGGGGAAGGTAGATGCGGCTACATAGGTTATGCGTGGCAGAGCTGGGGTCTCTGACGGACAGGTTAGCAAACATTAGGTGGGCGCTTACTTATGTAAATACTGCCAGGCACTATTTTAAATGTTTTACTACATGTATTAACTTGTGCAATCCTCAGAACAACTCTAAGAGGTGGAATTCTTATCCCTGTTTTGCAGATAACTTTCCTGAGTTTCAGAAGAGATTTGGTTATTACACAGCTGGTTAGTAGCAGGGTCTCCAGGCCTCTCAGACCAGCTCTGCTATGCACAGCCAAGAGGCCAAAGACTTAAACTTCATTATTTCCTTTTTTAAAAACATTCCAAGAAGATAAAGGAAAATAATATAGGTAGGACAAAATATATTTCTCCTACTTTAGAAATTAGAGTAATAGTGATAATAACATTTTCTACATAGAGTATCTAAAATGTGCTAGCATTTTCCAATGCACTTAACTTTCTCATTCAGTCTTCAGGATATTGTTGCAAGGTAAGCATTATTTTCAATTCAGTTACAAAGATGAAGAAACTCTGCCTCCGACAGGTTAAGTAATTGGCCCAGGAGTCTAAAGCTTATAAATAAGTGGCTGAGGCAGGATTCAAACCTAGTCCATTCGATGCTTTAGTGTCCCATGGCCAGACAGCTGTACTGCATACCCCAGTTCATTTCCCTGTTTCCCCATCACTGGCTCTACAATTAGGGGTAAGTAGGTAGAGATTCAACAGTTGCAGTGATTTTTAAGGCCAGTTAAGGGAGGAAAAGGGCAGAGAGTTTAACACCAACTAAAGCCTAGTTTTGTTTCTCACCATATTTTAAGAAAGTGAAAATATACTAATTGAAATTAATTTTAGATTTACATTCTAAAAATTGGAAGCATGGAAGGTGACCTATCCATTTTTATTATCAGTATATTTTTTAATAGCCAAAGAAACCAAATTTTGATGTACAGAAGTAAGGTTTGTCCGTATTTTGAAACACATCTGGTCAACCAGCAAGAATAAGATCTAGGCCTCCAAAGCCCTCATCTGGCACAGGTCAGAGCAGTGCCTGGCATGGCTGCTTCTCATCAAACGTTAGGGCTAGAACACATAGGTGATTGCATCCGGTCCCACCTTCTCATTTACGGAGGAGGGGATGGAGACTCGAAAGGGCCAGGTCATTCCTCTTCTGCCTGGAGTACTCTCAACCCCAATCCCTGTTGGCTCCCTCCCTTGCCACTTCCAGTCTGGCACATCTCACCTGTGCATGAGCCCTTCCTGACTACAACCTCCATTTATACCTGTCTTCACCGTCCCTGAATCCCTATACCTGCTCCACATTTTCTTTTTGTCCATACTACTACTTAGCATTTTCTAACATATTATATAAGTTACTTGTTTTATGTTGTTGTCTGTTCCCTAATAGAAAGTAATCTCTCTGTGGGCAGGGATCTGTGTCTGTCGTATTCCCTGACACACTCTAAGCACCTAGGACAGAGCCTGGGCACTCAGTGAATAACCATGGAATGATTGTGCTAGGGTTCCCATCACCTGTCCCAGAATATCTTCATGGATCAAATGATGGGGGCAAAACATGGGTATTCTGAACATAAGGCTGAAGGCTGAGGAGGTGGTGCACTTTAGATGGAAAACTGTTATTCTTATTTAAAATGATATATTCTATTACACTATTCCCAAGGAAATTTTAATATCCATTTTAGGTAAGGAAAACCAGTCATCACCACCATCCCATTTTAGAGATGGGTAAAACAGAATTAGCTGGGAAACTCAGCAATTAAATAAATTTCTAAGCTATTTACATCTATATTGTAAGTAGATTCAGTGGCTACCAAATTCTTATTGCTTCTTAAAGCTCATAATGATCTCTGGACTCATGAGGAATAAGTGTAACTACTTCAGAACAGGGTATAAATTTTTAATTCATTTTGAATAACAACAAGGTTTAAATTTGATGGCAAGAATTTGCTTCTAACAGTATGTAATTAAAAGTCATTATTTATAGAAAGTACAAGATTTATATTCTAAAATATTTAAATTCTATTTGCCATTTATAAGAACAAAGTAGAAAGATGAAGCCACAAACTTCAAATATGTAGTTAAAGAAAGCAAAACAGACTTTAAAGCTCTCAAGTCTGTAAAAAGCAGAACTAATACCACCTTTGGTCATGTCCAAGTAAACTGGGATACCTGATGTCATGGAAACAAATTGCCTGTGATTCCGCCAATTTGTAACTCACCTGAGATACTGTTTATATATATATATATATATACACACACACACACACATATATACATATACATATATATACACATATATACATATATATACACATATATACATATATATACACATATATACATATATATACACATATATATATATATTGCCCTGTTGCAAAAGTAGTATATACATTTTAAAGAATATTTGGAAAACAGAAAGAATGCTTTCTAAATCACTAAGGGCCTCATTGTCCTCCCAATTCACAGTTAGCGGTTTGCTCTATCCCTTAGGTTTCTGAGGGGAGGAACCGCCCCCTCCTTTAATCTCCACCAAACAAGGCAGATCCCATCAATCAGTAAGGTTTCAAGAGGTCTGTGGAGAGCTGACTCATCTCCTCTCTACTCACTGCCTTTTTTCTCCTTCTGGCTAAGATGGACAGGAAGAGCCAGACTTGCACTGATTTGCACGGATATGTGCGCACCAACCTCCCTAAAGCTATACACCTGAGCAACCTGGAATCCTGAACTTTACAGATGAAAGACATCACTGAATCCCAGCAGTACACCAAACTTTTGTAAATACCACTCCTCTCCCCACGGCAGCTTCTCAATGTCACTTGAAGAGTCACAGAAGGGTGTTCTGGCATACTTTGGCAGCTGGTTCAGTCAACCTTTTCTCTTTCTTGACGAGTACAGGATGAAGGAAGGGAGGCAGATGGAAGAGGGCTTACCTGAGGGTACAGCAGCAGTGCCGAAAGGTACAGAACCAAACATGTCTGCACTCGCTGGAAGTGTCTGAGATGAAGACGGGATAAAGGCATCACCTGGAGTTGCAGGAGTCTGTCAGACAGGGAGAGACAGAGGGTACATGAAGCTTCTAGGAGGTGGCTCATCAAGGATGGAAGGCGGCTCATCAAGGATGGAAGGCAGCAGGGGCAGGAATTAAGAGAGAGAGAGAGAGAGAGAGAGAGAGAGAGAGAGAGAGAGAGAGAGAGAGAGAGTGTGTGTGTGTGTGTGTGTGTGTGTGTGTGTGAGAGAGAGAGAGAGAGAGAGAGAGAGAGAGAGAGAGAGAGAGAGAGAGAGAGAGAGAGGGGGTAGGGATTGTGTATGCTGCAGAAGCAAGCCACAGTCCAGGCCTGTAACATGGTGTGCAGGTCAGGAGCTGTTTATACAGATTATACCCACCTCTTGGGCTGCCGTGAGGATTACCAAGATCATGCATTTAAAGGTTTAACACCATTCTGAGTCATGTAGTAGGTACTCAGAAAAGGATGGCGTTTGCTAGTATCGTGACTATCTAGTTTGAGCAACAACCTCTTGGAGGTGTTTTCAGACCTTTAAATTATTCCGTAACATCTGACTTTCATCCTTTAGACATGGTCAATTCAAACTGACATATACCCACTCAGGACATACTGTGCGCCCAGCTCAGGGCTCAATGAACAATCATCGATTAAATGAACAAATAGTTTTTAGCAATAGAAGCAGAGGTTCCTGTATCCTGGTGTCTCCCAGAATTTTGCCTGAATCTTCACTTGTAAAAAGAAGTAAATATTTTCAAGAAGATGATAAAAAAAAACAAAAAACAAAACAAAACAAAACAAACAAACACCTGAGCAGCTGCAAGCTTTAAGTGCCTGGCCCATGCTGGAATTTCAGAAAGGTCTGCTGCATGAACTGTTGGGTAAGATGAGGGGTACTAAAATCAAAAACATCAGTATGCAGTTTCTTTATAGAGATCTGCATCCATTTACCGAAGCCTTTTGCCTACAGAGTATGCCTATCAGATGCCATAGTATCCTTATTTTCCCCTTAGGATAGACTGGGGCAAGCAATCAATCCTGAAACCATGGCAATCAGACAAGGCCATTTTTAGACTAGCAGCTTGTGGAAAGAATGGCCTTGTTCTGAGGATAATTAAATACCCATTTGGACTGCACTTGGGTTTGGGGCCAGAAACACAGCCATGAGATGTGGCATTAAGCACTTTTAAACACAATCAATGCCATTCTCTTTTTCCCTATGTCACCTTGGGTGAGTCACATGTCCTGTCTGAGACTTAGTTTGCTCATCTGTAAAATGAGGGGAAAAAAGTTGGAAGATCTCTTCAAGCCTTTCTAGCTCCATAGCCCCAGGGTTCTGATATTCCAAGTACCCAGGACTCAGCTGTTCCCTCCAGGGATGGAGTAGAGAATGACACTGGCTAGAGCTGTCCAGCTTCCCTGGAGACAGGAGCTGCTGTCCTCTCCTTCCTGGCTGCTCTGGACATCAGGTGTTGGGAGCAGGACAGCTGTGCCTAGATTCCCTGGCGGCAGCTGTGGACAGCAGGGTCTCGTGCCATCTGTCCTCCGTGGTGAGGTTACAGCCTTTTCTCTGTGAGGCACATCATGCCGATGAACCATAGCACCATCCCTCGGTTTGCACAACTGCACAGTGCCCAGAGGAGCTGCCCGCTCCCAGCAGCTTCAGCTGGTGCAGCTGCGGCTGACTGCTCTCCGCCCACTTCCAGGCAGTGGGCACAGAAGAGCTGGAGAGGCCATCTCGGCTGGCTCTGTTGTTTGCAGGGTGGCCTTTGAATGCATCCAGTTCTCAAAGAGCTGAGCTTCTATTTTGCTTTGGTTTTAAATCCTTTATTTTCTTCTTTTCATTTTTAAATGAGGGCTTCCTGCAATCTCTGCCTCCTTGCAAGCAATGACTGAGACACATACCCTGGCTGAACTTGGAGCTGATAATCCAAAGCTTCCTGAGAAGATTAGTAAAGCTTGCAGGCAGGTTGGGGTGGGGGTGAGGGTGGGGAGAAGAGGGGCAGAGGAAGGAAGGGAACGGCAGAAAGGAGTGGGGGAGAAGACGCTTCCTTTATTGGGCTGACAGCCTGGCAGTGTGGGTCCTGGGTAAGTGCTGTCAAATGCCTCATCGTGGTTGTTTCCTGCTGAGTTTCTTGCCCATATTCCCAACTAGACCATGTGCTCTATTCCTGTCTCTCTCCACGGCCCAACATAATAGCATGTACCCAGGTGATCTCACGTAATTGCTGATGCATGGTTTCGTTTATTCCTCAAACAAAAGCGTGCATCATAATTCCTTTTTTAAAATGGCAGAGGAAGTTAAAGTTTAGAAATGCTAGTTAATTTGCCCAAATCACACAGCTTGAAAGAGTAAGAGCTGAAATCCACCAGCAGGCCCGTTTTACCCAAAGCCCACATTCTTGTCCCTGTGAGCCCGAAAGGAGGAAAGGGAAGGGGATGTGGAACTCAGAATGCAGCACATACTTACAGGGGGAGAGGTTATATCAGGAGGGGTAGACATGTCCCCAAAAAGTTCTAATTGGGTCACAGCCTAAAAAGACAAAAAGATAAAGATGTAACCACAAAGCATGCTGATGCTGCTGGGCACTGCTTTACAAACAGTATGCTATAAGGACAAATGTTTCGCTTTTTCAACATGCTTATATAAACAGTAAGCCCTTTTGGTCATCGCTGTACCTTATGATCCTAAAGACATCTGGGATGTTTTTTCTTACTTCTGTGTGCCTGGCTGTTTATCTGGGCTCAGCCAAGGAGATTCCTCCCATAAGCAATAATAATACCACTTGACACGATTTTACCATCAATGCCAGCATTGTCTCTCTTCTCCAGGAGATAGAGGCAAGAAGGCAGCCTTATTATTTGCTTTTCCTTAATGAGTGTACCCACACATACGAAATGCCTTTCATGTGCTAAGTGTGTTAAGACATGACTTCATGGCCACTTCTCAGTAAATGCTTCCAATAATAACAATCCTGAGAGGTAGAAATCACCATCCTCATTTCTTACAGATGAGTAAACAGCCTCACAGAGGTGACTTCAAGGTCACCCAAGCAAGGACTTGAATTTTCTGCGTATAGACCATGCAGTCAAATGACAGTCCCTGAAAGTGTGCCTTTAGTATAAAAAAAAATATATAGTTGGAGGAAAAGAAAACCTATCATTTAATACTGGGAAGGGCATCAAAAACAGCCTAGTATATACACTATTAATCACTCCTAGGAAATCCGTCATTGCAGATACTGTATCTTCTATACTCCCATCCATCATACAAGAGTGGCTGAGCAATACCAGCCACAGCAGTGGAAGAAACCCTTTAAGATATACTTAGAAATTAATCTGTATATACTAGCAGCCTCAGAGACTAGGGAATCTATGGCCAGGATCCCAATGGCCTGACTGAAAGTATATAATCATATGCTTTGTGCAAACCTGCCTACTGAGGGAAAAAACACTTTCTGCTCTTTTTTGGATTTTAAGCAATAGCTTCTAATTGGTAGAACCTAAAAGCACCACTCGATAGAAATATCAGGAAGAGTCTGCCTGGCTACCACACAGGACTCCTGAACTTGAATTCTGCCCTAACCAGGAAGGACTGCATCTGTATGATTCACAACAGAGAAAGGAACATTCTCTCCTACAGTCCAGTGAGCGAGCTCTGGGGGCTGGAAAAGGTCTCACACCTGGGCATATGTTCGGGTCCTACCACTTCCAATCTCTGTCACTCCTCAGAGCTACAGTTTCTTCACTTGGATGACGGAGATGATAGTATCTCCTTTGTAGATTTATTTACTATATTAATAGCAAGACTTTCTTTGAAGTTTGGCTAAGCCTGGTTTAAAAGGTACAAAAGGTTCTTTTGGCTGAAAGAAGCTTAGCCTGGCTAACTCACTTTCAGCTCTTCCTTTTAAGCTTTCAGATTGAATAATGGTGCCTGGCACAAAGTAGGGTCCTCTACATATTAATTTCCTTCCCAACTACTCAGTGATTTTTTTTTTTTCTAAACTCTGAATAACTGTTTGTTAGGTGCTGGGAACTGTGCTAGGTGCTGAGAACATATTAATGAGAAACGTCAAGTTCCAGCCTGCAGGGAGCTTATAGCCCAGTGGGGACACTCCATAGGAGGAGATAATTTCAAGGTAGTGTGGCAGGAATGGCGACAGAGGTCTCTATGGAGCACTGTGGGAGACCTAGAAGGGATCCAGCCAGCTTTTGGCAAAGAAGATTAATGAGGGTTTCTCAGGGAAACAGCCCTGATCTGAATCCTGAAGAAGAGGAGCAGTTAGCCAGGCAACCAAGAATAGGAGGGGCAATCTAGGCAGATGAAAGAACATGAGCAAAAAGGATAGAGGCCTGGAACAGTCTGAGCAGGTGGGCGTATAAGCAGTTTGGTGTAACCAGCATGAGGGCGGAGACAGGAGCAGGAGAGAAGGCAGGTGGAGTGGACAAAGGCCAGGTCGTGGTGGGAACTGGTGTATTTCAATCTTTTCTGCCAACTCTTTACTAACTTGATTCTCTTTCATAGGGTAAGAGTCCAGAGTTATGAGATGGTAATGAGGTGGCTAGCGTACAAGGTGCATTCTCAAATCCGGTTGGACCCTAAATACTTGCTCGCATTTAGTAAAACTTTGTTAGCTTGTTACCAATATTTCATATTATTTGGTGAAACTATGCCAAACCTTTACTCTCTCCCAAATTCATACAAGTAATCTATTTAATTCAAATGAAGCTTCTGGGCTTCTCTCAATTGGAACTCAATGATTTTAAAATGGCTCACAACTATTTTTAGTGGTAAGAAAATATTAAAATGAAGTTAATAAATAAGTCACACAACTTACATTTCAGATGTGTTGAATTTCTGGCACACTTTTACTAACATCAGAAATATAACTTATTGGCTAATTTTCTCCTTAAGCACAACTTTTAAAATAATTTTCATTCTTGAGATACAGATTTTCCTCTTGCTAGATGATTTTCACTCAAGGATTAAACAACAACAACAAAAAAACATGCAGAGGCATAAAACATAGATTGTTACTTTGTTAAATTTTATAGAAAAAGGGATTCTTAGCCCATAAAATTAAAAATAATTCTAATGACCATATGTGATTGAGAATCTGGAATAATGTTTATTGTCACAACTTCCCTCCTCAGGTTAACCTAGTCCTTTTATTTGTAACATAATAAGCCATATTCCATCTGATAATATTGTCATAATTAATCATTTAGCAATCTCAGGAGAATAAAACTAACCATTTGCATTTGTAAAACACTTTACAGTTTTCAATACACTTTGCAATACATTAGCATCACGTTTGATGCTCACTGAGCCCTGTGAGATTGGCAGCATAGGTGTCTCTCTATCTATATTTTGCAGATAAGATAACTGAAACCAAGAGAGTAAGTGACTTACCTCTGACCAGTCAGCTAAAAGAAGCTGGACTTGACCCACAGACCAAGCAGCATCTTGTTTATCTATCACTTTACAGAGCCACAGTAGCCTTCCTACATGGTGGAAGACCAGCACCACAATGTTCTCTATGTAACCAGAAGTCAGGGTTCCTTAAAAGTCTGCCATGATGCATGACCATCTGAACAAGGCTGGCTTGAGATGCCTATTTGCCTTTCCATTACTGGCACTACAGATGTCTTCAGGTAAAGAGAGATGTGACTGTTGATGGCAGATCCTACTCCTTTCTTAGGCCTTGGGCATTTTCCAGGGTAAACAGAGTGACACTGAAAGCTGCCAAGGCCAGTGGAGAAGATGAAGAGAAGCAGCTTGGTTGTTAAGCGGGGGAGTCCCTCAATATCTCCATCAGGCCTGTCCCCTCCCTAGCCATTCTTTGATATAACAAGTGATATTTTCACAAGACTATCTGAAGTGCTGTACGACTGCTATTTCAAGGTTAGTCCCTTGGTCCTTTGTTCAAATAGACTCTTACAAATAGACTCCTAGGCTCCTCCTATAGAGAAATTCTGAAGGTGTCACTGATGAAGGATGAGATGTCCTTGACTGACTCCCAAAACACATTCTCACAGACCCGCTCTATGTTTTGGCATCAGGAGTTCCTTTATTTAGGAGAAGTTGAGCCCCTACTGTACCTCAGCTACTGTGCCAAGAACAAGAGATACAGGGATGGGTAAGGAACATTTCCATTTCATTCCAGTTTCTACTCCCATGAGCTGGCTATCTGATGGAAGAGAGGCCCGTAGACACAATCAGGGCAGTGCCATGGAGCAGGAAGCACTGAGTGTTATAAAAGGATGAACCATCTCAGGGCCTTTGTACATGCTCTTAGAATATTCACTCCTTTCCCCCATCCTTCAGGACATAAATTTTTTTCACCCCTGGGAGTGTTTCCTAACTCAGTTTGTACCTCATTCCACTGCCCAGAACAGCTTATGTGATACTATTATTTCAGTGGTTCTCAACTGTGGATACACACTGAAATCACCAAGGGGAAATGCTAATACCTGGTACATGCCCTAGACTAGAGATTCTGAATTAACCGGTTTGAAGTACGGTCTAGTAACTGAGACTTTAAAAGCTCTCCTGGTGATTCTAATTTGCCAAAATTTAAAAAACCCTACAAGCATCCCAACACCCTGTATCAGAGTGATCATATTCATTGGCCTATATATCAGCCAATCTGTATAAATACTGTTTGTAAACCAGTACATCTCTTCCAGGGTATACTGATGGAAGAGCAGTCTTGCTTGTCTTTTATTCCCAATGGTAGACTATGCACATCCTGTTTCTGTGTCTGAATCTCCACTACACTATGTTGTACTAAACAACACTTTGCTAGGCTAATCGACCTTATGCCACCCTTCCCTACCCTGCCCTACCTTACCCTATCCTATGCAATGCTGCATTGCTATAACATGAGCTTCCGGAGGACAGGCCTGTGTCTTCTCCGTTACACACATCTCCAGCATTTCTAAGAATGTCTGGGACATGTTAGGAGTTGGAAAAATAATTGTTAAATGAAACGAGAGAGTGTCACTTCCTCTCGAAACGAAGGCCTGTCACTTTATCTCCAACATATCCTCTTTCACACATGCACACACGCACACACACTCTTACTATTTCGCCCTATTTCAGGGCCTGTCAATAATCTTCCCATCAGAAGAGAGTGGAGCAGGATGCCTGCCATTCATACAGGTTGGATGAGGATGACATGGGATGCGTGAGAATGACTAGAACGGCCCTTCCTTAACGAGGGTCTGCAGGTCTTACCTTTATTGCCTCAAAAATTTCATCAAAGTCCTCCGGCACTGTCCGGTTCTGTAACCACAAGGCATGACTTATGAGCATGAAATGAACGATGGGATAATGACAACACGAAACAGTTCACCAGACAGAGCCCTCTCATTCTTACCGGGGTGGCTGCAGCAAACCGTTCTTCAAAATGTTCAATCAGAGGGCCATTCTGAAATGTAAGGGATGATGAATGAGGATGAAGTGAATGACACACAAATGACATGGATTTACAAGTTTAATGATGACTGTATCTATAGTTTACACTCCCATGGCCTCAGTAGGTGGGAGCTATTGCCACCCTGAAAACCCTGGAATATGTTCCCAGCATAAGCAGATGATCAAACAAACATGGGCCTGATTAGGAAACACAGCAATAGTAAGTTTGTAAGTTTAAAGTTCACCTTCCTAAAATTATAGATATTACCCAGTCAGCCTCAACACTGGCAACAGATAAGAGCATAATGTTTATCTTGGGATTTTCTCTCTAAAAGAAAAAAAAATGTTATCTGCTGTAGCCAAACTTAACTCTTTAAAGCAGCCTATGAACAGCTAGTTTTGTAAATGCCTTTGTGCATTCTGTCCCTTCTGCTGGAAATGCTCTTCTCTTCATCTTTGCAAGTTCAAGCTCATCCAATTCCTCGAACCCAACTGAAAGGCCACCTGTTCCATAAAGCTTTTCTTGATCTTCTGAATTGAAAATCTTTCTCTGAAAATAAGATCACATCATCTGTGCCGATCACACTGTGAGCTTCCTGAAGCAGGGATCATGCTGTATTTACTCCTGAATCCCAGCAGCTAACAGAGGATCTGGCACATAGCAGTGCTAAAAAATATATGAATGAATGCATGTTTTCAAAGCAGCTGGCAGTTTACCAAATCTAATTGTCTTAATTTTTTTTTTTTTTATTGTTTAAAATGTTGAGAGTTTCACTAAATTACTCCATAATATTTCTGTCTCAACATCCATTTTGTGTGGCCAAGCTGACTGCAGGGGCCTTAAAATGACACTAGCCCCTCCAGTGAAGCATGCTGTAGAAAACAGCTTGCAGAAGAATAAGTAAGTATCAGTTCCTGATGTGACTCTTGTGATAAGTAGTCTCCCCTACCTCCCATGGTCTTCTCTTTATGCTCCTCTTAGATAAAATCCCTTTGGATCTTATGAAACCCTGATCTTTTGGGTTTGAATTTGCCCAATCCAGCCTTAGCCCAGGAACCCTACACACTTCACACATGGGCCCTAATACAGGCATGCGGCCCAGGTCCTGCTGTTTTTTCTTCTGCACCTTGCCTTGACTTCCCTCCCCTAGGACCTGTAAAGACTTCTTTCAATTCCCTCGTGGCCTCTTGTTAAACTGTGGCACACCATCTGATTCCCTAGGGCTCTACTTAATAAGTATTAATTTGACAAAGTTACAACAATAATATTTATTATAGATAATATATCTATTTTATATTATCTATATTAATATATAATCTCTACATATATTTAATGACTATGTTTTGGTCCATACAAACTAATTATTCTTTGGATGATTTCTGAGCAGTGCAACATTAATGTAAATCTGATACTATTGACATTAAAATGGAGTTATTATGTATGAACAGAAATAATTATATCATTTCCTAATTTTGAAAAGAGCTTCCTGTTGGCAGTGGAGGAGTGGAGAAGCTATCATTCAATAATCTCATAATACTCATTTGACAGAAATCACTTTAACCCTGTCTGTAGCAAACATGACTTTATGCACCCAGCTCTAGTTACAAGGTTGCAGAGCTAAGCAGGAGAACAAACGGGTGGTGCCCACCACAGTAAGGCCTTCAGGCTGACCACCAGCAAATAATGTCATCGACCATCTGCTTCTACCAGCCACTGGTTCACCAGGAGTCAACTGTGGCTAACAGAGGATGAACAATGACAATAGATAACCACATAAATTATTGTTATTATTATTATTTGGCCAGAGGTGGGGAGAGGTGGTGAGACAATACTAGTCTAAGTGATCCTGTAATCTATGAAGTAACCTAAAAGGTTAAGGTTATGTCACTACATCCTTTATAAATTCTCACACTTCTAGGGATTTATGGCACAGTCCCTACCAACTAGCTCTGGGTCATAACTTTTAATAAAAACATTTTTTAGTGTCCAAAATCTCATTACATCTATCCAATATAAAAAAGCAAATGGTTTCAGAGCATGATGGATGAATTAAATAAATTTGAAAAACAGCCTGTAGTAGAGTCTCATAAAAACTCCCACCACATAATGAAAATGCATGAAGATAACCAACGTTGGCATGAGACTGTCACTTTCTTGGTGACAGTAGAGGTGGCCTTTGGTGAGGTGTGGAGCAGGGGTGTGATGAGGTGATTTCCGGAAATTCAGATGCAACTTGGTCTGGGCGTGTAAGCAAATGCATTTTTTGGAGTCAACACAAATACAGACTGAATCATATCTGTGCCACGTACTGGCTATGTGACCCTGGACAAGTTGATTAGCCTGTTTTCTCATGTTTAAAGTAGGGATGATAATAACAACATCATCTCAGGTTTTACTGAGAGGATTTACTGAGACACGGGTACAAATCTTTATTTACCGTTTGGCACAGAGTAGGTGCTCAATAAATAGTAGCTATTATTAATATTTTTCTTTTGGCTCATTTTTCAATGCATAGGCATTTTTAATGTTACAAAACTATTGTGATATTTAGAAAAAGAGAAAGAAGATACAAAAATCTTGCTGGAAGCCCTTCTTTAGAAAACACCCCTGCCTGAGAACACAGACCAGACCCTATTGTCAAATGATACCCAATATTTCCTGGCCTTAGTCCTGAACCCTTCGGTCCATTCTTGACCCCATCCTCTCTCTCTCTCTCATCTCAGTTCTGGCTAAAGTCTTGCCTGATCATCTTCTTCATGTCCATATGTTTTATACCTGGCACTGGTGGTTACCTTCTTGTTTTGACCTTAGCTCAGTCATTTCTCAGAGCCCTTTCCTCCCACTGGGAAAGCCTTTGTCAACACCTGTGTATTTCATTCCACCAGTGGGGAGATCCTTCCAGCTAGTACACTTTCTCCCCATTGATTCTCATGGGCAGGACTTGGAATCCATTCTCTAGTCTTCCCACATCCAGAAGTCTTGCTTTATCTACAGTTACTACTAGAGTTTTAGTTCCTTTACCCTCAAGCCTTTTTTGTCTTAACAGATATATTTTCCTTAGTTACTGTCATAGTATGCATGAAGCTTTGTACTGTGCTTTTAAAAACTCGAAATGACACTGAATTTTACTTACAACAAACTTCCAGTGAGGATTTAAAGGAACCTGTTTTGTTTCAACACGGTTCTAGCCTGAATCTTCATTAAGACATTAAAATAATGTCCACAGGGAATTTACCTTTCCGTAATCTCTTTTTGGATCTGTGGAGGACACTACTGTCCCATAACTGAGTAAGGTAATTACTAAGACCAAATTCATGTTACTCTCGCAACAAAAATGACAGTGGATGAGATGCGACTTAGGGTGAACATTCAAAAAAGTGAAAACTTACTTATGGCTGCCGAATCAGAAACCTGCAGTGATTCTCACCCCAACTGCATGATGCAATCCTTTGGGGGAGCCTTTACAAATTATCAATGCCTGAGCCCTGCCCCCAGAGAATTGGATTCTACTGGTCTGGGGTGGCGTCCTGTCATCAGGTTTTAAAAGCTCCCCAGGTGATTCTAATGTGCAGCCAGATTTGCTAATTATTGTGCTGCGGAATGAACTCTCGGAAGGAATAATTAGTGAAAGTCCTACTGGGAAAACTGAAGGCACCTCAATTGATTATGTAATTGATTAATTAATTTCTTTGAAAAACATTCACTGGGTGCTTTCTACATGCCATGTACTGGCTAGGCACTGGGGCTACAAAGATGAATAATATATGGTCTCTGCGGTCCTGAAGCTCAGAGTGAGCCAGGATACATAATCATTCTAGCTCGGGGGTGGGATAGGAGTGGAACATGGTGGACACAAGGCTTCTAGATCTAAACTCAACTTAGGCCAATGTTGCAAAAGAATGAATCCAATTATCCATTTGGAAAGCTCAGGAGAAATGGATTAACTTAAGTGATTTGTAACTGCACCAAGGTGGGTACTATTAAGGCAACCTGGTGATTCCAGGCATTTGAATGCGTGTACCTTTCCTTGGTGAAAGATCTAACAAGGAAGACACATGCTAATGAAGACTAATTCCCTCTGGGGGTATCTAGGATTTTATGCTATCACCTTCAGCCAAGAGTAAACAGCCACTTTCCTACTAGAGAGACAGGAAAACCTGTTTGGTAACTGAAGAACCAAGGGGGATGGGTGAGATGGGGAACAGAAACTATAATGTCAGTAAATGACTTCCCCAAGAGCAGTGATGTCTAATAGGACTCTCTGTGCTGATGTAAAGTTCTATATCTGTACTGTACAGAATGGTAACCAATAGTTACATGTGGCTATTGTATGGCTAGTGTGATTGATGGAATGGATTTCTCATTTTATTTAATTTCAGTTTAAATAGTCATATGTGGCTAGTAGCTACTCTATTGGCTAGCTCAGCTCCAGATAATCTATGTATTTTAAAAAACCTGTCCGTAGACTGGGTGTTTTCTAAATACTAGACATATTTTTTCTTACATAGTCTCTTCTATTCCTTTCAAGAACATCCTTTGCATTGATTGGAAATGTTCTATGGGAGAATTGAATTCTTTGTTATGTCTAGACAGTACCATGAAATCAAATTCTGTTAGCAAAAATAGCAGCTTCCTTCTGGATGTAAACATTTTTTTCAAGCCAGAGCCAGATATTTGTGGGGCTTTTTAAAGGAAGTTAAGATTTATGTTTCAAGTGGAAATCCATGAAGCCTCATCATCATTTCAACAAAATAGAATCCCACTTATGTTAAACTATTCCAGGCCTACTGAGATTTGAGGCTTAATGGTCTTGCTGGACACAATGCCTTGATCCAATAACAGAGGAATTGTTGTTGCTTTGAGGATTTGTCCCTGTAATGATTGCAAAGTTGCCTTTAATTATTCAAAGTTGGGCCTCATTTAAGTAGCTAAGGGCCCTCTTTCTCCCAGCTACCATTTTGGGAGGGTCCCAAAGGTTGTCTAGAAGGTTAGAAGGTGGAGGGAAATGCGTAGACCTTATAATGAAATTTATATCTTCCCTTTGAAGTGTACACAGGTGCAGTATCTCTACGAACCATTGGACAATGAAATATTTACATCTAGCTTCCTAAAAATTAAGCTGGTCCTTGAAACCGCCTTTCTTAATATGCAAAGATAAAGTCAGGATGGGGATTGGTGGTGAAAGGAATTTGCTGGTGCTTTATTTAGATATTTCAAGAAAGGTTCAAGAAAGGCAGACCCGTTGGACATAGGTTAGAGTGCTGAGTTGACCTGAATGGGCTAAAGTGAACGCACAGGGAATAGCTGTCGCTAAGGAATCTGACTCTGGGGTTTTGAGCTTCTCAATTTTAACCTAATATGAAGAAAATTAATTTCAAATTAATTAATTTGAAAACAATGGACACTTTAAAGTGAGAAATTTGATGTTTTTAGAAAAGGCAGGGTCAGGGGGTAGAAAGAGAAGTGTCAGAAACAGCAGCTTTCAGGTCAGGTTGCTGCTTCATCATTGGCATTTCCCTCATCACTCTGGGCTTCAGTTTTCTCCTCTACAAAATAGAGATAATAATGCTTACAAAGTGAACTTGCTGAGAAACAGTGAGAAGACCAAGGCATATGAAAAGAATTGCCCAGCAACTGGCAAAGTAAAATCTCAATGGATGCCAGTTTCCTTTTTAAAATTACAGGAAGAGAAAGAAGGGAGGGAGGGAGAGAGGTAGAGGGAAGGAGAGAAGGAAGGAAGGAAGGAAGGAATGAAGAAAGGAATTATATAGCTATGGAATTATTTGCTGGGTACATGAGGATAGACAGGTTCTGGGCCACTGAAAAAGTTTGGGAAACACTGGTCCTGGGAAGGAGTAAAGTCACCTGATGGAGAAGTTAAAAGTATGACATGGTCTTCACAGAGCAGACACTCAATCCAAGCCAGTTTCTGCTCCTGCACATTTACCCCCTTATTAAACTCAGTCAGGGCTGAACTGTTTTGGGAATCAGCCCTGCCATTTGACCCACCCTATGCCTGTCTCTTCTTTTCCTTCCCTTACACCTATTTCAAAACTCAGATGTCAGCTCCATGCTTTCATGCCCCGATTTTCTAAAACACATCCACTATTTTCTTGAAAATATACATAAGGATTGGGTTGGTGGCACAATTTGTAGGCTACCAATGATTATGTGACAAGACACTAATAGCTAAGTCTGATCTCAGTAACAGTGACACAGGTAAGGAGATACTGCTTGTGATGCCTGGAAAATGATGGTGCCAGTGTTTGGGGTGATGACTACCATAAAACTGTGATAATCAGTCACTCATTCACTCCATATCTATTTATTAAGCAACTATGCTAAGATACAGTCCTTGCCCTTACATCACATGAGGGAGATGGAAAGGAAAACAGGCAATTATCATACGACTGGTGTTATAAACAAGATAATCTGCATAAAGCTTTTAGTATATAGTGCCTGGTTCAAAGTAACAAAGTGATTCACGCCAGTGGCTACTATAGCTATTCTCTTTAGTATTAAACACACAGTGCCCAACCCAATCCTGAGGGAGTCAAGGAAGCTAGAGGCAGTGGATATTGGGATGGTGGCAGTACTGGTGTTGAGGATTTGATGGTGACAGTGCTGCAGACATGAGGATAGTGGACACTGATCACAGAGAGAGCTGATGATATAGTTAATCCATGATGACAGTCAAAATGGGGTCAGTGATGGGAAGTAAGAAAAAAAACACTGAAAACACCATCTTAGCAAGCCAAATTTTCTCGGAGCAAGTGGAATGACTTCATGCTTTTACACTCTTAGAAGCTTCCTAGATTCTAGATCTCTGCCTGTCCCAAACCATGGCCTCATCCCAAAGATCTGGTATTAGACAAGGAGGACTTTAAAACATGGTGTCTCTTTTCTTCCTTAGATCCCTCATCAGGGGAAGCAGCAGTCTGCGAGATGGCTTTACCACTTCAGTGGCAGCCAACAGAACAAACAGACCTGTATGGGTATAAATGCACAGAAAAAATGAGAAACCAAGGGGGTCAATTTCCCAAAGTTTATAATCATTTGATTTTAGTTATCTCTTCCTTTATCCCTTCTCCTTTTAAAAATCTATTATTCTAGTTCCCCATAAGCAAAAACTCAAGGCTTTTTCAAAAACTCCTAACAAGATTTGGCATCAGTTCAGTACTTTGAAAAGGGAGGGAGTCTGAATCACAGTAATGTGGAATTGGCTCCTGTCAGCAGGATGACGGGATCTCAACACACTTTGGGGGAGGAGGGCAGGGGGAACTTCTCAGAGAACCAGTCATCTTTTTCCTTGTTGATGTGTCTTTCTTGGAGAGGCTACTCCTGCGGTCCAGATGGCACCCAAATGGTAACAAGAAATATTAGATGAGCTGAAATCAAGAGAGTAGCAGAGGCTCAGGCTGAACATGGAGCAAATCAGAGGAAATCACAAATGGAGAGATGTCACAGCAAAGGAAAAAATAGTCAGCAGGGCTTTGCCTGCTGCTCTGACAGCCGTTCCGTGCAAAATGTTTTTCCTTTTTTTTCTCTGGAGGAATGCAGATTTTACATGCTTAGGTATTCATTTCCTTATTCACTTCATTCCTGAATTCAATTCTCAAGGCATTCATTGAATAATTAACAAACCTTTCCTAAATGCCCACTATGAGCAAGGCACTGTGCCAATACTTTGAGGGCTGAGGTGCTATCCTTTCCCCGAGCTGTAACAGTCTAGTTAGAAAAACTGGAGGATACCCATTCAGGTCAGAGCATGCAGAGTATCACAACATGGGTACCACACTGAACATTTTCACAGAGCAGGTACCATTTTCACTGCTGCGATGCCATTCACAATACTGAAGCCAACTCCACTGCAAACGATCAAACGAAGAACTTCATTTTTATGTGAATAGAATTTGACTAGTTTACTCATATCTTGAATTTTTCTTTGTTGTAAGATTAGGGAAATACCCACCTCACAAAACTGTGTGAAAATTGCCCTGGATAAGATTTAAGGCTATAACTTAATTAGCATGGTGCCTGACATATAGAAAGACCTCTATTAGTGCTTGCTTATTTGGGTCATATATTAAGTCAACAATTTGATGGAGTACCCTTTAGGAACATGATTTTGTAGTATCTATTTGATGGCATTTTGAATAGTTTACAAATTGCAGAGTAGAATAAGAGACTGTAGAGATCCCTAACCGAACTCAACTCTATTTTTTTTCCGATGAAGAAGAAACTGAGGCCTCCACTTTTTCAAAATCACGAAAGTAGTGGAAGAACTGAGATAAAACCTTAAGTTCCCAAGTCCTAGTCTAGGGCCTTTCTCCCCCTTACAAGTTCCCTCACAGTCATACAGACTAAGAAGAGACAATCATAAGTCGGAGCAGAGAAACCTGGCTTACACTTTACAACGAGGAAACTAAAGCCCCAAGGAAAGCTCAGTTTAGTCATAATTAAAACGGTGTGGGAAATGGCTACTTCATAGAGCTCAAAGGAGCAAGTAAGGTATGTTCACCAACAGACTACACTGGAAAGGCAGCCCAAAGGTTTGAAATCAGAGATAACCTGGAAGAGCTTGATCCTCAACCATCTCTGATTGACTGTCCAACCTGCCCTCTTAATGGCCTCTTGGTTTATTTCTTCCCCTTTCAGGTCTTGGTATGAGGTGTTCCTTGTGACTGGCTACTCTTCCCATCCTCATTCATCAGGAGAACTGTAACATATCCCTTGAGACTTGAGTCTAGTCATCTCTTCCAAGCCTCTCTCCATGACCCTCAGAATGAATTAGATTAGGGATCTCGAACCCCTGGGCTGCAGACCAGACTGGTCGGTGGCCTGTTAGGAACTGGGCCTCACAGCAGGAGGTGAGCGGTGGGCAAGTGAGAGAAGCTTCATCTGTCTTTGCAGCCGCTCCCCAGTGCTAGCATCACCGCGTCAGCTCCACCTCAGATCATCAGGCATTAGATTCTCATAGAAGCACGATCCTTGGTGTCAAAAAGGTTGGAGATCTCTGAATTAGATGATCTACCTCTGGGCATGACACATGTCTAGTTATAATGGTTGATTACCTTCTCTCTTCTCTACTACAGACTATGTAGTAGAGACGCCTAAGTATGGGAAACTATATCTTATTCATCTTTGTATGCCTAATATGTAGATATCCCAGTGGATAGCACACAGAAGGAAATTATACTCAAATGACAAATTAAAAAAAAAAAAGAGTGAATGGATGGACTTGCTTATGCAAGAGAACAGAAAACTGAACAGAACAAAACTTGGTGATAGCATGACTTACTAAGTGGAAGGAATGGTAGTCCATATGGTGTTTTCGAATGCTCAGCATGTATGTGTATGCACGCGCGCGTGTGTGTGTGAATGTGTGGGTGCGTGCACACACACACACACACACATACACACACACACGCTCACTCACAGAGACTTGGCATGTGCTATTTTAAACTCCAGAAAAGGTGTTATATCTACTCTATCACTTAACCTAATGAGGCTTTGTAATCAGAGTAAATAGCCCTGGTTCTAATCTCAAAGAAATCCTGGGAAATAGCCTGGGAAAAATTTATAAGAAAAGGGATATGCTATTCTTCTAGCCCTTCTGATATCTGGATGGCATTTCCACCTGAATTTTTCAAGTTTTTCCCATTAGTGAGGCCCATTAGTGGTTCAAGGGTGGCAGTCAATCTGGAATGTTCCTTGCTACTTGAGATCCAGCCAATATCTGATCTTATCACTCCCTCCTTTGTTGCTAGCCACTGGTGAAGCAACAGTACCCCGTGCCATTTAGATTATCAAATTTAACATATCTAAAGAACTTCTGATCTCCTCAAATATATTCTTTCCTTGTCTTCTGATTTCTGTAAAGGCTACCGACTCACATCCTGCCAGAGTCCACCCTAGTCCTCTTTGGAAGAACATGGCCAGATCACACCTTTAATGATGACAGGGGTCAGGAGGATGAGAGCTTCCGAGGTGACGGAAGAAAACAACAACAACAGAAATGGCCAAAGAGACAAGGCGATGAGATTAAGAAAATATAAGAAAAGGAGGGAAAAAACCACAGAGTATTGAGCTGACAGCAAGCAACAGTTGGAAAAAGAAATAATACTGGAGGGCCGGACAGCTGCTAACCCTCTAGGGAGAATCATGATGATGTGCTGACAGTACTCTATGATAGGTAGAAAAATGAGAGGTAGAGAAGGGAGAAAGCGTTGTAAGAAAGTGAGAGTAAACATCACCCTAACACAAGTCATTCTTTATGCTCAAGCAGAGAAGTAAGCAATTAATCCTTGATAACCAGACTTTATTTTCCTCTTCACTTAGCTTCTCAACCTCAATCTTCTCATCCATAAAATGGAGAAAATAATACTTGTCATGCTAATTAAACTAGATAAAATTAGTTGAGCATCAGAATCCATCTGGGGAGCTTTATAAATCTCCCTTTATATATAAAGACATGAAAACCGTACAAAAGCGAAACTATAGGAGCGGGTCCCAAGAAGTTGTGTTTTTAAAAGTGTCACAAATGACTGTTAGGCAACACAGTCTTTGGGACTCACTGAACTAGATATAACTTGCCAACCAATGCACATACTTTCTGGCCCCTAGTAAGTGCTTAGCAAATGTTCATTTCTTGCTTCCTTTCTAAGTCATTGCAGAAACAAAGTTTGAATGTTTTGGGTTGAAACTATCACCAGTATATATTTCTTATTCTCCACGATCATTCATTTATCTCTTTCTCCCTTTTTACAACTAGAGTTTGTCCATTTTTCTTCTGCAACCACCAATAACAGCAGTCGGGGAGAAAGAAAGAGCTTCAACATAATGATTTATCCAGAAAAGTGGAATTACTGTGCCAAGAGAGAATGAGTGTCAGCATCAATGGATATTTATGGGGAAACTGTATATTACAGCTCTGCTCATTAGAGATGCTGCAGTTAAGGTTCTGTGAGTGTTAATGATCTGTATTAGAGGAATAATGATAGACTCACAGCAGCAGCAGTTAAAGATACCCCTGAATCACATTTTCTTACCATGTAACAGATCTCAAAGTAACCTAATTTATGCCTGCAGAAGGAGCAAGCATGCATCAGTGCACCTGTATCTTGGGGGTAGTACTGCCATTGCTTTAGCATAGGTAGCACTATTGGCAAAGAGTTTTAGAAACATGATGGATAGATGCCACCTGCCTTCTTTTTGAAATCTCACTGTGTTTTGGTCTAGAAGAGTACTTACTAGCTTTGGGTAGGGTGGTCCTGCATTCCGGTTTGCCTAGGACATCTGTTCATGCTAGTGTCCTGCCATAATTGTCAGCGGACACCCCCTTCCACTTTCGAAAGTGACCCAGTTTCGACGAAAGTAGGTTATCTTAGTTTTAGGTTCAGAGAGCTCTAGGTTAGATTCTTAGTGGTGCCTCTTCTATCTATGCTCACTGATTTAACTTCTCTGATCTTCAATATCCTTTACAGTAGAGAAGAGATCTGTGTCTTATGGTTGTTTGGGAGAGTCTTGAAGTAGTGAGTTAAGTGACTACCACAGTCTCTTTCTTGGGGTGCTCAACATTTCATAGTTAAAATTGTGCACTATACCTGCCCCAGAGCCATGGCACTCCCCTGCAGGTTCTGCGCCACCCCAGGCTCCTGAGTTAAACTTGACCTTGTTGACATCATTGCTTAGGCGTGAAAAATTGAGGCACTTCAGCTCCTAACTCTGAACATCGGTTACTCCCTCCACTAGACTAAAAGTACCCTAGTGGCTGGGCCAGGTCTTACTCATCCGCATAGCTCCTAAAGCACTTGGTAAAGTCCGTTGTCCATATAATAGCTCATAAAAATAATTACGGCCAACATTTGTTGAGTATTACTCTGTTCCAGGTGCTGTTCTAAATGTTTTACATGTATTACCTTATCCAAGTCCTCTTAAGAACTTTATAAGGTAGGTACCATAGTCATTACCCTCAATTTACAAGTGAATGAATGCACCAAGGCACAGAGAAATTTCAAAAACCCACCTGAGGGTGCACAGCTGGTAACTGAGGGAGAAAAACTTCAAGCCCAAGTAGTGAGGCTAGAAGGTTCACGCTTTTAACTTTAACACGATGTGGCTTACCAAGCAAAGTGCACGTATTCTGTGCCAAACACAAGAGCAGTCACATCTGCTATTTCATCCTCACAAGAACCCAGAAAATTAGCTTTCCTCATGTTGTTATTTGGTCACTCAGAAAAACCCAAAAGATAAAACACCTTGCCTAGCGTTATACAGCTGAGAAGTGTAAAGCTCTAACTTCGAGTCCATGTTCTTTCTTACTGCCTTGCTAACAGTAGGCTCAAGATCTGTGGCCACAATTTTAATGACAGAATAACAAAGCCTCTAATGGGAGTAACGATGTGAAGGATCTCCTCGTCTGACCTCCAAACTTCTCCCACCCCTGGAATTAACTAGTGGATTCCTTTCACAGTGGTTTTCACAATACCCTCTCTGGACCACTTTCCTTCTAGAACTTTTTGCCCTTCCGAGTGGGTAGGAGGGAGGGCTTCCAGTTGTGTAGGCTTCAACCACACCTCTTTCCTCTGTTTATATAGAAGGCTACCAGTCACATTTCATCTGAATAAAGATTACTGGGTTTTACTTAAAGTTTGAAGACCATTCCTCTAGGAGACCAGTAGGTATTTTAGTAGAGAAATAGAGTGATCGTTGTTTTACCTGGCTGTGATTTTTGCCAACTCATAACCGAGCAAACAGTAGAACAGGCGCCTGTTTATGCAAACACTTATCCCCTTCCACATGTGCATTTGTGGAGAGCAAGTTTCAGGAAAGATTTAACACTGAGCTGTCTGTAACTCCAATTCCTTTCATGACAGTCTGGTTTTCAATCTTGGGAGAAAGAGCCAGATATCATTCTAAGTGCTAATAATACACTGCCCAAATGAGAATCAGGAACCTGGAACAGAGAAGAACACAGAAGGGATCATGGCTGTCTCTGGTAAGAACCTGAAGACAGAGGATGGAAAAGCTGATGCACAAACAGGCCCCAGTGCCTGCCAGTGATGGGATGCTGGCAGACCCAGTTCCTGGGCTCTGCTAACAACACCTCCTTTCTTTGTCTTTCCAGCCCTAGGGTAGGACTTTGGATTATTACTAATCTGGGTTGCCCCACTGTCCACTGTTTGGATTTTCACCTCTTATAACACCTTCGTAATTATATTACATTCCCTCTATTAAACTACCTGGTGTGGGCTCTACTTTCCTGACTCCATCCTGATGGATACACATGATAATTCCATTGGCTTCTTAATAGTCTCCCTACCTGTCAAGCCACTTGCCACAGGCTACCAGTCATGTTGAAAAACACAACTCTAATAGTGTCATTACACTACCTGCAGGCATCAGTGGCTTCCCAACAAATCTCAGCTCCTGAGCATCACATTTCAGGCCCTTTGCTCACTGGGACTGGCTTCCCTTGGTATCCTTGTCTCTTGTTCCCAAGAAGACATCCTGTGGTCCCATTACCCCAGACTATTCATCAGCCTGGGATATGTTAGGCTTTTCCTTATTTCAGTGCCTTTAAACATTCAGTTCCCCCTTCCTGAATACTGTTCCACCTTTTCTCCAGTGCCAAACTCCCATCACCTTTTAAGACTCTACCCCAACTCTATTCTCTGTGTGAAAACCTCACCAAACTCCCTCAGGCAATGTTTATTGCCTTCCAGTATGTTTCCAGGGCATCTTGTACACAGCCTCTTACAGCTTTGATTATATTGATTGTAATTATTTTTATACATCTAACTTCTTCTTGAGATCATTAAGATTCTTAAGTAGCCAGTCTTATTCATCTTGATATCTCTAGTGAGTAAATCACTGTCTGGCTGATAGGAGGTTCTCAGTAAGTATTTGCTAAATGGATGGATGAATGAATAAATAAATGAATAGAATTTGTAGGGAAACTAAAAAAAAGGGGGGGCTTCCTAGCAGTTGGGGCTCTGAGGCTGTAGAAGTAACGAAGTTCTGTCACTGCAGGTGTGTGAGCTGAAGCCAAAGAGACAGGAATGTTCTTCTGCATTTATCACAAGTGTCCTCAGGGGATTCTCGCATTGCTGGGGAGGTTAAACCAGATAGCATCTTGTAATACTCCCACGAATTTTAAGATTCCAGGAATTTAGGATTCTATCTCAGGACAACTTTTAAGTACAGCTAAAAGAAAGCCCACTTAAGAAACACCAAAACATCAAACTTCCATTTCATTTGTGGGAATATGTAGATTCAAATTCCTTTCCCTCACTTCAGGACAACCTCCTCTTGTGTGACATCTATGTTAACTGCCTTGCAATAATTATAATTTCTATACAATGTGGTGCTTAATGAGGAAGTGAAACTGACAAATGTTCAGACTAGATTTAATCCAATTATGGGACATCTTGATCCAGATTTCAAACTAAAAGGAAAAACTGACTGCTGAATTGTGAATGAAAATTGATTTGCCATGAAAAAATGGAGACTATGGGGGGGGGGGGATGGGTAGGGAACAGTTGTCCAGAAAAATTCTTCACTTTAATGGGTTGATTCTTCCTCCATCTGTGTCAGAGAAACTGAATTAAATCTAGGGCTAGGAAAACCAACTGAATACTGACTGTTGGAAGACAAGGTTCTCAAACAAACACATAGGTGTTGTGGAGGATGGAAGTCATTTTCTGATTTTTGGAGAAGGACAGCTTCCACTGAGATTTGTTCTTTGTGATTCACAAATATCTTTTCAACATCAGGATGGTGAAAGCAGTACGCCATGCAGAGAGAGGATTCAGGAATGAATAAGACTTGGGCGTGACCCATGGAGCTCAATCTAAAGCAGGAGAGATATGTCCACAGGCAGCAACCAAGTACTGGGCCTCTCGTGGGCTAAGTGCTGTTATAAAGACTCAAAAACTATGATTATTGGGTGAGGGGACCTGAGGTCTGAGTGCTGATTCTGATTAGAGTGACTATAAGGAGATAGAGGGATGTGTGTTTTCTTTAATCCTAAAGGCAGTATGTTTTAGTGGAAATTATGTGGGTGCCTGAGTCAGAACAATTTAGGATTCAAATTCCAGCTCTGCCACTTACCAACTTTGTAATCATGGGTGAGTTATGTGGCTTCTTGAAGCCTCTGTTTCCTTATATAAATAACATCTACCTCCCAAGGTTGTGATTAATGGAAGATAAGCCAAGCCCTGACCCTCGGCTGTCCATGGCACACAGCAGATGTTCAATTAAGTCTACCTACTTTTTCCACAACTAAGTCAGCCTTAGCTTCTTAATACATATGGCTAGTGGCCTAACACTATAAAACAAAGAAAAGAACTGGATAGAAGCCTAGACATCACATCTTAATCATCAGGATTTCTATCAGTTTGTCCCAGTGTGGCTCCTTTTCAGGACACACCTTTACAATATCAAAATCCTTTATAGAACCATTTACCTGCTGCTTGAATACTCCTAAGGGTAGAGACCTCACTACGCTGCACTTTCCTCTGAAAAAGCTCCAACGGACTGAGATTTTTTTTCTTGTTTTGAGCCTAGATTTGCCTTCTTGCCACAAAACTTGAGCCTTGCTCTTAATCAGAGAACATCTCATAAAAAAAAGGGGGAGGCAACTAATACATACATCCCCCAATCTTTACTTCCCCAGGATCTATAAACGCAATCCCTCATCTTCACAGAAAACACTTTAGCAATGCCTTGTGAATCTCGCCAAAAGCCCTGAGATGTTGGTAGAGTTTCCATTCAGGAAAATGAATGTCAGAAGGTTGAAGTGATTGACAAAGATCACACCCAAAGTGAGAAAAGACTCTCAGGGGGGTTTATTCATTCCTTTCAATTCCTGAATCCATGTTTCATCAAAAGAAAATTAATGTCAAGTCCAACTTATCAATTTGACAACCTGTGTCCTTCCTATTTATTGCTATGCCAAACTTTTAAGAATCTCTCTTTTGAAGGCCAAAAAAAGTCATTACTGATAATTAGAAAGTCTTTTATGCCTAATGCAACTACATAAAAGGCTTTTAAACTGGGCAATTATATGGTAAAGGATAAAAGATCTTTTTCAGCCATAAGAATATTATAAGGAAGGGAGGTTGGGGAGGGGAGGGGAGAAGAAAAGTGCTGAGTATTTCTCATGCAAAAATAACATGAATCATACGAAGGTTCAGGTCTGTGTCATTGAAACAGTTGACTTTCACAGTAAGTTTCAACTAAGTTCAGTGTTCTGGGGCATAAAAGGATCTGAAAAATGCATTTCAGTGGCCTGTGACTGCACCGCTCCACTTGAGGTCCCACTGTGGAATGAGAATCATGTTCAAAGGCTAACAGAGTGCAAAAAGCACTAAATAATGAATGCAGTAATGGGATGCTTAGCAGACACCTTCTTCTACACTCAGGAATATGCATTTTTGACAGTCCCAATGAGATGGGATATTTGTCTAAAGAACATAACGAGCATTATCAACTGGCAGAAATGAAAATCACTTGTATGTCTCCGTTTTGTTTTTTTTTTTTTTTTTGATAGAAATTGATGATAAATTAATCAGCTCTGATTGCTGTTAAGTATAGGCAGGGTGGACTGTACAGCTAGAGGGACCTCAATGATCTGCCTAGAAGGTCTTCCGTTTCTCTTTCGCCTGTTCAAATCCTGCCCATCATTCACAGCTTTGCCCAAATTAGACCCTCTTTCCTGAAACTTCCCTGTCTCTCCAGCCATCTAACATTTCCTGTCAGCCAGCATGTATGCCATTGGATTTCAGAGACTCTGACATAAAAAATTCATCCATGTATTTAAGATACAGGAGATATTAGCTCCTGTGCAAAGCTTCCAGCTGCCTTGACCCAGAAGGGATGAAATGTATATTTGCAGGAGTGGATAGGATTAATCTTTGTCTTGACTCAGAGTTTTTAGGAAAGCATGGAGGGGACCACAGCATGACTCTAAGAACAAATCTGCTAGAAGAAGGAGACATTACAGGTCCAAATTAAAAAAAGCGAACAAGAGCATCTTAACAAGTTACTTGTAAAAGAAGAACAAGAAAGAGATCAGCACATCTTAAGGTTCTGTCACAAGGTGGGGTAAGACTAGGGCGGGGCTGAGTGAACGTGAGGAAAGAAAGTAAAAAGATGGAACCAGCTTTCTGTATGGACCTGGTGCCAGCTAACTGAAACAAAACTTTGCTCCCATAAGTTGATGCACTGACATGGATGAAACCAATAAGAAACACAATGAATTCTAACTTTTGCTGCCCTAAAACTCTGGAGTCCCCAATATATCAAGTTTGCCACCTTCCTGAGGCTGGCTCTGTCCATGCAAGAGTGAGGTTGAGCCAATGACTGAGGCTCTAGGACAGAAATTCTAGAGCTAAGATCGAGGGACCCCATCAGCTTTCAAGCCTACAAAAATTTATATGTACATGGTTTTTTGGGGGTGGGGTGGGGTGGGGGCAGATCTACCATCAAAATTGCAGAGATGAGAAGCTCCAAGAAGAGTTACTTTAGAGATAGTGATGATTAAAAGTGATCCCTGTTCTCAAGGAGCTCACAGAAAAGTAGGGGAAACAAACAGAAGAATAGCTCACAGCTACTGAATCCTCCTTCTGAACAGGCACTATGCTGATTCATATATTTAAGCTCATCTAGTATTTACACAAAAACTGTAAGGCAGGTAATATCATTAACCGCAAAGGCAAGGCTTTTAAGGAACTCAAAGTCCACTGGCTCACATGAACACACGTAAAGAAAACAACCCATATTATCACTGCAAAGGGAAGTACAGAGGTACGCCAGAGGGGCTGATTACTCTACAGTAAGGAAGGCTTCCCGGAGGAGGAATGTAATCACCTAGAATATCTGGCAATCCCCCTGCTTGGTGAGAACTGTTTGCTGGTGCATTACTTATATCAGTAACAAATGAAAATGTTCTCATTTAATTTAATCCCTATCCCTTATTAAGGGTTTTGCATAAATGTCTCCTTTTTATGTAGGCATTACTTTCTTTTTACAGATGATGACACTGAGGCTTAGAGATATAAAAAACTGCTTAAGGTGGCCAGGATGACAGCAGGCCCAGATCTGGCTCTGAAGATCTTTTTGGGCTGATTTCTGGTTTTCCTCAATAACAGCCTATAGCTGAATCTTTTACCAGGGCTTTATGCAGATTTGGACCCAAGAAGAAAAAGAGAAGCAGGACACTGGGCAGTTTCCCTTCTTGTGGGAAACTTCTGGAAGCCCCGAACAACTTGGAAGCTGTTTCACATGCACTACTTTGGTTGTATTTGTCTTTCTGGCTAAGGGGCAGGTGGTAATGGAGCAAACAGTAAGGTCATGGCGGGGATTTTCAGAGCACTGAGGTATCCTCAGGAAGGTGCCCTCATCAGCAGGGCAGGTCTATAGGAGGAAGCCTGGAAGACAGGAAGATCCCAGAATGGGGAGAGACATCGGGTATTTAAAGTAATTCTGGGAGATTTAGGTAAGTGGAACCAACGTTACAATATATACATGACTTTATCCTCAAAATAACCTTGCAAATTAGGTTCAATAATCCCCTTGGTAGGTGAGAACATTGAGACTCAGAGGGACAAGGAAACTTGTCAGAAGTCCCACAGGTAGTAAGAGCGGGAGCTCAGGTCACAACTGTATCCATCTGCCTCTCCACTAGAGCCTATGCTTTCTACTTGCAGCCTCTCTTAGGCATTTAGTAATGTTCTAATCATTCATGAAAAAGCCATTAGCACCATTAAATGCTTCTAGGACACTGTGGGAACAACAGGCTGGGAGCCACTGCAGGCCATTCAAGCAGCCTAGATATTTTTCAATAAAACCTTATTACTTTTAATTCCTATTTCTGAGTCAGAAAAAAAAACAGGGAATTCCCATTAAAAGAAAGTGCCAGAGATTTTCATAAATCCCTACTAAAGGGTAGAATCATTCATATATTTATCAAATATTCCTAGAGTGGCTACGTCATTCCTGGCTTCCACATACCAGGCCCTGGACTTGCTTCTGGTCCGACGAGGACCTCAGAAAGCTCCTGGAAATAAAGGGGAAGAAGAAGGAATCTGACACTGTTGTAAGAGTTATTAATAGAAGAATGATAGGGTACGAGGACACAAAGGTAAGGGTGATCTGCTGACACTGGAGCAGAAGTCCAGAAAGACTCCCTGAGAGCACAAAGCTTGAAGCTAAGCTGGGACATTGGTGGGGGAAGGGCATGTTATCCTCAGGTAACCATGGAGTTCAGTAGAGCTGGACCAGGAGGTGGTAGATTAGAGATACAGGACCTGAGCGCCGTTTATGTCAGGCTAAGGAGCTTGGATTTTTTTTTTTTTAAACTATTAAGCATGTCCTGAGATGGTGTGGTTAGGTTGGTTAATAAATTCACAAAAACGAAGGCGGCAAATGAAGCATGTTTCCTCACGTCTCTAAACCTGTTAGGGGCAAGTGAGGCAATTTAGGCACAAATTGAATTGTAGGGAGCTGTGTAATGGCGGCTGGATCAAATTGAAACAGGAAAGACCACTGTCTCAGTGACAAGGAGGCTTGATTAAACCCAAAGACCTCGGGGAGAAAAATGGCTTTTTCTCTGAGCAGCACAACACTGTATGTTCTCTAATCTGTTTCCAGACTCAGGTTTTTGAAAAGGGGCTAGTATGCAGGTATGTTTTTTCATTAAAACTAATGGGCATGGGGTTTCAGAAGCAGTATTTAGGTAGGGTATTGTGGTTTCAAGACACTGGTAGAATAGGGTAGAAAAATGGACATTGGCCAAAAAGAAATTTCGTAAGGGAAAAGGGGAATGGGGGTAGGTGAGGGTAGGAACAGATTCCCAACTAAGACACTCTAGATGCCCAGGTGTGGAAGGGACAATAAGAGCTCGTCTTGCCCTTCTACTCATTCCATCTTTGAATCCCTTTCTCCATCACAGCCTTTCTGGCAGGTGGTCTTCCGGGCTCTGCTGTGCAGCTTCACTGATGGGGAGCACACTTTTTCAGGGGCCAGCTCCTCTGCCCTTGAACAGCTCTGACCCTCAGGAAGATCACCCTCACTTTGAGCCAGAATTGGCTTTCTTGCAGTGTGCCCATTGGTCTCAATTCTATGAACTGGCTAACATAGAACACTATAATCCCTCTTCTGCACATGGTCCTTTGGACTCCCATCTCCATATTTTATTTTCCATGGTTTCTTTTCTCTAGGCAGAGCATTTCTAGGTCCTCCAGCTATTCCTCATGGGATAGAGTGTCAAATTCCCTTATCAATCTGATCTTGAAACATACAGGTGTATCTTTATGTCTCCCACAGTGTGAGGTCAGAAATAATAACAATGTTCCAGATAGAGTCATTTAGCCTCGCGACAGCTTTGTTAGGATCAGAGCTTGAGATTCCTCAGACTCATACTCTTTCCAACTATTGTTGAGCTGAATAAGATCAATGGTGACTAAACACACCAGTTTTTTTGTTTTGTTTTGTTTTTACACAGTCTGTGGCAAAGTCTCATTCCTTCTTGCTCAAGAACCTTCACTGGCTCCCCAGTGCTCCCTTAATTATATACAACAGTTCCTTCTGAGTGCCAATTGGAGATCCTAAATGTGGGTCTGAGCTTAGAAGAGGCTTGGGGGCGGTACCACAGAGCCTGAAATTTCCCTTCCCTTTCACTTTCCAGAAGTTCTATCAGCAGACGAGAAACAGATGCAGTGGATCTCCTGGATTCTCATAAGCCCACTTCACATGGCCTTTTCCACAGTTCTCTGCCTGTTGACTGGACTATTATATACTCTAAAGGTCCTGGCCAGCCTCTATTGTCCCTTTGAAACTTCTCAACCACTTTCAAGTTGGATGTGGAACTCTCTTCCCTAAACCAAGACACTGCCCCTTCCCCATCATTTGACCAGATATAATAAAATCTTTGGCTGAAAACTTATCATGGAACACCTGAGACCTTGAGTCCCTTGGACTTGGTGGCTGGCACGATTCCACTCACTCCCTCTCATGGAACCAGACCTTCACCCAGATTGGCACCCCTTCCTCAGTGCCATCATTTTCCCCTTATGCCTCCTACCCTCTGATTCACTGAGGAATCCCAGCAGGTCTCCCTGCCCCAAGTAAAGCCATATGGTTGTGGCACTTATCCAGAAGAGGAGTTCCTTTCCTTAAGTTGTAGACATAATCGCAATATGAATCCAGGTCACAGGAATCTGACAGTAGAGAGAAAACACACTTACACTTACAGGTTGACTTTTTGGCACATCATAAACACCTTCCTTCTTTTGGCTGGTGGGAACCTATGGAAAAATCAAATTGGACACAGTCAAAACACTCTGGTAACTCCATTTTCAAAGAACACAGCAACCAGACTTCAACTCCAAACTGGCTAAGTGTGTGTGAGAACAGCCCCCAAGGTCCTAGGAGCCAGCTCTGAGGGGCTGCAGGAACTGTGAAAACAGGAGGCCAGGCTCTTGCATTGAGGAAAACCGGATGAGGAGAGGGGTGTGTGAATCGTTAGCAAATGTTTGCAGGGTTTCGCTGCCATAAGGCTCCTCACAGAATCACAGGATAAAAAGCTTGCAGAGACCTCAGAGATAATGTGGTGAAAAAAATAATCCTGATTTCACCAAAGCCAAATTGAGGCCCAGAGAAGTTCTCTGAGTTGCCCTAAATGATTAAAAACAGTTTGCAACTCAGCTTAAACTGTTCAACTGAGGTCGAGCTATTTAAAATATAGCAAATATCAAAGTCCTAGTACAAAGTACAGCGTCTGTTGGGATCGTGTACAAGCCATCAGATAATTACCAAAGGTTTTTGTTCAAGAAAGGGGCCCAGAAATGGTATAAAAAGCATAAGAATCCAGGAAATTGTGATATTTTAGAACATGTATCTGCATCTTCTTCCCTCCCTCTTTTCTCTTATTCATTCATCGGGTTTTATTGGGCCATGTGGTTAACTGAAATACCCCGAGTAGGTCACTTAGGTCTTCTGAGCTTCAATTTTATAAAATGGGTACTATTGGCTCTGCTTCTCACTCAGATTATTGTGAGGATCAAATGAGAAAACAGACAGTAAATAATCAAAAACTATTAGGCACCATAAGACTATAAAATGTTAGAATGGTACCTTCTTTTATCATTGATGCATTATATAGATACGTATATGAACACATTTTATACTAACAACACTGGATATGTCAAATTTTTCTCATTTGTCAATCAAACATTTTAGATTGAAAGTAATCATTAGCTCTTCTTCCCCAGGACCTAGCAGAGCTTAGCTCACACCTCCATTGGAGAGACCAGCAGCAATGGTTTTATAACTGTCTGATGATCTGTCTTTCTTTCCATCAGGCTAGAAGCTCCTTAAGAACAGGCTAACCAGCTAACCATACAGCAGTCTTAGAGGAATAAGAATCTAAGCCTATTCCTTCAGTCCCTGTCATTTTTACTCTCATTTAATTTAAAATCCTTATAACAACCCTAAAAAGTTGGTATTATAATCTTCACTTTCAATAGTGGAAAGTGAGACTCAGAGATCTTAGGGAAATTTGCCCAAAACATCAGTGCTAGAAAGTGATCACATTCAAACCCAGCTCTTTCTGGCTACCAAACAAGACATTTATTACTAACAGATGAGCTAACACTGACAGGGTACTTTCTTTGTGCCAGGCACTATTTTAAACGTTTGTATTTATGTATATTCTCCTATAATCCTCAGGAGAAGTCAGTCAGGTAAGGATGACAATTGTCCCTATATTGCAGAGGAAGAAAATGAGGCCTGGAGAGGTGAGCAGGGGAGCCAGCAGTCTGAGCCTGGGCAGATTCTTTTAACTAAACTACATAGACAGCTGCGTCTCGTCCCTATTCCCGCCATTCCTGCAGCTGTTTCAGGTGCTCCTTTTTCTTCAACATCACATTCCGCACTCCCAGAAGCTCGTGCACATTCTTGCAGAAAACGGTACTATGTGTGAGCATGGCTGTGCAAAAGATGCACTGTAGAGCTGCTCTTGCAAAGAACCTTCGTTTGCAGGTAGCCAATGAAGAATATAATTTCTTTGCTCCCAATAACTGGGCTCACCCTAAAAGGAATCCTCTAAGAATGCCTATAGAGTCCTTGTTAATGAGGGCCAATAAATTACCAGCCCTCGCTTTTATTTCTACTGGCTCACCCTTTCCTGAGCAAAATGAACAGCATTTCTGTTCCCTGTAATTCACTGCTCACTGAGGGCACTTAGCAAGTTGAACCGCTGCTGACTCTAAATTATGGCTGCAAATGGAGGAGAAGCAGTGGGATGGATAAACCCAAACTGTGCATAATTGAAAAAGCTTTTCTGCTTGGCTCTCCCATGGGTGAGATATCAATCTGCCTGCTTGTCCTTTAAGATTTATCTCAGCCGGGACATCTTTTTGGGAGCCTTGCTCAACTCTCAAGGCCTAGTTTGAACCTTCCTCTGTACTCTTGTAACCTCTTGTGCATCCTTTCATTAAAAAATAAAAGTTATCAAGTACTTATTATGTGTCATGCACTGTGCATGGCCTGAAACAATGATGAAGAACAAGATGGATATGATCCCTGATGGAACAGAGCTCCTTGTCTTGCTGGGGAGATGAAAAAGTAATCAGCTTGCTACAGTAGAGTGTAAAATGTGCTTATCTTATACGGGAGTTTTCAAACCGAACTGCAGCTGCCTGTTCCTCATCTGTACGCCTACTGCTTGCTGAGGGCAGAGCGAATATTTTCTTATCCTTATTTCTCCATATGTAAATACTGGTTAAGCAAGAAACGTCTAAGCATCAAACATTTACCATGTGTGTACTGAGGACAGAACACTGGCAAGATGCTAAAGGGACAAAGACCAGAAAGAGCCCCGGTTTTGGTTCTCATCGCCTCCTGGCCGGTTCGCACAGTATGCAGACCATTTCAGTCACATGATGTTGTATTGCGATAACAGTTATGGACCAAAAGGAAGTGGGAGATCTGGTTCCTAATCTTTGGCTCTGTCACAGGCTGTGTGACCTCAGAGGTCACTTTGTTCTCTGACTTCGGTTTCCTCATCTGGTTGTCGTGAGTGTTCAGGGGGTTGCCTATAAAATCTTTAAGGGTAGGGACCATGCCGTGGTTACTATTATATGCCCAAGTGCCCTGCACATGCTATGTGCTCCAAACATAATCACTTTTTGAATGAATGAGTTATTAGATATGAAATGACTCTAAAAACTATACATTAGGTATTGTACATACAGAAGACACTTTCAGTTGAGCAACACATTAACAGTGTGGAGAGGTGTTTTAAGGGCTGGGTGACATAGGACTAGAGGCTTACTGTTTTAAAATAATGATACATGACACATTGTGGGTGATTAAAAACGATTTTTGAATGCATAAAATTGGAGAACACCTGCATAGAAAGATGTGATCTCGCTCATGCAAGAAGCTTGTTAAAGTGCAAAAGAACACTGGGTTTAGAATTAGAGCCTCTGGCCTTGGGCCCAGCACTTAAATTGGAGGGCTTGACTTTCTTATTATCATTGTAACTGTTCTTCTTATCTCACCATTAATGGAAGAGTCAAAATTGAGTGAGGTGTAAAAACCCCTAAGAGGCTCTGTGTTGTTTTAAGAAGACGGCTGATAACTTTTTCTGGGCATGCAAATCGAAAGACAATTACTATTATTAATCCAGTTTAGAAAATGAGACTACTGATCCTTGAGAAGAGGTTACGTTTACTCAAGAGCCTCTGTCTCCCTTAGGCTGGAGTTATAAATAGCAAAACCAGGCAAGGCTGTAGCTTTCCACTGGGCTCTCTCAAAGGTTGAGGTGAGCGAGTCATGTTCTACTTCAGTTAACACATCATCATAAGACATCCTGAGCAGCATCTGATACTGACAATGTTAGGAAGTAAAGGGAACTAACATTTACACAGAACTTACTAGGGACCAGGTGAGGTGCTTGTCCTTGTCACTCTACATCTTCACAACACTTCTAGAAGCAGGTAATATAGTATTCCTATTTTATAGTCCAAGAAATTGAAGATACGAAAGCTATATATTTCACCCAAGGTCACAAAATAGTTAAAGAATTAGACGCTGAGTCTGTTTACTTCATTCCAGAAAACCGGGGGCTGGAGGGGGGAGGGAATGGAATGAAATCTGAGACCACCCTAGGCCAAGATGAAGTATAAGAAACACTGCAATCTACTCAGGATGAATAGCTATGAAACACTTGTAGGCCCTTAAAAAAAAATAATGAGGCTCCTAATAGCAGCTCCTTAAAGCTCAGCCTTATCTTTAGGCCCAAGAGCTTATCTCATGTTAAGCATTTTTGAGGCCCAGCTGACTGGCAATTGCAAGAAAGGAAAATTACTAGAGGCCTTTCCAATAGAGGGCAATAAAATATTCATTCTCTTAAATGGTACCTTCCTATTAATGATGGACAGCCAGGAAGATCCCAGAGGTCAGACTGTTAAAACAAGTGTGATTTTTACATAGTGACTGGAACATACACAGCATCCAATTGTGAAACTCAGCATCAGGATATTCTGAGTTCCAGAAGAAAAGAGCCCCAGATTTATTTTTTATTTACAGAGGTCAGAGGGACCTGAGTGTGATTGGGGACTACTACCTCTTATAGCTATGACCCTGTGAGCCTCACTTTCCTCATCTGTAAGGTGCAAATAATGGTTCAAGTCACATAGGGTTGTTTTGAGGGATAGTAAGATACTGTGTATAAACCCTCACTAACAGAGCTAGCCCACAATCAGCACTCAATGAACATTTCTAAAACTATGCATGCGCATGTGCACACACACACACACACATACACACACAAACCCTATTTCTAAGAGTCTTGTCCTGTAAAGCCAGCCAACACTTTCCTTTGAAGAATCACAGGCCTATGATGAGGCAGTAGCTACAAAGAACAGAAAAGGGCCTTGCCTGAGACGTTCTTTACTCTTCTTTACTCATTTTACAGATGAGTAAACTCAGGCCCAGAGAAGAAAAGGAACTTGATGAGGTGGATTAGTGGTTGGGTTTGGTAGTACTTGTACGATGATCCCAAATCTACACACAGTGGACTCAGCCTCTTTCTCCATATCAGCTTGTTTCGTTCTCATGTCAACATGTGAATTAGGGAGAAATTATTCCCCAATTTTGTCTTTGGGGAAACTGAGTCTCAGAGAGGGCAAGTACCTTGCCTACTACCACTTAGCCAGAGGTTGTTGGAGACAGAGCCAAAGCTAGAACCCAGTTCTCCACTTGCCTAAAACTCCCTCCCCAGCAATCCCTCACAGGGCACAATGGGAGTCCTGCCAACTCCAGCTGTGTCTGAATTCAGAAACTTCTTATATGGAAAAGCCTATTATTTTTAAAGGTGCTCTCTTTTCAGACAAGTACTGGTTAATGTTTCCTTTGGACTCATATTCAGACATTGCAAGGTTGTATGTTAAAATCTGACACTGAGGACAAATAATGCAACTTATCTATTTGGAGACAGAAACTTTTTAGGTGATGATTTTAAACAAAACCTTGAAGCATAACTTCACACTTGATCCAGTCCAGACAAATCTGGCAGAGAGATATACAGCTGACCCTTGAACAGCCCTCCACACAGTCAGAAATCTGTATATAACTTTTAACTCCCCAAGAACTTAGTTGTCCCTTGGTGTTCATGGAGGATTGGTTCTAGGAACTCTGTGGATATCAAAATCGGCAGATGCTCAAGTCCCTTATATAAAATGGCATAGATCAATGCAGTCAGTCCTCTGACCCCAAAGAGGGAAAACAGTACAGGTATTTACTGATGGAAGTCAGCACAGAAGTGGACCCATGCAGTTCAAACCCATATTGTTCAAGTGTCAACTGTCTTTAGATTATTATTCCTCAGGGCTGGTTTAAACTGAGTTGTTGATAGAGCTAAAGTTATACTTTGGTCATTCAGAACTCTGTGCATTTGATGGAAATTGAAAAATCTGTTTTTATTATACAAGTAATGCATGCCCAAGGCAGAATAACAGACCACACAACTAAGTAAATTAAGAAAATTAAAATCACTTATGAAATACATCAAAATTTTTCCTACTTCTATAATATTTATATTTAAATTAGGTCTAAAATTCTAATTAGTGAAAAATTGGAGGTGATCAAATTTGTTTGATGTGTTACTATGCTGTAATTACTCAAACTCTTTGATGAATTCATGGGGGAAGAAGCATGAGTTTTGCCTTCACTTACTTGCCTGGGTTTGATCTCAGCTCTGAATAGTTGTACGGCCCTGAGGAAGCTCCTCAGTTTCTCTGAGTTTCAGTTCCCTCTGTAAAAGTGGGATTAAAATGCCTACTTTATAGCATATTTATGAGAATTAAAGGAGTTAAAAGTGTGTTCATGGTTTTTCACATAAGCAGACATTTAAGAATACTAACTGACCTTCCCTTCAGAAGGGGTAAAACCTTTAGCTATAGTTTCTTTTATTCAGTTAATTTTCCCACTGTTGTTTTCAAGCACCATTTTTGAATTTATGCCTCATTTTCAGTAGCGTGGTCAGCTTTTTAAAGAAATTCAATGAGTACAATCTTTTGAGAAATGAAGGACCCTGTTATATTATGGACAACAACCATCCGATGGATTACTTTAGTAACATGGAATGTTTGATTTTGGGGTCAACTGAAAATAGTTGGGATGCATTAAACATTAAAACACTGTACTCAACTGGCCATTAACCATTTCAACAATAAGGCATGACAACTACTGGTACACTGAAGGGGAACTAGAAGCCAATTCATATGGAGGGATTTTAACAAGCCTGGAATGATTGGAAGTGGTGCTCGTGAGGAGAGAGCCCTTGGTGCTTCAGACCTGTCAGTGCAGTTACTGGTAGTGGAGCAACAGTAAGAGAGGGAAGTGATTTTATACCTGATAAATGTTTTCTTCCGTATCGGGATCACGGATTGGCTCGTGTCCAGCCTCAAACACAATGTACTATTAACGGAGCAGCCAGAGAGGAAAGATCAGAGGGAAAAAGAAAGAGGCAAAAAAAAGCATTTGGAATTCAAGATACAAATCACAGTGAGCATTAAAGGAACAGGCACAAGAGAAAATACGTTAAAAAGACAACTGAAAAACCAGATGGGCCTTGCCCTTTCCTGCCTTTCCTGAGGAAAACTGCAAAGGTCTGAGGGTCACTCCTTGGTGATGACTGCTTGGGGCATCAGTAGATCTCTCTTGAGATATAACCCCCTCCCCTTCAGTGACATTTATCTCAGTAATGTAACTTGTGCTGGTGTTGCTGAGTGGGAATGATGTCTCCTGAGAATGCCTGGATTCCAACTTTGTGAACTTTGGGTCACAGCGGTTGTCTCCCTTTGCTTTCTAAGGCTCAAGGCCCAAAGCCAGCTCTGAAGTGCTCAAAATCCCAAATTCTCTCATCCCATAAATATCACCTTAATTTACATTCACAGCTTTAAATACAAAAGATAAAATTTTTCATGTGCATGTTTCAGACTCTAAAGAAGGGAGCCATTTCAAAAAGGTCAATATTCTACATTCTCTGTGAGCCAGCTAGCCTGGAGCTGAGCTCATATTATAAACAAATCCTGGCCTCAGCATTCATTGTAAAGCAAGGGCATGCCATTAAAAGCATTTCTACTTCTGTTTTCCAAACATGCTAGATACTCCTTTCACTTCAAATTTTCCATATTATATTAGCTTTAAAATACATATTTTACTTTTGTCATAGCAGTAACCAGCTTCTTTTGTGAAAATATGCATTCACATATATGCATGTGTGATACACACACATCTATCATCCATGTGCGTCCTGGTTAGAAATATAAGTTTCAGGTTTTCTTTTATGTCCAACTAATCTGTTTTTGGTCTTCTTTCTCTCCTTGGGAATAAGCACAGAGGGGGCAAGGCCTCCTCTTACCTTTTATCTGTATCTGTTTGAACACAACACATACTAGAATGCAAGAGAAATCATCATTCTACCCGCACCTGGGCTGCAACCATGATGTGAGTCCAGGGAAAGCTACGGGCTGGGATTCTCTAGGACCTCCCTTTCCCTCCTCACAACAACCTCTGTGGCATGAGCAGTCTGGTGGATCAGGGACCAGACAGGAGACTTTCTCTCACATCCTTTCTAAAGCTTACAAACCATCTTTTGGGTTTGTGTTCCAATGTCCGAATGTCAGTCTCCACCTTCATTTCTTAACTCAGAGAAACTACTCATTATTCGGTCTCTCTAGTGAACTCAGAATATTCAAGAGACTCTTGAAAACATTCAGCTCTGGGATCAGACTGTTATAGATTGTGGAGGGGGCTGAGGCAGGGCAAGAAGGGAGAAGTGCATCTCCAAATCCTATGTCACTGATGCCCGCCAAACTTCTGCCAGTTTTTATGGGAATTCACTCCTGAAGGGGCTTGGCAGCCCACACCTTCAGGAATCCACCTTGGTCCCTCTCTGGGCTCTGCAGTCAGAGGATGCTTTGGGTCTCGGACTAAATGGCTGAACCACACACCTAATCATTCCTGACCCTAAAACCCCAACTAGTTTCAGAAATTACCTGGTATACAGGATCTTCGACATCTTCTTCCAGAATTGTCTATAGCAGAGTGAGGGAAGGGAGGGTGTAAAGTAGAGGATATAAAGGGAGATATGAGATCATATTCAGAAATTACAGGACAGTAAAGAAATCAGCTCTGGGCAGGATAGGCTGATGGGTCATTAAGGCAGAAAATATGTAGAAAAAAATCAAAACCCTTGGTAGCCAACCCCACGCCCATAGTGACAATAGCAAAAGCCATTGTGTTTCTTTTGTTCTCCTCCCCTATAGAATCCTCTGGGTTCAAGATTTTACTTTCTCTCCAATATCTAGAATTTCAGACAATAAGGGCTCATTTATAATGACTTGCTTTAGGTGCTTGTAATTTACACAGGAACCTTTCACTTTTGTTTATTTCTACTCCACGGCAGGAAGAGAAGGCTTGACTGTCAGTTTTAACATCTATTTATTTTAAGCCCCAATCTTCTCCAGTACCAGGATGAATTCACAGGTATACCTGATACACAGCTTGTTCACACTGCTTATCCTTTTGTGCCTTTTTTTCCAATTCTTCTCTTTGCTTCAATTCATAAATAAGTTGAAAGAGATCTCTCAAGTCCAGAATAACAGGTTCAGCCTGGAGTAAAAGGTGGTAAAACACATTAATAAGGGAATGGGACTGAGCTGCAGCGACCAATTTTTGTTTTTGCCAGCTACAATCCTCAGCCCTTCCTTCTCCTATTAAACGGAAAGCATTGCATCCTTAATTAATTCTACCTTGTTTATATCAGTTTAGCAAATTGCATCTAGGCTAAAGTTCATCTCTTCAACTAATTATATTTACAAATTCATAATAATCATAAGCATAAAAGGCAATGTTTTTATTTATTAGTAATTTTGGGTACAATAAAATTAGGGTAGGCCTTATGCAAAAGAGCTATTTATTTTTTCTTATTTTCTTTTTAAATGAGGCTACGAACACAGGAAACGTATTTGTATACTGTGCCTCCATCCAGCTTAATCAGAAAACAAAATAGTCATTACAAAATACCCATTAGAAAAAACAGCAGCAAAAAAAAAACTGGATAGGCATGAGCCTGTTTCCTCGCTTCAAGGATGTTTATCTTTTCTAGATGAGAACCTGAGCATCAGCACCACTTAGTCATACGTCAGCGTGGGCTCTCAGAGACCAGCAGGGTGACTGTGCTGTCTCCTAAAGTTATAAGGAAAGATGCCCTCCTTGGATATGGTACTTACCGCCTGGGCTGTTTTTATGGCCACAAATCTGTGATTCCCTTCCTTTCCACAAACGTATCCAAAGGCCCGGTGATCTGTGATGTCCTTTGCAATGTAGGATATTTCATGAACAGCATGATGATGCTGAAGGGCCTACGAGAGACAAAAGGAAGAACATATTTCAGGGGACTTTCCCCTTTGAGCTATTGATCAATAAGAGATGTGTTTCAGCTATGTGTGAACAGGCCCGGAGGGCTTTGGAAAAGCTGTTTGGTCCAGATGGAAGGAAAGAATGCTGTACTACCCTTGGGAAACTAAGGCTCCCCTCCACAGTCTTAGTGCTGTGACCGGACAGATAAACAGAACTGCTCACATGCTGAATGGGCATCTGTGGTGGTGGTTTCCTTCAGCCTGCCAGAGCCAGTTAGGTGGAGGCTTCTGCTACATCTTTCTTCGTGATACAGCCTGGTCTAAGTTGCAGCTTGGTATTTAATATGCTCACATACCCAGGGCTTCTGCTTGCTGTGGGGGAAGATGCACACTGTACAACCAGCGGGGGCACCATTCACATTCATAGAACCATGGCTTTGCATGGTTACAACAATTTCCTGACAGATGGTCATAAGAGTGTCTTGAGGAACAAACACCTTTCTCGCTCTGGTCCAGAGTCACCATTTGGGCTAGAGGTGGGGTCCCCTATATCCCTGTGGCTTTTCATGAGTCGGTCCCTTTGTCTGCAATGCCCATTCTTTTATTCACTTGCTCAAATCTTATTCCTCTTACAAAGGCCATTTGAAATAGCACCACTTCTGTCAAACCTCCCTGAACAAGGCTTGCTTGCACTTTCTTGGCAGAAATAACTCCTCCCACTATTGTGTTTCCACAGAACTTCAGTCTCTAGAGATACTACAACTCCTGAGGGACCCTCACAAACAGCTCCCTGGGCTTCTGCTTTCACAGACCTTCCCTTTCTGATACTTGCTCAATCCCTTGTCTGTCTTCCCCACTAGGCTCTGTCTTCCTCATCTTTGTCATCCTAGTATCCTGCAGTATGCCTGGCCCAGAATTGTTGAACTGAAGAGAACTGGGATAGCTGATCAATAATTTTAAAGTCTTTTAAAACTGACCTCCCCTCTTTTATTATCTAAGCTTCAGCAAACAATGTTCACCATCCTGTTGGCGATGGTGATATTTATGGCCATTTTCCTGTATGAAACCTACTTAAAGAAACCCTCATTAAACAGTACTTTGTAAAGGGTTATGTATGTATATAGGTGTTATATAATATGTTCATAGTCTCTATAATTTTAAGGGCCTTTTCATTACATTGAGGCTTAAGAAGCTTGAATTCTAGTCACTATGTGATCATAAGGCACTCACTGTCCCTCTCCGAACCTCAGCTTATTCCTCTATCAAATGAGATGTTTGTACCCAATAAGTGACACCTAACCCAAAGCCCTGGATCTATTAGGGTCATTAAATGTAACAAAAAGAGCTCCCAAGCAATTTTCAACATTTCAAAAAGCTAAACAGAAATTTATAATTCTTCATAGTAAGACTACACATTTCACTGTGCATGCAAATGAAAATACTGAGTTTATCTGGAATTGTATCAGGTTACTGTTGTACTCAGCTAATTTTTGAGTAGATTCTCTTTGGAAATTAGTTGTGGGTTCAAATAATTCAAATAGGAAAGATTATAAATGCTTTTTTGGTGGACAAAAACGTCCTCCTTACCAAGTCCATGAGGGAGGGAGACATGTAATGCAACAGAAACAGTTATGAAAAACTGGGAACCACTGGAGTAGATGTTCTCCAAGGTCCTGTTCCATCTCCCTATATCCTTTAGCCATTAGAACCTTGCACCACGCAGCCAGCCTCTGAGGACTGTGGGCGTCTGTCTCACCTTAGTTCTGGACCACTGGCTCTGGCCTTCCAAGACATCCAGTCCTAGCCTGTCACCATCTCTCCAGGCTTCTGACCTCACGAATCATTCTTGCAGTAAAATTTGCTGCTGCATCTTAACTTTCCAGAATCTGATCATTCACTGTCCTCTTCTTATCCCTTGGGAGTCTCCCTTCAGCTTCATGTCCTGTCCAGGTTGCCCACTGTACGTCATGCTTGGCGAGAGTGTCACTGCCCAGTTACCCTAGCCTCACAAGTGACCATAAGATAACTGTATCATTCTAGTGGATTTCAACAAAAATGAGTAAGTATTTGTTAGTAGAATAATCAGAATCCATTTATTCTTGTTCTATTAAGAGGACAGAGTTAGCTAGCAGATAAAAACTGCTCAAAGAGTAGTAGCTTTTTCATGGTGTTAATGATGTAAAATTGATGAGACTTATATTCACACATCATGGGGGTATTGATTTATAGGCTTTGTGAGCTTGAATGGTATGCAGCAGGGGAAGTAGGAGACAAAGACTTTCTCCTTCTCTCCCCTTCCTGAAAATATTTCTCTCTCTGCATAATGTGGAGCATGTTATCCACGTCTCCCATTAAATCAAAGTTTGACGACAGTACCTTATTGATTGCCAAGTGGAATATTGCTCAAATTAAACTGCGATTAGAAATCTTCCTGGTGGAATTAGATTTGAAGATGATTGTGCAATGGTAAAATATCACCTACTATGCAAGACAGCAGATGGAGGTGTTTCAATTTATCTGGGAATCTTCATTAAGTATTTTAAAATCAAAACATTTTGAATGCCTGATGATACCTAATATTGCTTCGCAAAGTGTGTGAGTGGAGTACTTTAAGATATTTGTAACATTATCTTTTCCCATAGTTAATTTTATGACATGTTAAAGAGGACTGCTCTAAAAATGGCTTGTTCATTTGGAAACTAAAAGTCAGAGAGAGGATATGTCTCCACTTTCTCCAACCTTAACCATGCAGACATAATATAGATACTTGGAAATATAAATACATTAGAATCCTGCTAATCCCATAGTCGTATTATCATATTCATCTTGGCAACTCAGAGGATCTTGCAAATACTTGCTCACTGAGCCTCAAAATTGCTCCATGTCTTCAAGTAGATTTTATCAGCATAAAGGCAGTTGGAGCCAGAGGAACCTTAAGCATCATCTAGTTCAATTCTGAGTTTATTCATGAAAGAACAGAGGGTCAGAGAGAGTGCTGGCAGGACCAGTACTAAACCCAGGCCCTGTTCTCCCCACTCAGCATGATAAAGCATTGAAAAAGAAAACATTATGTAGATAGAATCAAGGTCTCCTTCCTTTAGACTCCCAGATCCCTAGTCCAGTAACAAAACCATGACCACTGATAAGCTGGATAAGAAAAGGGGTTGTTGGGAAGGGAAGCACAGCTGAGGCTGTTCTGGATTCCGGCAGGTATCTGAGGCCAGAGGAGGTCATATATCAGAAGGTTTGGGGTAAAGGACAGCCATAAGGATCTCCAAGAAAAAAGTCAAGATGGCACAATCTGGAAGTTTACTCTCAGGAGCTAAGCTAAGCCATCTGTAGTATCTGTTGAGCAGCCAAGGCTGGAACCATGAGGTGAGGGAGATAAGGATTCGTCCATCCCAGAGTGCTTCTACGGGGAGTTCCTGGAGCATCACTGGTTGTTACACAGGTGACAGAGAATACTGGGCTGGAGTGGGAGGGAGAAGGTGGAGGAAAGGCAGATTCTGCTCATCCTTTTTCCACATTTATTTTGGAAAACAAACTCCGTCATGGAAAAATTGAGTCTAAATATTAAAGCACTGCCAAAAACCAAAGCGGGTATCTGGTTTTAAAAATGGGGGCTTCGAGAACACCCTGTCGCTCTGCCACAGCTTCATTTATTCCTCCCAGTCTGAACCCTCTGCATTACACTGTGGATGAAAGTTGTTACTGAACAACTCCAAGGACGATTCAGAGATTATCCTCCTCAATTGAACCTTCTTCCCAGGGTAACTCAGGGTGTAGATGAGTTGAAGAATTCATCACTCTCCCTTCGAGGTCTGTACTTTCCCACCTCCACGCCATTGGCCACATTATTTTCTCTTCAGATCTTGCTCTTCATCCCGACTCACACTTCATCGACTCCACGTGACTGTATCACCTCTATGCTTCAAGACCTAGCTCCGACATCCTGCTCATCCAAGGAAACTTCCCTGATTCTATTTCCTTTAGCCATAATTCCTGTCCCTAGATCTCATGCATTGTATTTGTTCTTCCACCTAAGATGTTTTACATCTCTTAATTTTGTTTCACATTTATCCATTCATCCAGTTAGTGTATTTATTGAGAACTTGTTATGTTCCAGGTCTCATACTAAGTGCTACATCTATGCAGATGATTAAAACACAGGACCTTGCAATTGCATAGAACAAGCAGGCAAAGAAACTAACAACCACACTATTATAAGACAAGTTTTATATTAAAGGTGTGCATAGGGTGTTATATAGGCTCAGAGCAGGAATGGGGAATGGAAATCTTGATAAAGGAGCTGACCTTGAACTGAGCATCAAAGGATAAAGAGGGAGTCCCCAGAAAGTCAGGGGCAAAGAGCATTCTAGGCAGAAATAATTGAGCATGCAAAAGCCTCTAAGTCCTGAGACCATGTTTTCTCTCCACTTTGGGGATGTTAGCTCCTTAAAAGAAAGACTGATGTTTGGTTCTCCTTAGTTTTAGCCCAGTTCCTTTTGAACAGTAAGTGCTAAATAATGTTTGGTAAATTAAAGAAAGAAGGAAGGGAGAGCCAGCCATCTAAAGATAAACACTGGATAAGGTAGTTGCTCAATAAATGTTTAATGAATGATTGAGTCAGGTTAGCTCATGGTATTTACAAAGAATTCATCTGTTAACAGAGGGTTTCTTATCTGATCATCATTAAATCTTTTTTTTCCCCCTTAGCATTTCCATGAGCCATTTACCAATGTTTAAATGAAGTATCAAATTGTTTGGAGGGTTACCATCTGACAGAATAAATTACAGAGAAGACTTAATTTGTACTATGGTTCAATACAGCCAATTAAATACAATATGGATTAGAAAGTCATCTGCTCAGATTTTACCATTAGCTTTTTTAAAAGAATAAATTCTACTCCATTTAGCCTTCATATTTTTATTATGTGTATGTAATGTGTGTATGAGAGTGTGTGCTTTCCTGAGGCGATACTATTCACAAGAAATACACCCACCAGGACTCAAGTAAGTTAATGAAAAACAAAACAAAACAAAAAGGCAGATACACAGACAGACATGGACACAGAATAAAAATAGATACATGAAAAATACACTACTTCACACTACAAGCAATTACAGTAGTTAAAACTTCACAAGACAAAGGGAGGCTCAGGCTTATTATAAAGGCCTTTCTCTTTTCTAACATATTTTTGGATACGTTCGCTGCATCACAGTGCCAACGAGGCTGGGAGGCAACCTCTGTACCAGCCCCCAGGCACCCCATCATCAAATGCTAAATGAAGCAGGTCAGAGTGAATTCTTCCCTGAGTTCCCACTCTGAAATCTTCCAGTAGGTTTTACTCAAGGACAAGATTAAATTTCCCAATATCCTAGTCTCTAGTTGAAGATAACAGAAAAAAGAATGTGGACTCTGGAGCCAGAGAGAACACAATTCACATCTCAACTCTATCATTTATTAGATGTGTAGCTTTGAGACATCGAACTTTCTGAGCTTTATATTCTCATTTTGTGTAATATGAAGAATGATATAGAACCCAAACGGTTGTTGGAAATATTGATTCATATAAAACATACCAGGCATGAGATGCCATTTTTTACCCACTAGTATGAGGAAAAAAAAGAAAATACTTAGTGTTGACACAAGTGTGAAGAAACATATTTTCTTGGGTTACTGGTTTTCTCTCTATTTAGAGGCTTTTGCATGCTCGTTTTCTATGTGTACAGAGGGGAAAATAATAGTATTTCTTTCATGGTCCTGTTAGGAGAATTAATGAATTAGTATATGTAAAGGACCTGAAATAGTACAAGACACATAGTAAGGGCTCTGTAAGCGTTTACTATTATGGTTATTTTTGTTGTTTGTGGGAGTGTGATTGTGTGCAACTTTTCTGGAGGGCAGACAGGTTGTATATTTCAAAGCTTTAAAGACACATGTAAACTTTGACCCTGTGAATCTTCCTGTGGGAATTCAATTATTTGTAAATAATGTAAGACATGGGCAAAAACTTAGATGCAAAATATTCCCTGAAGTGCTATTAGAATAGGAAAAAAGAGAAATGTTGAGCATTAACTGACCGGTCAAAGAGATTTCATTTCTCTATAAGATGAAATAAGATGCAGAAACTGAAAATCAGCTTTGTATTTTTTGTAATGGCAATATAACTACAACATTCTGTTGAATAATTTAAAAAAGCGTATCACAAAAGTATGTTTAATGTGATCCTGTTTTTGAAAAAAAGGTATGCATAGCCATATATATGCATATAAAAAGTCTGAAAGTGTATCCAACAAAATCTTAATGAGGGTTCTCTCTTAAGTGGTAGAATTTTTAAAATCTGATTTTTAAAATATGGCATTTTGCTTATTTATATAAATTTTTTAAAACTTTAGTTATTTATTTTAATTTATACTAATTACATAATATACTAAGATTAAAATAAAGAAAAAACATAAGATGCTTTATTTCTTTCATAGTTGAATTTAGTGAATGCACCATCATCTATTATTCATTTTTACAACCATCCTTGAGCTCATTCAGCTTCTTTCAGTCTTACTCCCCACAACCAAGTCTTGTCAATTTTACCTCCCAAACATCTTTCTTTGTCCATTTCTCTCTATCTTCATCACCAAACTCGGATCACAGCCATGATTTCTAGCATGGATTCATAAAACACCCTCAGTTCCTACACATTCACTTTTGTTGGCTTCTGCTCTCCTAAGTATATCATAGTGTAAAGGGATTGAGAGAAAATTCTCCAAACTTAATTAGGTCTATCTTGTAGTTAAAATATATCAAAGGCTCCCCCACTGCCTTTAGGATGCAGATCAAAATCTCTTTCAGGGCCTCTGTCCACATTATACCCCCTACACCTTGCTTTCTTCTGCTCCTGGCCATTATTCAGTTCCTCAAACGCACCACACTCCTACCCCAGGTTTTTGCACAAGCTCAACTTCTTCTTCTTCGGACCTCAGTACAGATGTCTCTTCTCCCTAAAAGCTTTCCTGACTTTCTAACATAGACCTAGTTGCCATACCACAAGTCCCCTTAGCTCCCTGGACTTTACCATGTGGGGCAATTCTCCAGTTTGTCATGATGTATACGTATACATATGTATAGTAATCAGCTCCAGAACGGCAGCAACAATATCTTTTTTTTCTGATCTTCTTACCCCGAGTGGTTCCAGGTATTTGGCCATAAGCATTTTCACAGCACAACTAATTGGCCATAAGGCAATTTCTCCACAAAAGATAAAATAAAAAATAAAAGAGGAACATTAAAAAGAACATAGTGAAACATGAAATATTAATTTAAAAATTAAAGGCTTTATTGAAAAAAGGGAAAATGCATTGTCTCTAAAGTCTTTTGTTCATAGTATTATACATTTTTTTTTTTGCTTGTTGATTCGTCACCTTGTTCAGCAATGCACTTTTTTATTTTTTGCTACAGTCTCTTCCTTCATTAAGAGAGGTACCAGTTTCCATTAAAGAATCAGTAATTAATGCTCTTGGAAAATGTTGTGAATTGGTAGCCACCTCTTTTATATTTGCCATAGCTTGGTAAACTTTTGGTTTTAATGGTGGGAGGGGATAATGTGCTTACTGAAGAATTTGCATTTTTAAGCACAATATGCAATCTGGCTTTGCATGAAAGTTTGCAATCTGGTTTTGCACACAGCTATTATGTAGTATTTTAAAACCACCACATCTACTCATCACCGTACAGACCATTACGAGGGCTCAGATATGTATAAAAGAGAAATGACACCAAATTGACAACTAGCTTATATACATTGAGTTTGCTAAATGTAAACCAAACTGTCATCCAGTTATTTTATCTTTTACGGGTAAATTGTCTTATGGCTAACTAACTGTGTAGCAAAAATGTTTGCTGGAAAAATGCTTATGTCAAAGATGTTTACAGCGAAGATGCTTACAGTGAAAATACTGGACATGAGCCTGAGCATTAAGAACAGTGCCTGACATAGAGTAAAGATTCAGTACTTATATATTTTTAGCATGGTAAAACATACATGACATAATTTTACCATCTTAACCATTTTTAAGTATACAGTTCTGTGGTATTAAGAAATTTGCACTGTTCTGCAATTATAACCACCATCCATCTCCAGAACTTTTTCTCATCTCCCTAAAACTGACAGTCTAACATTAAACACTAACTCCCTAATCCTTCCTTGCCCCAGCCCTGGCAACTACATTCTACTTCCTGTCTCTATGAGCTTGCCAGTACATATTTTAAATGAATAATTTGAATGAATGCATGCATCTGTCAACTGGATCCTGAGTCCAAGTCTTTCCCCGAACTCCCTACCCAACCCCCCATTTTTGCTTATTTATGCATCTGTTTCTCTCTCGAAGCTTTCCTTTCCTCAGCTGTGAAAATGAGGAGGTTGGATTGAGTAAATACTCATGTCCTTTTTTGCTCTTGACATTTCTTTAAATCCTTTTTAAGTTTCATAACAGAACAGCAGCGATAAGAGACAGCTTCCTAGTAGCTCTCTATACACGTTACAAACACATAGTACTGGAAAGACATGAGTGAAGCCCTTGCCTAAAAATAGGGAGATGAACTAGTTAACTAGCTGAGAGGATCCTAGACCTATGATTTGGACTTAAATTTGTCTAACCGGCAAAGCAGAGCCAGGTGTGCTTAATCAATTTGCAATCATCAAAGTGACAACGAAGCAGATTTCTGCTCAGGAGAAGTAAAAACCACCTTAAACAGAAAACTGGTTTCTAAGTGAAACACTAGTATCCTAATAGTGGGGTTAAACCAAAATTCCAGGGCCTATGATCAAGGATGTGGCTACAGCATAACCACTAGCTGTCCTCTCTCATTTGATTTACATTTATTCCCAAAAGTCCTTCAGTAACCAGTCCCTGGATATACTGAGATGGGTAGGATATAGTCTGGGCTCTCAAAAGCCAGCAAATGCATGCATGTGCACATGTGCGAGTGCGTGTGTATGTGTGTGCGTGTGTTATGTGTGTAAGGCAGCGGGCTCCTTTTCTGCTAAATAATCAGAGTATTTTGTATATTGTGTTGTCCTGTCCCCATTTCCAAAGGGATCCAAATTTTAGTCACCTTAATCTCACTGAGCCTCATCTGTAAAATGGGAACAATCCCTATCTTATAGAGATGTGAAGAAGATCACTTGACGTATGTAGCAGTGTATATGGTAGATAGTAGGCTCTTAATACTTTGGCTCATTCCCAAGGCAACTGAGTTTAAGATCGTCAATCTAATGGCTACATCATATAGCATTCAATCGCCAAGCATGATTCCCTCAGGTAAGGCTTTCCTTAGAGCTGAAAGGATAATAATAGTTCTTTAGTAGCCAAAGGGTTATGAGAAAGAGAGTCTACTGGGACATCAAGTCACCAGGAAAGAGAGAAGAGCTGAGAGTTAGAGAGAGTTCCTAACTTTATGATGTCACCTAAGAACCTGGATCCCCCAGTTGTGCGAAATTTAACACTGTCGTTTTCAGTTATATAAATCAGTGAATTTCTTTCATTGCTTAAGATGGTTTGAGGTGAGTTTTATATTACTAGCAACCAAGAGATTTCTGAACAATACAGTAACTATCAGTATCTCTATCTTAGACAGGAGGAAAACAGGCTCAGAAAGAAATGATTTGCCCAGAACGAAATGATTTGACATGAGCTTTTAGCAAGTCTCATTGACACTCAAATCTATTCCTAGTTTATTGTTAGTAGTAATTATATTTGAATTGCAATTTTGAATTTGCTTTGGGTATATATTAGGATAAAATAAATACACGAATACATTGTTATTAGAAAGATTCAGGGAAAGAAAAATGAGATACAAATATAAAAGTTAAGAAATAACCCAATAATTTTATATTTGAATTGGAAAAAGCAATATAAACTCATGATTTAAAACTATATTCCTAGAACTATTCGCAGAAGGGACCTAGAATGAAATCCCAGTAGCAATGAGAACACCTAATGTAGCTATTTATTACCTAGCTGTCCCTTTATCTATCGATCTTTTAACCTATCTAGAGAGGAGTCAGAAAAAGCAAATATGACAAAAAGGTAAAATTCTCCATTCATTTGAACATTATCATGATAACATATTGGAGATAAAAATGAATCTTAGCGTGCTTCCTTCTCTACCTCTCACTCCCTCCTCCTCTCTCTGAGTACAGGAGAAACCTAGGTACTGATCACTTCAGTAACTTAATTGAAAGTAGGCTGCAGATATAAGGCCTTTACCAAGTCTATCTCAGGTAACCATTGGTCCAAAACATAAGGGGGTGAGGTATTTAGCACACTTAGAAGTGCTTAGAGTTAGAGCTGCCAGTGTTCGTTGTCCTTCTTGCATTCCCATGGCATAAATAAACATGAATCAGTACTTTTCTACTTTCAACAATCACATTTTTAAAAGTTCAGGTTGAATAAATATGAGAAAAATTTACACTTCTGAAACTCTGGGAAAAAATATCCTGAACTTGGAAGATTCTACAAATATGCATAACGATTCAGATTTTATTTTCATTCTATTAAAAAAAGGTACTATTCAGAGAGTGCCGACTGTGTGCTAGGTATTGGGCCAGGTACTCTACATACATATGAATCATCATTTATTTCACTCACCCAACAAGCTTACATAGTATTTTCCCTGCTTTTACTATTGAGGTAACTGAGACACAGAGAGGTTGAGTAACTTGCCCCAGGTCACAATGCTGATAAGGAAGACCCTGGACCTCCGATACCTATGGCTGGGCTTCAGACTCTAGGCAACTTCTGTATACCTGAATATAGTTTTGAATGTACTTTAACTGCTTATATTTTAATTCTCCTAAAATTCTTATTTTTATTTCTGTTTCTTTCTGCACGAAGACTCCTAATAACCATTGTAGGTGTTTATTAATGTAACCAATCATTTCAACATTTTGGCTTATGGTGTAAAATTACTACAGCAAGTAGGTAAATCAGTCTGGATGAATGGAAATGAAACAGTATATTTTGCCACAAGTCATTGCCGAAATGAGGTCATTATATTTAATGGAAAATTACTTTCTGCATTGTAACCAGTCTGAAATTAACCTCCGCCTTGCTCAAAATGAAGTCTTGCATGTCAGACAGAAACTTACAAAAAATGAACTCACTAAATGCAGCCAACAGAAACGGTGCTGGATTAGGAGTGAGAAGACTATGATTCCAGATCCTTGTGTCTTCATTTATAAACTAAGTAGCTGCTGGTGGTGGTAAATATGGCTCCTAAGATCCTGTTTAGTCAGACGCTTGGGTGCTGAGGAAACACATGACTTTCGATAGACACAGGGCAGCATTTGAAATCCACATCCGTTACCTTGGATAAATTACGTAGCTTGCGTCACCTTGGATAAATTACGTAGCTTCTCTGAACCTTGGTGTCCTCATTTATAACTGCTTTAGACTGGGGTGAGAACTAAATAAGATCATGCTGCTAAAATTCCTAGTATCCTGCCCAGCACCTAATAATGCTTAATAAATGGTAGCTCCTCTATGGCACAAAAATTCTGTTATCTAAATTGTCAATCATTGTTACAAGTTGAATTGTACCCTCCAAAAATTCATATGCTGAAGTCCTTAATTTCAGTTCTTCTGAATGTGGCCTTAATTGGAAATAGTGTTGTTACAGATGTAATTAGTTAAAATTAGGTCATACTAGAATAGGGTGTGCCTTTAATCTAATATTACTGGTGTCTGAAGGGAAAATTTGGACACACAGATGCACAAGGAGAATATCTTGCAAATATGAAGGCAGAGATTGGAATGATGTGTCTCAAAGTCAAGGAATACCAAAGATGGCCAGCAAATGACCAAAAACTAGGAGAGAGGGATGGAACAGATCCTCTCTGAGTCCTCAACAGGAATCAACCTTGCTAAAACCTTGACCTCAGACTTCTAGCCTCTAGAAGCATGAGTTAATAAATTTGTTTTTTAAGTCATTCCGATGTAGTAATTTGTAATGGCACTCCTAGGAAAGGAATGCAGTCACCTCCTTAGTTTTATCTCCAGATCTCTTTGTTTGAGGAGTCTGCCAAGAGAATACAGGGGTGAATCAACACAATCTTAGGTAGCTAGTCTCATCTCTACCCCCTCAGTGAGCCTTAATTTTCTCATCTGTAAATTGAGGGGGCAGGATTGGTCCTTGCCAGCTTTGCTCTTTTTTTCAATGCAGAAGAGCAAACCCTTTAGTTTTTCTGTTACTGCCAGACCTTGCTACTTAAATCAGAAGCTGAGTGTGGCGCAGCGCTGTGCAATTTACAGCTGCATCTATCCAATTACTTCCCATTTAGTGCTGTGCAGCATTTCCCCAAATACACCACCAAACCCCTGCAGTAGTGGGCTGAGCTCTCTGAGTACCAGGATCAATTGTTTTTCTTACACTAACCAGCCTCATGATTTGTTAGGTTGTTGCCTTGGAAAATAAACTGTCAGTAAAAGAAATTAGCACAAAATTGCCCCCTTCGTTGAAAATGCACCAAACATCACCCTGTAGCCATCTTCTTCAACACACCTTAGAGCCTCAGAAGGCAAAATTGACATGAACTAATAAATTCTAACCCACGGCTCTATCATTTTCCTGTTAGAGATGAGAAAACTGAGGCTCAGAGGGGTTAAGTAACTTGCCCAATCAATGTTCAATCGATAGTGAAGTTAAAAGTCAGTGTGATGGCAAACTTCATGCCCATTTTTCTACATCAGGTTGTCTGCTTAAAGGAAGTAATTGTCAAGTTGTGCTCAGCACTGGGCTCACTTATCCCACCTTCTCCTCCTTCCTGGCATATAGTTTCATCTCTGTGCCAACTCAGAGACAGCTGTACCCAAGGTAGCTTACCTGGCACAGATATAAAGAGGCCTGGCTGAGTCACTTAGTGCTTCCTGCATGAAACACTACTAGCTACTGGCCCAGGTCTGACTTGCCCCCTTTACTCAATTCTAGTAATGGGACATTTCCCTTGATCCAGAAACTCTATGTCAGGCACTATGCTGGGTGCTGGGAGACAACACTAGAGCTGGTGAGATCCTTCCCCTTGAGGAGCTCATATTCTCTGTGGAGACAGGGAGTCAGGTGCCTTTGTTTAATATTTTCAAAGAAACCCATTTCCTTTCTTCCTAACACATACTACAATCTGCAATTATCCCTTCATTTGCATGATTACCTGGTTAATATCTGTCTCCACCATTAGTCTGTGAAGAATAGGAAAATAGTCCCTGTGTCAACCTTGGCTCCCCACTGCATCACCAGCACCCAGCACAGCGTCTGACACTTAGTGGGGGCTCAGTAAGAATTTGAGGAATGAATAAGTGAATACTGTGCTCGAGCTATAATAAAGGTAAGAACAGGGTAGGAATGGAAGCCTGAATTGATTCAATTAGTAGGAGTCGACTAGGTAAAAATCGGTGACCATGGTGGTGGTAGGGATCAAGATGTTCCATCCAAAGGGATAACAATGAGACACGAAGCTATAAAATAGCATTTCATGGGCAGGGGACTGCAATCAGTTTGGGATTATTAGACCATAAAATTCTAGGCAGAAAGTGGCAGTGAAAGAAGGTAGCAGGGGCAAAGGAATGCAGGATTTTAAAGGCCAGAGGGCCCTGGTCAGACTGCAGCTGGACTTGGCAACCACCCTTCTGCCCTGAGCAGACTCTCTGGTCTGGGGACAGTCTGGCAAAATGTTTGTGAGCAGAAGATGAATCCTACCTTCTTCCACCCCTGTTCCCTGACCCACAATCCATGACCCACAGAAGTTCATTAAAGCTTTCTAACAACGGAGGATGGGGTCTGTCTTATGAAAAATCCTGAATGCTGGTGCTGGTAGTGGCAGGAGTGATGGCATGGTGCACCTCTCTTTAAATGGCTATGTTGGAAAGGTAAAAATAAATAAGTAAGTAAGTAAGTAAGTAAATAAATAAATAAATAAATAAATGGCTTCACTGGGAGTTTTGGGAGGCAACTAGATATGTTTCATACCTTACAGCATAAGGTTTTATGTCACCTTATGGTGAAATCTATGAGTAAGCATGGTCTGTGTGCCAGGGTCGGAATGGGTCTGGGTTGTTCCTTTGCTCTGCTGCTTTCTTCTCCATTGTATGACTTTGGGAAAATCACAGACCTGCATTGGGCCTTGGCATGCCTGTTGATGAGATGCTGTCTCAAAGGGCCACCGTGAACACTGCATGGTCAGCTGTCAGGTGGTTGGCCGATGTAAGCGACGGGGGATCTGGGAAGGCCAGAGAGCACACTGGACACAGAGTTAAACAACCTGGAATCCAGCCCTGGTTGTCCTTGCAGAGAGCAGTCACTGGATGCCATGGAGGTATGGGCCATATGAAATGGACATGACCAGAGGCAGTCCCTGCCCTCCCACAGTATATGGTCTATAGACACAGCCAGGTTCATAGACAATTACAATAGGATGTGTAAGTTCTCAGATAGAGGGAGATGCCAGTCTGTGCTGAGAAGCACATGGCAGAAGCAGTTAACCCCACTGGGGGCAGGTGGCCAGGAAGAGAAAGAATTCAGGCTGATTCACAAAATATAAGGAGGTACAAAATGGAAAGGAGGAAAAGGACACTCCAAGGTACAGGCAACAGCATGTGCAAATGTCAGAGCAGAATAAGTGGCCTCGGGGAGTTCTGAGGATTCTAGGGTTGGATGTTCAGAAGGTGTGAGGTCATCTGCATGGCCTTTCTGTACACACTTTCCAGAGCAACTTCTCAGGGCGATCTAAAGGAGATAGGCCATGGCCTAAAGGTATTGGTCTGCCATGCTGTTTTGAGGATTCTAATGAGATTTCAGGGATGAGCCACTGAACGACTGGATCCTGAAACTCCTGACAGAGTTTCCTTTTCCGCCTGGGGAAGCTGTCCCCTCTTTGCTCCCTGAGCCTCTTGTTTGCAGTCCCTGGGCTCAGAACACTTGCTATTCTGATTTGCAATGGCCTATTATCTATACATCTATCTTTAACCTGCCTGGGTGTCCATTCATGCATCTGCATATAAACGTCAGTGGCTTGCCGGCTCTGTAGAGCAGAGCTGGTGTGACGATCACGTAGACCAGCAAAAATAGAAGGCATCACTGACAAAGACTCTCCTGAACTAAGCTCTAGCCAGGCTACTCTGAGCCCTTTGCTGTATTAGGCCTCAACCTTGGCCTATAAAGACTTGAGCAAACGCTAACATAGTTTATAACAGCTCAAGGCTACATCACTAGGATGACCCTAGCCCCTCTTAAAGTGCCTGCCTGAGAAAACTCTAGGCTGCCAAAAGAATTTACTATTTGCTCCAGCCAGCATCTGAAGATAGGGCCCTTGTCTCCCACCCTCTGTGAGAGAGTAGGAGCCTGAGGTTGGATAAGTGCCAGTTTGTAAACCAGATGGGTTTCTCATGGACTAACCTCACCTGCCCACCTTTTGTAATTTTTTGAAAGTACCCTGGGCTGTCTCTGCATGAGCCCCTGCTATTCTCCCTCCCTCATTCTCCCTTTAAAATGCCTAGTCACTTCTGCATAAATCAGAATGGAGCTCAGCTCTTTCCTCTATTGTCCGTAGTTCCTGAATAAAATCTGTTTTCACCACTTGAGTGTTCAGCTGTTCATCTTTGACAGCATACTGAAGATACAATCTCTACTAGCATGAGTCCCAGGCCCTCGGCTAAGTGCATTATATATACTATCTCATTTATTATAACCCTGGAATTAGAGGCAGTCTGGGTGGAGAATAGAGAGAATATGGCACAGTGATTAAGAGCACAGGCTATGGAACCAGTCTCTCTATTCACAAGCTGTGACAGCTGAGCTTGTCACTTGCCCTTCTGTGACTTTGCTTTCTCATCTGTATAATGGGAATAATTTGTCCTTCTCACAAGAGCTGTTATGAGAATTATATGAATAAACACACATGACTTGCTTAGCAGGGTGCCCAGAACACAGGAAGTGCTTAATAAACGTGATATTGTTATTTCCAAGTCATTCAAGCGTATCCCATTAGGGAACAGCTTTCTTGTTTATGTAAAAAATATATATCCTGGTGCACAGTCAACATTTAACAAATATTTGTTGAGAAAATGACTTAATGTTAGAAATGCTTATCCTTGCTCTATTATTACTCACTCATGCTTTTTAGTCTTGTCTTAGAACTGCGCTGTGACCACTGAATGTCTATACAGGAGCATCTGTGGCATTTTTGAGTGCACCTACACACAGTATATAATTGCACATTCTATAATATGAGGTAGATAAAGACGTGAATGAGGCCTTGTGACACCCAGAGTGGAGCTATAAACAGATGTGGCCAGAAACCCTTGAAGCTCTGGACTCAACTGAGCAGACGCAAAACTTGGCTTGGGCCTGCTTCATTCTGTTCTTCCTTTGAGTATCTGAAAGGAATGAGCGGACAACGTGATAAGAGTTGTCAAATTTTGGAATGAATAATAAGATGTCTTTGGATTGAGGCACATAAAAGAGATGAGCTAAAAATACAGAGGCTCCAAGAGCATCTGGGAAGCAGAAGGATTAGCTGGGTGCCCGGAATTACAGCAGAACAAAGATCCCTGCTGAAGCGAATGTTTTCTGTCCCAGTTGCACCTGCAAGCAGGTAAGCAAAAGGAAGAAAATGCAGGGTGTGTCTTCTGATTGCCCTCTCCCCACTTCAGGACATTAATTCGAATAGATAGGCACCTAGCAATTTTTTATCATACGGAATAAATGAGGAACATCAAAGTATTCAGCCAGTGATGGTGGTCAGGGGGATATTTTGGAGCACCTCTTACATGCTTAATTCTTATCGTATGGGATCAAATTTAATTCTCGTAATGAGCCAATGAGGAAGGTTTTATTATTGCTTATTCTCAACAGAAGGACACTGAGGTTCAGAGAGGAGTTGCAGATCTAAGTTCAAACAGCTAGAAAGTGGAAGTCCTTGGATTGCGTCCCTACCCTAACTCCCAAATCCAAGAGCATAATGTATTGCTTCTTACACATTTCTTCTGTTAAGAGTGCTCTGCTGGAAGTATGTTTCTTAAAATACAACTATCTCTATATCCATCCATCTATTCATCTACCCACCCTTTTTCCCTTCCTCCTTCCCTTTCTCCCTTCCTTTCTAGCTCTGATTTTTTTAAAATCTGCTTTTGTAGCCCACAGTATACAAGGCAAGCACCTCATTATATCATTCAGTTTTTTTCAATATCTAATAGTATATACTTCATGCTTATATGTACAAAGAGCTTTATAGCTTCTAACACTCCATTCAATTTATTATCCCATTCATTATCTCATCTTATTATCCCCATGGTAGAAGGAGATACGTAGCCCAGAGACGCTAAGTCATTTGCCTGAAGTCACATGTAATAAACAGCAGATCTGAAATCAGCACCCTGAAGGACCTTCTGAATCCTAAGTCTAAGCTTTTTTATATATCATCTTGAAAGAAGCAATAAGTTCAGAGGTTAAGAATACAGACAGTGGAACCAGGCTGCCTGGATTCAAATCTTGGCTCTTCCATTTACTTGTTGTGCAACCTTGGGTAAATATGTGTACTGTCTGTGCTTCAGTTTGCTCTTCTGTAAAAATGAACCTAATGACAGTACCTCCCTTATGGAGTCGTTATGATTAAGTAGGTTGCAATATTCAATATGGTTAAAACAGTGCTGCCCTCAGATACATACGTGTTAGATTTTTGTTTATTTGTTTTGATTTTTGTTTCTTTTTGAATGTGCACCTTCCCCTACTGTGGAAATCCTCCTACAGTTGAGAGGACCCTGGTACTGGCCCAACACCACTCAGTTAGAAGGTAAAAGAGTTAGGATTTGAACCCAGGCCTGTCTGACTGTTTTAGATGTATCACTGAGACTCTTACTTGCATTCCTCCCTCTAGGATTAGCTGCAGAAAAGGACCCAGGTTGAGTCCTTCTATCCTGGCCCAGAATAAGGAAATCTGCCTCCTGGGGAGGTTACAACACACTCTCAGGGGAAACATTTGTTCTCACTATTGTATGTATGTATTTATTCATTCAACAAAATTATTCATTAAATACCTCCTAAGTTTCAAGCATTGTACTGTACCCTACGGACATGATGCTAAAATAGACATGGTCCTTGTTCCTCCTGAGTTCAAGGTCCAGTGGGGAGCCATGCATGAACAACAGCAATGTGGTGTGCCAGATGTCCCAAGAGGGAAGGGTAGGGTGATGGGGAACCCATGGGGGTCACTGGATGCAAGTTCCGAGGAGGCTAGGCTGTTTGGCAGCCAGGAGATAGGGCTTTGTGGATTTGGTTTCTGGAAAGTAACTAATAAATTATCTGGCCTGACCTACTTCTCTGTGCCACAGAAAAGTACCTTCCAACTACCTTGGCTGGCACTGAGTGTTTACAGCCTTATACCTCAATCTCTCACCCTGAATTATTTCTGCTCTGCATCCTCACTCACCTTGATATTCTTCACTTTTGACCTATTGACGACTTTCTGTTAAAAGCTCTTTGACTACAGCTTTCCAAAATTGACCTATAATTTCTCTGTTCTCTTTCAGATTGAGTTAACTTGGTTGGCTTTGAGAAAACTCTTGTGCCCATGCACTGAGTTTACCCTGGACATTTCTGCATGACAAGGACACAGGGCAGGATCCCATGTAGAGCTGAGAAAATTCAGGGATAACTTCCAATGGCTCTTCGCAGTGGGTGGGACTCACTGAGGCAAGGGTCTTTGTGTCTTCAGAGTGCCTTGCTGGTTTGTCCCTCTGCCCTTTGTTCCATCTTCCTACTTTGGACAACATCGACTGAGGCCAGATGAGGCTGTGGACCCCTCACTTTGGATCGAGAGGTGGAGAAAGTAGTTCTCTAGTCCTGCCTTACAGGATTGAGTGGATTTTCATAATTACCACTAATTCTCTACTACTTCCTAGTGACCTGGATTTGCCAAGAAATTCCCCTGATTCTCAGTTGCTTTTTAGAGGTGAGGATTAATGACATCATGTATGTTAAGTGACTTACCCAATGGCTGGCACAGAACAGGGACTCAACATATTTTATTACAGTCAGGAAAGAGGGCATTTCACATTGGATGGGAACTGGCTTGAATAAAATTATGGAAATTGACTATAAGGAGAGAACCCTGGGGTGTGAAGGTGAGAGTAGGGTTAATATCAGTGGGACGTGGAACCCTTCTGGTTAAAAACAAATGAAAGAGGACCTCAAATGCCAGGATGAGAATTTGAAACTTGATATATCTGGGGCAGTAGTCTAATGCAATTTAGTAAATAAATGAAGGCAAAGCCTTAGTTAAAAAAAAAAAATCATTGCAAATACAGGGAAGGAGAATGCTTCCCACCAAAATAAATAGAGTGATTATGCTGACAGTAAAGACAGAGAATAATGGTAATCACACCAATAATACTGTTGACTGAATGTTTTCTTCTTGCCAATCACCATGCTAACAACTTTCAGGCATTATTTTATTTAAGCTTCATAACAAGCTTATAGGAGAGGTGCTATTAATACCTCCAGTTAAATTGATGGGGAAATTGAAGCAGGTAAAGATCGTCCTTTGCCCAAGATCTGCCAGCTGGAAAAGGAGGGGAGTTGAGGTTCATACCCAGGTCTTTCTAACTCCAGAGCCTGTGGGTTTTCTAAATCCACAAAGCACACCAATTTGCTATTTCAACTTCTGTGCTTAAAAGCTTACTGCTCATTCTCTCCTGACTCCTTTCAGAGTACTGCTTTCTGAAATGCCTAAAATGAATAAAAACACACAAGTCCAAATAGATACCTCTACTATAAGAGATATATCTAACCTCCGTTACAAGCAAAGGAACTTAGAAAAAATATTAAATACAGCAAAAGGAAAATTGAGTTTCCCAGCAATATCTGACATAAAATTCAGCCTGTATGTTCCTGTTCCACAAATCTGTCTACCCTGAGAGCTTCGTTTTCCATCATGTCTCCTCAGGGTCTTGAACCCTCTAGGCCCTGACAAACTCAGCTCATAGGTCATCTCTTCGCAGGAGCTTCATCACCCAAGCTAAAGTCCTCTCCTCAGTTAATCCCTATCATGTTGCCCTTTTTTTTATGGGCATGATAATATTTATTACTATGAAATTAATTTGTTCATTTATTTGTGTCTTTTTTTAATATCTTGCCTGTCTGGCTTATCAATGTATCCCCAATGCCAAGAATCTGCCACATAGTAGCTGATCGATAAACATCTGTTGAACAAATAAAACTCCTACTCATCCACCAAGGCTCAGCTCAAAGTATGGTCCCACCCCACCCCCAAGCCCCAACCCAAGCTGGGATCAGTGTCCCTTTTCTGGGCTCCCATCTCACTTCCCTCACCTATCACAGCCCTTATCATATTGTACAATCAATACATATATTTCCTAATTGTTTCTCCAGCTAGATCCGGGCCCCAAGAAGGTAGGAGTGATGGGGCCTTTTAACTATTATATCCTGTGTCCATACTGGTATCTGGTGATGAGTAAGTGTTAAAAAACATTTGTTGAAGATAGGCTGATGAAAGCATGGATAGATAAATTAATAAAGGAAGTAAAGAATATAGGGACAATGATTTTTTTTTAGTTGTGGAAATTAAAAATTTTAAACACTGCCCTCAAAGACCTACGGCTTAATATATTCAGACAGGCTAAGTTAATCATGAAATCTCAGTAGCTTGCTATAACAAATGTTCATCTTTGATTTAAACTCTATACTCAGCCTGGGTTGGCGGGGCCTCTGACACAGTCACACTAGGTGCAGGTTGGTGGATGCTTCTACACCACAAGCCGTGGCCTCACAGTTGTCAAGGCAAGAGAAGAAGGAGCTAGTGGGTTGCATATAGTGCTTATGACCTTGACCTAGGACTGATGTATGTCACTTCTGTTCATAGCCAGATCCTAACTGTAGGAACTGGAAACGTGGAGGAGCTAAGGCCTTATAAGAGGCAGGTTGAAAGGCTTTTCCTAGACTTGGGCATCACAGAACTCCTAAAGGACATGCCAAGCACTAAAGCTTCAGTGTGCTCCAGGGTTTGGGAAATGTCACCCAAACTACTTTAAATATTAGTTCATCATTATCTAATTTTTATTTATTTATCAAAGGCATGATTAAGTACCAAATGGAGCTTTATTTTTATTCAATAAGCTGTAGAGCATGACTTTGTGGAGCTGATATAACTCAAACCTAAGGTAGAAAAAAAATTCCATTTTGCTGATTCTTTACAACTTTATTAAAAGTAAATATAGCTTCTCTCAGGCTCTTTGAAATAATAGCTCACATTTATTTATTGTCTATGTAGTCTGAGTGTGGTTGGTCCGCTATTTATGTAATACCTAATCCTTACAACAACAATGCAAGATAATATGATATGTAATTCCAATTTTAAAGATGAAGAAAGTAGGCTCCCAGGGATTAAGATTCTTGACCAAGTTCACACAAATCATAAGGATTCAACTGGAATGTGAACTCAGGTAGATCTGAAAACAGCTCAGAGAACCTATTATCAGCTAACTGGAGTCTAGTGTCTCTGGAGGACAGAGGGAGTGAACTGCCGAGACTGATCCTTTCTACTGTCCCTTTTGACCTCTCACATCCTATGAAAGTATTTTATTATCCGTTGTGGGGGAAAAAAAATCCAAACTGTACCATATAAAAGTCTCTAATTTATCATGCATAAATTATGGCTTGTTCTTTGTTTAAAAATGTGAGAAGAAAGTATTTCAATTTAATGATCGATGTTCTATTAGATTATGAGCAATCATAAGGCCTATTTGAAAAGCTGAAATCAACAAAAATTGGGCAATTCTTAGGCTTACATACTAAATATATCTAGTCTCATCTGGCCTGAGGGTTTCTGAGAAAGAAAAAAAGGACATTCTAACTTTATCTATCTTATATCTTAGTTCACATGGGAAAATTACCTTTGAGGTAAAAATTCTTTTTCAAGGATAGTCAGATAAACCTCAGCATTTTCTCACTTCTGCTATTTCTTAAATGCATGAACTGAGACAATTACTTTATTTCTCATAGTCTAATTATCCTCATCTGAAAAAGAGGGTTGAGAGAGTCAAGGCAGCATAATAATTATGATTGTCGACTCTGGGGCCAGACTGCCATTTTTAAAATGAACTCATTGGTTCATCCATTTATTCAATCGACAAATATTCATTGAGAACCAAATAAGAGGCAGAAATTGTGGGTGGATACAAAAATGAGCAAAAACAAATGCAGTCCTTGTGCTTGTGGAATTTATAAGACATAATATTCAATATCTCCAAGCCTCAGTTTCATCACCTGTAAATTAAAGATAATAGAGTTGCTGTAGGGATTAAAAGAAATGATGCATATGTCGCTTGGCACGATATCTAAGAAAAAGTAAGTGCTCAATAAATGTCAGCTGTTATTATTATTAGTAATAGTAGTTGTAGGGATAATAATAATTAGCTCAGTTCCTAGAACACCATGGATACTTAACAAACACTAAACATTGTTGAACGATAAATGAATAAAATGTTAATATAGTAGGTTGTATAATATAGATGTAGCTTCTCAACAAATCCATCTATCAACATATATTTATTTCATACTTACTACTTCTGGGGCTCTGGAATAGAAAGAATTTGGGGGTACCCTAAACATATTTAAGATCTGCCCATATCCTCAAGTAGCTAGCTGGCAGTCTAAGGTAGAAACAGGGGTAGAAAAAGCCAATACAACATAAACTCTGACACAGGTTCATTATAGAAACACAAATTGGCACTTTTACAATTTTCAAAAGCTACTACACACCATGAGTTAGAAGGAAAGGGAATTCCCTGAAGGGCGTAGTGGGTTCTGAAGACATCATGAAAAGATGGGTGGGATGGGCTTTGAAGCCAGTTCTGTATTTGAATTGCTGGTAAAGGGAAGTAAGATACAAATCCAGGCAAAGAAATATTAGCAAAATATAAAGACCTGCACCTGCCTTGACTGAGGATGTGAGAATTGGGTGTTGGCTGGAGTACACAGGTTGTCCTGGAAGACAATGAGTGATAGCATAGGAAAGATTTGGAAGCCTGAGTAAGGAGTCATAAGCAATAAAAGATCAGTGTTTAAGAGGAAGATTTATTAGGTTTAAATCCTAGCTCCATCATCATCAGCTATAGAATCTTGGGCATATTGCTTAACCTCTCTGAACTTCAGTTTCCTCATTTGTGAAGTGAAGATAAAAATAGAATCTACATCATTGAGTTATTGTGAACATGAAATGAATAAATTAATTACTATATGTAACTGCTTTGAATATGCCTGGCACATAGTAAATGCTATATGGTTGTGTTATTGTCATTATTTTTCAGATGTTTGCATATATCCAAAGATTGTGCTATCCAACAGAATCAGGCACCTAGCTATATTTTTTGTTCATTTATTCTATTTGTTTAGCATGTGCTTACTCTAGGTGCTTGGGAATACAAAAATAATACATCATACTCCCCATCCTCAGGTTGCTCAGACATGTGTGATACTAGATGTGGTATGAGCTATAAATCAGGTGCAGTATTGCATTGAATCTAAGATGATAGAGACTGTAAGCCAAATCTTTATTGCAGAGATGTTAAAGTGCAAGGGAAAAAAGTATCTTAAAATCACTGATAAATAATATATTCAAGAGATAAAGTGGCACAGGAGAAAGAGTACCCAATTCTGCCTAAGAGACAGGGGTGCTTCAAAGAAGATTTAGTTAGGCTAAGATTTGCAGGATAAATAGGAGCTTGCCAAGCTGGGGTGAGAGGTAAGGGTGAGTGAGTGAGTGAGTGAGTGAGTGTGTGTGTGTGTGTGTGTGTGCATGCGTGCATGTGGAGGGGGAACAGGGGAAGGTTACTGAAGTTCTGAGACCTGGGAACAATATGAGTAGGCGTGGGACATCAGGGGGAGAGGGTGTTTGGGAAATAAGATCCATGGGGAGAATGCTGGGACATGAAGTTAGAGAGAAAAGCAGAAGGTAAATTACAGCTAATAATATCAAATATTGTGAAGCCCTCAGCATATGCTAGACAGTGTTAAACACTTAAATCCTTCCAACCTCTCCATGTGGGAGATACCTCAGTAGCACCATTTGCAGAGGTCGGCACTGTAAACACTGCTGGTCAGCAGAGGAGTCAGGACTGGAACCCAGGCAGTCTGACTCCACAACCCTCCACATGCCTATTCGCCACGCCAGACTCTCATTCATACCCTGCCATGGCACAGGTTTGACTTCTACTGGGGGACTTGGAAACTGTAGCCAAGTCAAACTGAAATACAAGGACCTGGAACCAGCAGTCAATCCTTTTTGCATCTCTTTTGTACACTGACTTTCTAGCAACTGTCCTCCTTTAGTGATGTAATTACTCTGGTGTTTGAAAACCAGTAACAAATTAAGGGAGCTACATAATCAACTGTTACATTAATTAGTCACCCTTTGTTGAAAGGCAAACATCCTGTTAAATGTGTGAGTTAATAATGACTTCTGCATCAATTCTCAGTTTTGCACATTCGCAAAGGCTCAACTTCAGTCCCTGATGTGCAAACCCTCTTTGTCTCTCCCGATAGCTATCTGAACCAAGTCCAATCATCTCCGGGCAGCCTCAAGTTCCAACAAAGGGGAGGCCTGGAATCTGGCAGAGCCACCGAAATACAAATAACGCTATATAGATTCAGATAAGCAATGCATGCTGTGGATTATAGCTATGCTGTTTATTTACCCATCTATCAATTCATCCTTCCACATCTAGTCTATACCAGTCACTATACATGGTGCTAGGGGTACAGAGATGAAAATAATAGCTGACATTCGACGAGCATTTTCTATGTACCAGGTGTCTTTCTATGGTTCTACTTACTTAATACCCATAACAATTCTAAGAGATAGGCAACTGAGGCATAGAGAAGTTAATTACCTACGCAAAACCACCAAGATGGTATGTTGGTGAAGCTGATGTTTGAATCCAGGCTGTCTGGCTGCAGAGCCAGGGCTTTTATCACTATGCCATTTTGCCTACTATTTCAGAGATAAATAAACAAGGGTCCCTGCTTTCAATGAGCTCCCCACCTAGTGAGGGAACAGACATGTAAGCAATTAAATACCAATGCAGTATGATATGTTCAGTGACAAAAGCATGTTTATAAAAAACTGTGGCCAGAAGATCTGCCCTTCAGGGGTTCATATTCTCTGTCTCTCTCAAACAATTGTCATACACATTACTAACAGCAGAACCTAAGACACATTATTTCAGTGACAAAATTCAAATGATGTTAAGATAGCTTGAGATAAGCTTAAACTCTTGAGAAGGGCTACAGCTACCATCCTGTGGTGATGTTGTAAGGGTATTATACTCAAAGAGGCTACAATGCCATCTTCATTACATTAATGCACTATAATGATTCCATTCTGTAAATAGTGTTTGGAATTGACTGACGTGATACCAAATTTGTACTTGCATGCATAATGCTAGTATTTCATTATTAAACCAAGCTCACAGATTGAGCGCCAGGATTTAAAACAAACAAAAATCTATAATTACAGCATATAATTTTTTTCTCATTGCCAGTGCCTGTTCAACTATTTTCATCAAGAAGGCTTTTTATTCTCTCTTTTCAGAGCTTTTCTTGCTTCCAATGGAGGCCAATGACACAAAATATAGGATATCTTGAAGTAGCAAAGTTCACAGGATTTTCTTTCTCTTATTTTAAATGGGAAAAAAATGTGTTTTTTTTTTTAAACTCCTGAATAGCTCATTTATTCATGGAAATGGATTTCTAACTGCACATTCCCATGTGTTAAGAGGCCAGAATATGCGGGGGCCTCCTGAAAATTGTCAGCTCAGTAGCATTCTGTCTGGTGCCCAAGGAAGCTCCTAAGAAGAGGCAGAAAATGATCAGACCCTAGACATGAGTAAGGTAGTTCTCGCCTCACAATGGTGGGGCCCAAATAGGAGAGGTGAAGGTCACTGCAATTATGACTGGGTCTGAGACACCCACAACCCAGGCCTTCTCAGAGAAATTGGACAAAATAGGCTATTTTTAGTTGTTCTTCAGGCTCTGCCTAATAGTGACTCCCTGGGTGCTAACAGCTGGGTGCTAACATCATCTAGTAAATGATATGAGATGCTTAAAAGTAAAGAAGGGATAGCTGGGGGAGGGATGGTAAAAAGCAAAGATGCAGGGAAGCATAGAAGGGAACGTCTCACTGTGGTAAGGGGGCAGGCAGAAGACTACGTGAATTATCTAAATCTCAGTGCCCTGAGGTCTCTTCAGGACCAAGAGTGGTGAAGGCAGCAGAGGTCAACTCCCGGCCCCAGGATCATACAGGCTGGGTGTGGATCTCACTAATTAGCTGTTTATCCCACCCCAGGCAAACCGCTTAACCTCTCTGAGCATCCCTTTTCTCATTTTAATTATAGGATTAATCATATCTTCTGGATGTGAGGATTAAATAAGATCACCCTTTGCAAAGTACCTAGAATAGAGCCCTGGAGTGGAGTAGCTCTGACTACTGGGAGTGTGGGGAGGACAGTCTAATCAACAGGAACAGTGGTAGCAAAGGTCCTAAGGGGGCTTTGGGTGGGGAGCAGAGGATGCCTGAGGAGCGAATGAAGGACAGGCATGCTGGGGAACAGAATGGGGACAGGGAAGTGAACAGGTGCTGGGCACCCCAGCTCCTTCCAGGCCCATCAAATGCTGTGATCTTTAGCAGAAGAGCATAATAAGCCACCAAAGACTTTAAGCAGAAGAGAGACAGGCTCTGTATATACTTTGAAGAGGTTGTCGTGGCTTGATTTTGCAGAGTGGATTGAAATTGATGAGGACTAGAGAGAGAGAAGGCAGGAGGACCCTGAAGCAGTCCAGGTGAGTTGGTGGGAACTGGGATTACAGTCAAGGCAAGTGAGATGAGAAAAGGTGGGTGTGTCTGAGGACAGGTAAGTGGCAAATCCAACAAGATGTTATAGTTAGATGTGGGGATCCCATCTGGCTTGTGCAACTGGATAAACAGTGGTGCCAGAGGCAGGGGCGCTGGTGGGTACGTCTCTTCTACCTCAGGACATCATGTGCTATGGTGACTGAGGAGCGGATAACATCCTGAACACACATTTCATGGTCTGCAGACTAGTCTTGGTCAGTAAGTTATTACTGATTTATGACAAAAGTATGAAAATAGTAGTTTAGGAACGTCTATGGCAAAGTTGCTGCAACATCCAAGTGTGTGCCAGTGGACCTGCCTCACGAGAAGGGCAGAGGTGAGTTGGTTACACCGGAGCTCACGTGGAAAGTCACATGAGGAACAAAGCATGCGTGTAGAACTGTGGCTTGGTCCTAGATGCATGTAGAATTGAGGCTTGGTCCTCGATGGATCGGAAAAGAAAATAAGTAGTCCTTCATCAGATAGTTTAAAGAGGAATACCACTTTAATCTAAACCTGACAATGAAAATTTTTCCAATTAACTTTTGCTGATTTTAACACTAAAGTGGTCTGACATTAAGAGAAGATATGCTGGGAATTAGGGAAGAATTTGGTTTAAATTGATTTAAATAATAGCCTGCTATTTGAATCTATGCCCTATAGTTGAAGAAAGCTGTGTATTTCAGGGGAACTGTATGTATCAGGCATAAACTTTACGGGGAAAGATTAAGTGAGGAGAATGGAGCTAATGTGCTGTCAGCACCTTGTATACCTATAGAATGGGGCTGGTGATAGCTGCATCAGCAAGCTTGACTTGATGGCATTTGGTGGAGATGCAGGTTAGGGAATGGGAGGAAGAAAGGACTGAGATTATGAGATCATGCACAGGTGTTAGAGGAAAAGTTAGAAGAGCACTGAGGAAGTAGGCTGACTGGGATGATCACGACCAGAGCACAAATTCTGCCTAGAGGGGTGGGCTGGGACTTGGGAAGGCCAGGTCAGAGAAAAGACTGGTGGCCCACCCTCCAGTCCTCAGTCACTTCACTGCCCACCCTCAGAAAAGTGTGTCCTTGATACTTGAGCCCATCACTCAGGGCTGCCTCTAGGTCAAGTACCTTGCAGTAAACTAGGATATCTGTGTATACTTAGAAATGATCACAGTCAGGTGGAAAGGGACGGGAAACCTCGGAGGGGAGTGAGATTCCCATCTAACTCATCAATTTGGGATCTTTGTAGGCAAATCTGGATATTTTACAAGTTCTTTCCCTTCCAACCAGTAGACAACAAACACCCTAATTGATCCAAAATACCTCTATGGCAAGAACATGCTGGGAATGGGGGTGGTGTGGTGTGGATTAATTGGACCCTGGAGCGAATGAGAAAAAAAGATGCATTTTTCAAACAGCACACCTCAAAGAGCCTGGAAAAGAACAAAGCCCTTTCAAGTGCTTCTCTGGGTGTGTATTTTTTCCCATCCTCCTGTTGTTTGCTGCTCCAGGGAGAGGTGGGAGCAGCCGCCACCCCCCTCTGGAGGTGCCTGTCACATTGTGTTATTACAATTCTATATTTCAATTAAAGCAATGTAGCCAATTTAAAAGTTCTACCATGCACCACTCACGAGGCAGAGATCTAAGGATTTAACTCACATTTTAATATCCCACTTTTTTCCCTTCTTCTCATTTTCATGTAAATCAGGTTGAACACTGTCTTTTTTCTTCTTCCTCTAATCTAACCCTCAAAATACAACGCCAATTAAACAGTCTGTGCAAAGACAGCCTCCAAAACCCAGCATGATTTCACTGCACCACTTTGATTTTCCTTAAACTTTCTTTCCTTTTTCTGTTCTGTTTTCATATTCTAATTTTATAAGTGATATGCTTTCCTTCTAGGGCATATATGGGATTTGGAGCCAAGCAGGCTTGGATCCTTTTCCTAATATTGCTGTTTGACGAGTTGAGGAAGAGAGAGCATGAGCGGAAAGCTGGGAGTCCAGAATCTGAATCCAGGCTTAGATGCTTCCTATTTGGGGTGAAATCAGGCAGATCTGTAATCTCTGTGAATCTCAGTATCTTGATCTGTCAAATGCAAAGACTAAAACCTACCTTGCTGGTTTGTCATGTCTTATGAGGCCTCTAGTAGGTGCTCAGTTCCTATTAGTTTCTTTCCCCTTGTATTAGGCAACAATAATCACACTGTGTTAACCTTTCCTAAAACAGACATGAGATTTTAAATGACATAGAGCTTCTGCTCCTTTATTTGATGTTTTGAAATCTCTCTTCCCGTTCATTTATTTCCCCCCAGTATTATCCTTTTGCACTGAATGTTTGCGGGTGGGGAGGTGGTGGATTTTTAGTTTCTTTAATCTCAACAAGATACAAGCTCATTAAGTCCATCTCTGCACAGGGGATGGGATGGGCTACTGTTCTGTTTGCCCAATTTAAATGCTTCATCACAAATTTTAGGTCATTCCTCATGTTCTGTAGGGTACATAGCTCTTTTATAAACAACGAGCAAAACCCATCTTTGATGTATGTGGGTCTGGAGCAGTCCCCAAGTGATCCAGTTGGTGGGGTGGAGCTCCTTCTCTGTTCCTTGTCTAGGCAGGGCCATGAAGGATTAGAGATCATAAAAATTTGAATTTTCTCTTATACAGTATGAGGGCTTCAAAGATATAAAAGTGCTTGAGACATACAGAGTGGCTTCCTTTTGATTGAATGGTAGAAAATGGGAGGTATGTTGAAAGGCATAAAGTTGTTAAAGGAATAAAGGAGTAGTATTCACTCACCCTTCATTACCTGAGCACCTCTGTGTGTTAAACTTGGTAGAAACCAAGATGAATAAGATCCTGTCCTTACCCTCACGATTCACAGATTGATAGAGGGACAAAACCAGGCAAGTATGCGTATTGTAAAAAATAAAAACGGACACAAAGTAGGAGACAGAACAGAGGGAGAAAGATCTGTTCTGTCAGGGAAGCCGGTTTATAAAGAGGTGGTCAGGGTATCAGGAGGCTGGAGAGGATGTCTGGCATCATCTTGTCTGATATCCCTAATTTACAGATAAAGTGATTTAATGAGGCGAGTTAAAAAAAAATAAGGAAGAGAAACAGCTTTGCAATGTGAAAATTCAAAGTATACTGTAGTCACTTTGCTTTTTCCTCGTCATTTAGTCATCGTCATAATTTTATGAACATACCTATTTTATAAACACTAGCTAGTATTTTGAGGAATTACTATGTGCTAGGCATTGTGTTTGGGACTCCACATGTACTGTCTCATACATTTAACTCTCCTCGAAGCAACCTGTGAGGGAGGCATGATCATTTTTCCCCATACTCTTGATGAGGACAGGAAAAAGGATCTGGCACATAGTAGGTGTTGCTCAGTATTTGTTGAATGATTACATAAATTCTAGCTCACTAAATGATTTCTAAATACAGTCTCCTCTGCTTCTGAAATCAATAACTCTGAGTGTCATTTAAATGCTCATGAACCTTCAAATCATAGATAGATCAATGCATATTCCTCCCAGGGAGACAGACATTTACTGCTTCTGTCATCAGATGGGCTGGGGGGCGGGGGAGGGGGAAAGGGCGGCATGGGGCCTGAGATTATAAAAGTTACTCTGTAACACAGGAAGTATAACTCCAAATTCTATGTTTAGGCCAACCTCGAGATTACTTTGCACATGAACACTTTTACATTACTGAGCTATAAGTAGGGCGGCCACATGTGTCCATTCATTTATCACATGTTTGTAGAGCATCTGTTCTGTCCAAGGGTCTGTGCTCTCCTAGAAATAGAAAGATAAACAAGACCAGTCTCTGCCACCATTTCCAAATAAAAAACCAGGCCATATGTTCAAGAAAAGCAGTGTTCTAATGGAACAAAATATTCTAAATTCAGGCTCATCTTGGAGAATCAGAGCTCTATTATCCTCAGAGAGGTCTCTAACCTATCTCTGTATACACTGCTATTCTGAGAGAAATCAGACTCTGTTTCCAGGTCTACCACCAGTGAATTTTGTAACTCTGGGCTGAATTCTTTAACTTCGGTTGGCCTCTATTACCTTTTGCTTAAATTAAGGAGTCGAATTAATTCAGCGACAGCTAAGGTTCCTTCCAGTTCTGAAATTTTATAATGTTGCAATGTTTACATCCATAGAGAAAGGAAGATTATATTCATTCACTCAAAATAGTTACTGAGCACTACTTATGTTCCAGGGACTGGACTAGACCATACAGAAAAAAATATTTATGATACACAGTCCCTGCTCTCAAACCCAAAGGAGAGTGAGGCATACTATAATAATAATTACAATTATTTACATCTATTGAGTGCTTACTATGAACTAAGTGCTTCATGGGCGTTATTTCATTTTTGCCTCTGAATAACCCTACTCTGTAGGCATTGTAATTAAGCTCACTTATAGATAATGAAACTGTGGTCTAGGGAGATTAAGCAATTGCCTCAAATCACACATTAGAAATCTGGGACTCAGACCTAGAGCCTGCCTTAATTCCAGTGTCACAGCCTTGATTACTATGCTACATTCCAGTCTTGATGAATGGACAGCAATATATACAACAGAGAAGCATATGCTTAGAATAAAAAAGAGGAGTGCAGATAAAAGGATTGGGAAAATGGGGCTGGAACCAGGGAAGGTATCTGAGAAAGAAGTTGTCTGACTCAGGCCTGAAGGATGGGGGAGAATTGGAATTGTCAATCAACAAGAGGAACAGAAGGCTGACCAGTCTGAACTCTGAGCCCCTCTGGAACTAATGATACAGTCCTTGTTAACTATTAGGGCTGGACACATTCTCCAGCAAGGAAAAGATCACCGGTTTTTCCTACATCAGTTTTGACCTGTGAACAAAAATAGCGGCTCTCACCTGTCCACCTGCAACATGCTTCTCTCCCACATTTTCATTCATGCTCTCTTCTACGTTGTTCAAGTATTGGCTGAAGTGTCCCTGCATCAGAGATGCTGTCTCTGACCTCTCCTATCTAATTTTTGCAAACCCTGCCAGTTAATCCTTATCACAATGCCCTGAATTTAAAAAAAGAATAGTACTTATTGCTATCTGAAATTACTTACTTGTATAGTTATTGTCTGACTCTCCCAATAAAATAGAGGGTAATAAGTGTCACAGCCTCGTATGTCTTGTTCACTCAGTGCTAAATCCTTTGTGCTTATTATAAGTGATCAATAAATTGTTGTTGAATACATAAATGACTGAATAATCTCTGCCCTGAATTTAGAATGCATTTGTAGTGATGTTGGGTTAGGTGATCAGGAATCAAAAAATTTAAATTCTGCTCCAGCCTCTGACATGCTCTGCATGTACAACCTCAACCTCTGAAAACTCAGTTTCCATGTCTGAGAAATAAAAATAACAATGCTTGCAGTAAACACTTAGGGACGAATTAAGTTTCCAACACATAAAAGTCTGTAATGTCATTATGACAGTTTTGCTGTTATACTTTCTTTTATTCTAGGGTCTAACTGAAAAGTCCAATGACCTGTTTAATTTTAGCAGTCCTTTCTGCCAGCCTAGATGTTTGCTTCCAGTCTAGTAGACTGAGAGCACAGAACAGACTCAGGGACCTATGTTTGCACAGAGGAACAAGGACTTCTGAGTAAGGGCTGCGGTCACTCCCGCTGTGAATCTCTAGGCCTGAGTCACTGCACATCAACAAGGCTGCTTATGAGGACTCAGCCATGCTCTACAAAGGTCTTACGTTGCAGTCCAGCAGGTGAATCATCACCAAGATGAGGTGGTCTGATTCCTGACCGAGCAGGCCCTTATGCCATCTTCTACCTGAGAAATCCTGCTGTATTTTCAAAGAGCAAGTATGAATGAAACTACCAAGCAGAGGCAGAAGGCAAGCTGCAAAGGTTTTTTCAATGAGGAGGCTAATGTGTGTTTTTTAAAATTTCTTTAAGTTCCTACTATATGAGTTCTTTTGCACATGAGCTCTCACACCAGTGATATACCAAATGTTTTATAACAATACCCAGCACCCAAAGAAGCTCATAGAATGAGCATAAGAAAATTTACAGACAGCATCAATGACTTCATATTGTTGCTCATTAATCCATTCCTTCAGACAACTGTCGCAAACACTAACTCAGCACTAACAATGGACCAGGTACTATGCTAGATAATAGGGCCATAAGGATGGTTCTCAAGCTCAAGAAGATCACATTTTAGAAAGGATGGCAAAAACATATTTGGTCAATCATAATACAATTGTAAATGAATGCTTGAGAAAAAAATATGAAGAACTATGTTACAGGTAGAATGACAGGAGTGTCAAACACAGGCATGTGGACTGTAGCAGTGTGGGAGCAAGGAAGAAGCAAATGGGCATGGCCTCACTACCTGTCAGGCACTGAGGCTAAATGACAGTTATTTAGCCAGAGCAATGGGCTCCGAGGATGGCCTGTTTCATAACCTTGCTCTGTCACTTACTATCTGGGTGTGTTAGGCAAGTCACTTAGTGATTTCTTGTCTCAGTTTTCATATCTGTCAAGTAAGTGTACACAAAAATTGGCTATTATATTATTGATAGGCTACTTTATTAATCCTTTAAAAATCCTATAAGGTAGATATTATTACCTCTATTTTAAAGATGAGATCATCAAAGCTCAAAGAGTTTACGTAACTTGGCCAAAATCACATGGTTATCGGCTGGCATTTATTGTGGGTCTACCATGTGCAAGAATTGTGCTAAATGATTTATGTGTATCATTGTATTTAATCCATACAACTACCTTATGATGTGACTACTTTTATTAACTTCACTTTTCAGATGAGGAAATTAAGGTATAAAGAAGTTAAGTAGCCTTACCCGTTAGATGAAGAGTCTAGATTCTAGAGTAGGGGTGAGCAAACATTTTCTATAAAAAGCTAGACTGTAAATATCTGGCTTTGCGAGCCACACTGTCTTCGCTGCAACTACTCAATTCTGCCATTGTGTGAAAGCACACAGACAATATGCTGACTCATAAGCATGACTGTGTTGCAAAGAACTTTTATGTATGGACAATGGAATTTAAATTTCATATACTTTTGACATGTTGTGAACTGTTATTCTTCTGATTTATTTCAACCATTAAAAAATGAAAATGCTATTTTTAGCTTGTGGCTGGAAAAAAATAGATGGTGGGCTGGACTCAGCCAGAGGCCATGGTAGTTTGCTGACTCTGGCTCTGGATCCCATCCAGACTGATTTCAGAGCCTGTTCTCTTCACTATTAGGTATATGTAGCGCAGACTCAAATCCAAACTCCTCTCTTCCCAAAGCACATGCTCTTTCTCATGAATGCTCCTATTCTTGAGTATGTGAGGAGGATGGTAAAGAATTCAGAGTGGAATTCAACTTGAGGCTGCAATACTTTCCTGCTGCTTTTGGTGATACCTTAGAGTCACTGTAAGAAGTAGTTTCTATGGAAACTGACCTGGTCTCCCTGCCTTGGTGATCCTTGTTTAAATTCCCCTCCCTGACCAAAATATGAATGTAGAGCTGGGGACCACTCACTATGTTCTCATCTATCCTGCCAGCCATTTTGCATTTGGTATTTCAGATACACCAACTTTATACATACAATTTATTTGTTAACAGATCACCGCAGATATTTAGAAAATGCAATAAACACTGTTTATGAAGGTTATCTTTTTTATTAAGCACAGTTCTTAATGAATGGAAATGGAATGCAGATGGTACTGTTTTTCCTCTGCTATACCTTCAAGTTCAGTTACTATAATTTACTACATTAACTAAAAAGGAGACTGGCAAAGAAACCTCCTTGGAAATGTATCAGAATCAACCAGAAAAGCTTTTGCTCTCTCTCCTAAAGAGAAATTCCATTCATATATACATGTATATGAATGTGTGTATGCATGTATGTATATATGTACATGTGTACACACACACACACACATCTCAAACCAGGATTGCAAGTCTATAATCAGTTTTCAAATTACAGAAGATGTTGTCCATTGTTGCAAAATGAGGCTCTGACAAGAAATCAATCCGGTGTATTTGCTTCATCGATTAGCACTTCAGTAGCAGAGGGAGAAGGTGAGCCTTTACCCAGAGCCAGTTCTCCAGGGACTAGATAAGCTCCTGTACTCAGAAGCATCCACTCCACTCAGACATTTTGCTTTGTTTATTCTCCCAAAGCAAACAGAAGATTCACTGAGGTCCTCCAGATTTGAGAAGAGGCTGGGAACCCTTGGCAGTGAGACTAAAATCAGACTGAGGTGAGTCAAAGCAGCTAGACCCAGTGGACGTGACAGGGCTTCTGAGTCCAGACCATCTGGGTTTCATTTCAGACTCTGCCATTTACCGACCACCATGTTGCTTAATTTTTTAACTTGCAATTTTTTTTAACCTATATAGTAGTGGTAATAAAAGTATCTACATGCTGAGGTTATTAGGAGAATTAAACATGATAAGTGCATGGAGAGTGGTCAGCACAGTGCCTACCAAAGGAAGGTATGCAAAATGGATGTGAACATGACCATCAGCACGCCCTAGGGCCAGCACCAGTCCTGTCTCATTCCGCAGCATCCCTTCATTTCACTGGCTTATGGGAGATGCTAAACAGAACTAACACAGGAGATAACTACATCTACTGCAGTACACAGGTACCAAGGGTCAGAGCAGAACAGTGTGGTTCAAAGAGTAGGTTTCAGAGCAGACAGATCAGACCCAGGGTCCAGTCCCAGCTTAGCCATGCACAGGTTAACACCTCAGGCTTCTCATAGATTAAACCATACCTAAGTTTAAAAATGTTTGGGGGATTATAAAGTACTTAGCATGGGGTTTGCACAGAGTAGGTACTCAGTCAGAGGTGGGCATTTTCATCACAGGGCAGAGTGAGACATACTCTAAAACAGCCCTGTTTGATAGAACTTTCTATGATGAAGGATATGTTCTATATCCTGTACTGACCAACATAGTAGTGTATAGAAAGCATTTTTCTCGTGTTTTTTCTTTTACCCTCACATCATTGGCACATTCCAACACTTCTGACATCCAATGTGTGGGTTTCCCCCTCCCACATCAAGCAATTCTGCGTGACACCAGCTGGATGTCCTACACTTTAACTCAATTCTGACACATGTATCTAAAGATAGTAACAGATCTCATAGGTTAAAAGCTCAGTGCCATAAGACTGTCCACTGACTTCTGATGCCAATATCAAGTCCAGGTTGCTACCTGTGCTTCTGACAGACTGGCTATAAATCAGAGGTTCCCATGAGCACCTCCTCAGGTTTGGTTAATTTGCTAGAGCAGCTCACAGAACTCAGATAAACAGTTCACTTACTAGATTACTAGTTTATTATAAAAGGATATAACTCAGGAATAGCCAGGTGGGAGAGATGAAAGGTCAAGGTTGGGGTGCAGAGCTCCCATACCCTCAGTGAGCAAGCTACTCTCCCTGAATCTCCACACATCCACCAACTTGGAAGCTCTCTGAACCCTGCACTTTTGGTATTTTTATGGAGGTTTCCTCACACAGGCATGATTGCTGATTAACTCAATCTCCAGCTGCTCTCCCAGTCCCAGGAAGGGGGTACTGAGAGTTCCAAGCTTCTAATCATGGCTTGATCTTTCTGGTGACCAGTCCCTATTCTGAAGCTATCCAGAAGCCCACCTAGAGTCTCCCCATTAGCACAAAAGATACCCTGTCACCCAGAAAATTCCAAAGGTTTAAGGAGCTCTCTGTCAGGAACCAGGGACAGAGACCAATATATATATATATTTTTACCATTTTTCATAGGTAGCCACTTGCCACATGTGGCTTTTGAGCACTTGAATGTACCTGGTGTGACTGAAGAACTGAGTTCTTGAATTTTATTAAATTTTAACTAATTTAAATTTAAATCTGAATAGGCACATAAGGCTAGAGGCTACTGTATTGGACAGCACAATTCTTAAAGGAAGACCTGAGGCTTCTGGGTCTTCGGGAAGCAAAGGGAAGCCTCCAGTGGGCTGATGAGGAAAGGCCACATGGGCTAGGAGCCTTCCCTGAGCTGGTGCCTTAAAAAGTGAATAGAATCTGACTGGTGGAAGACTGGCCTTGTTTTTAGTGATGAAAAAAAAAACGGTCTATTTCTCAAGGGGATAGAGTTCTTGTAAGAAAGGGATTTGAAGCTAGGTTAGATTGGAGCCTGTCTTCAAGGAGTCTGATTAGCAAGCTCATAAGGGAACCTCATTTGGCCATGGGGAATGTTGTTAAGTAGGAAAAGGTGACATGGAAACAACAGTTTCTGCCTCCACAGCTCAGCTGTTACAGGGGAATTCCAGCCCATCTCCCTTCACTCGTCACGACCTAATATACCATGAACCTGTCAAGGACGTGTAACTACTGTTTTCATGGCTCACCAGGCTGTGCTTGGACCTCATTGAGGGACATGGTTCTCATCTTGGAGTGCTGGGCTCTTGTACACAGATTAGCTCAGAAGGCAGGCTGGGACCCTCACAGGGCCCTTTAGTCATACTGCATACACGAATGGCATGCTTCTTTGGAGCTGTTCCAATGACTGCCCTCATTTTACAAGAGGCCAAAGAGATGCCAGCAGAGGGAAAGGGAGAAACTCAGTGTCTCACCCACTCATACAAGGACAAAGGGAGCCTAAGGATGAAAATGGTTCTTGGGGCCAATATTCTCTCTCAAACACCGAACTGATGGTTTCAAGATTATAACTCGGTGAAAAAAAGGTGAAAAAAGATTATAGCTCAGCAGCGTTAATATTGGACTTAATACCAGACTTTCCTTGAACCTGCTAAGATATCTGCCATCTTTGAAATATACTGCAGGGAGAAGTAATTAGGTGGCTTTTTACAGCTCTCTGTAACTACTCCGAAGTAACAGGCGCACCATGGAGAGAATTCTTTTTATATCCTGGCATATACCTTTTGGTACAAAGCAAAACTAGCATTTATCCTGAATAGAGATCTTAGTTACTTCATCCCAGAACTGGGCATTGTCCAGCAGACAGCAAAATGAGAGGCAAAGACAGTCACAGCTCTTCTAATTTGTACCTACATGTAAAAAACCCAATTCCTAGCTTTGACTTCTGTTTATTCTCGCTCCAACTATGGTATGAGAAGAGTCATTTGGCTGAGAAAGCTGGAAATCTTCTTGCAGCAAAAAGTAAGGCTTTCTCCATGGGAAAATTTACTACATTTACAAAGGTGTCCTTTGGACTTGCAAGGACAAAAATGCCCATCCCTATAATAAATAGTGATTAATATCTGAAGAGTACTTTAGAGTTCAATTTTTAAACAAACATTTCTATTTAGATCATAATGGAGCCCGACAACCACTCTTTGAAACAGGTGTGGAGTATTAAGATTATTTTGCCCATTTTACAAATGAAGAAAATGAAGCTCAGAGACATTAAGTACCCAAGATCACACAGCTGCTCAGTTGTAGAGCTTCATCACAAACTTCTAACTTTGCTTCTTAAATACCACTCTCTTTCCACTTTTGCAGCAATTAACATTTTACAGGGCATTTTGCAGTTTTCAAGGCATTTCTGACATGCATAGTATAATTCATTCTGGAGTACAGTGTGTATTATTATTTACAAATGAAGAAATTGTGTTCCAGAACATTCATATAACCTGCCAAGATAATACAGCTCGCGAGTGGAACTAGAATTTCATTTGTATTTTCCCAATGATCCTTTATTGGTTTCAAGCACTGGTTCTGTTTCTAAGCTGTTTTATTTGTGCCTTCACATTGAAAATCTTTCTAAAAGGTTGAAGTCCACTTCCCTTCCAGCCCTAGTTATAAAAGTCCTGCAAAGATGGTGTGATTTTCAAGGTGATGTGGGGACAGGGGGATAATGGGTCAGTCCTGACATGGCCTTGGCGCATCACTGTGTGATCCACAGCCCTGATGGCTTGGTGGACCCGCTATCAGAATTGAGGATACAGCTTGACGCAACTGGAGAAACTGGACCCCAGGGACTTTCAAGGAAACAGCATAGTCAGAAGAAGAATTACATTTATCTTTTACTGCAAAGGACATAGGTAAAGGAATATAGGGGTGGCTTGTATCCTGGATCTGACTCCTTCTTTAGAACTTTTCTACAGCTCACAAAACCAATCTAACCACAAAACAGCAGGAGGAAAGAAATACAGGTGTGGCCAAGGTCAACAAAGTTAGTTGTCATTCAAACTCTCTTAGTAAGAACGTAAAGCTGCTCTAACAAAATACAACACATTTTCATGGGGGGAAAACGTTTAGATCATACTGCGAAAAAGACTAGCAGTCTGAAGGGGCCACATTAACTCACATTCGCACAACACACAACATGTACTAAGGTACTAGCAGATCGCAGCTGCAGGTGAAAGATTCTACTAAGGAAGGTTGCTCCAATCCCACTCCCCTGCTCCCTGCCCCCCACTCCACCTCTTTAGTCTTGGAAAGACTGCGAGACTAACAAGGATGTAGGGAAGACAACGCTCCTGCCTTCCAAGCTCAAAAGTCAGAACAAGGCCAATGTGTGACATTAACATGGAGACCATGCAGCAGAAAGTCAGCAAGAATAGAATGAATTTAGACTTTGGAATTAAAAAGACCAAGTTCAAATCTTCCATCAGTCACCTTGGGCAAGGTTCTTAATCTCTCTGTGACTGGTTTCGTTATTTTTAAAGTAGCAATGATATGTCAGCTCATGCTTCTGAGTACTTACTGTGTGTCAGGTACTGTCCTAGGCACTTTACATATATGACTTAATTTAATCCTCTCAACAACCCCGTGAGGACTGTTATCATTATTCTCATCTTCAAATGAATAATCTAGGTTACAAAGAAGTTAAACAACATGCTCTGCATAATATAGCTGGTAACACCTCCCACATAGAATTGTCTTGAGGATAAAAAGCTAGCATATTTAGGTAGCTGGCACTTAGTAGAAGGCCATGAGTGACAGCGTCAGCTACAACTGTTATTAATATTATAATGGCCAGCTACAATTCACCTACACAAACAAAGTACTGAGACTCTCACTTCTTTGGATATTTCAAACAGGCTGGATGGCTGCCGGTGGACCATTTGTCTTGACTGGATCTACATCTTTTCCAGGCACTTGATTCTCTTAAACTATTTACACACAAGGGCGGCCTCCTCCCAGACTTCCTCCAGTGCCAACACGTGCTTAATCCAAACTATGCAAGATTTATGGCATTCTTTTATTTGAGTTGATTCCAATGTGTCAGCAGATATGAATTGCTACATAAAATAATTACACTTGAAAGTGAAATGCAGGCCTGAGGATTCTGGTTGGCTATTTTTTTTTCTTGAATGCCAGCAATTTCTGAAAGACTGGATTTATTTAGTGCCTTTCTCCCCTCCTCTTGAGCATTTAGAGACCTTAGCATCCAGAAATGCCATTCTAGCTACTTTTATTACAGATTGTTTTATCAATTACCCTGACAGTTATTCATACTACACATGAATGTACTTTATAGTTGTCACATGTGCTCCATACACAAGGTAATAAAACGTACAATGCATCTTTCTTATTAGTAAATCCTAATGCATGGTACATGCCAGGGACTCTTGAATGGCGGAGTCTCTAAGAAGTGTGACAGAACTGAAGTAGCTTGAATTTATATATAAACAAATTAATGGAGTCTTTAATGCAGCATGGGAAGGGGGTTCTCATAAGGAAGATTAGCAATTAGGGTAGGAAGAGGCCTATTAAATCATCATGTCCATTCCCAACCACGTGGACTGTTCCCTATAGCAAACTCCCTTCTAGGTTAAAATACCTAAGAGACTGGGATTCCCTTACAGCCCCTGGGAAAGAACTGATCGCCCAATCAATCTCCCCATTGCAATTCTTTTGGTTACATGGCAAGAGGCTAGGAAAAAAATCAAAGGCAAATGAAAAGTGACTGTATCCCAGGGAAAGTCTTATAGCAGCCTTATTTTATCCTTTTTTTTTTCCCACCCTCTTTTCAGCTTCTAAAATCACTTTTAATTTAAAACACAGCATTTCAGGTAATTTATCTGCGTCTACCTTCTCTGGTTCTATCCAACTGCATAGAAACTGAAGGCAAATAAAGGCTGGCGCAATGAAGGATGTTTCTGGATGGGGGTTGACAGGATCTGGGCTTCCATCTCGACTAGGACATCTACTACCTGTGTGATTTTGGTAAGGACACCACTCCTCTCTGAGTCTGAGTTTCCTTATCTATAAAATTAGAATATACTATTGGTCAGACACAGTAAAAATAGACAACTTCTATATTTATTCATTTATTCAACTTTTTTTTTAAGTTAGTACCTACTATCTGCAATTTGTATGCTTAGCACTGAGAGTACTCAGGTAAAAACCCATGGTCCCTGCTCTCACAGGAGCATCAGGCATTGTTCTACTGTCATGAACAATAACACGTTTTTGTGATAAAATATACAACATAAAAATGACTATTTTAACTATTTTTAAGTGTACTGTTCAGTGGCATTATGAAGCTTTACACTGTTGTGCAACCATTACCACTAACCATCTCCATATTTTTTCACCTTCCCCAACTGAAGCTCTGTACCTAATAAACACATGCTCCCCATTCCTCCCGCCCTCCACCTACCATCTGTGGAACTATCCTTCCACTCTCTGGCCCTATAAATTTGACTACTCTAGGAACCTCATATAAGAGAAATCATACAATATTTGTCCTTCTGCATCTGGCTTATTTTACTTTGCCTAATGTCTTCAAGGTTCATCAATGTTATTGCATGTATCAAAATTTCCTTCCTTTTTAGAGCTGAATAATAATCCATTGTATGTCTATCCCACATTTTATTTATCCATTCACCCACTGATCGATACTTGGGGTTGCTGCCACCTTTTGTACAACACATTTTAATAAGTATTAGAACAGAAGTGGCTGGTGTATGAAAGTATAGAAAGAGATAACCAACCTGTGTTGGTGGGTTAGGGAAGAAATCCTGAGGAAAAGGTGCCTGAGTAGAGTGGCCTGTAGGATAAACTAGAATCAGCTACCTAAAGGAGTGAAGAGAGAGTGGGCAGGGCAGGGGCAGGAGAAGAAAGTTCTAGATAGAAAAATGAAATTAAAACAAAAACAAAAACAAAAACACTTCACGAGCAAAGGCCAAGAAAGACTGGCCTATTTTGAACTGACAGTGGTTCCCTTTGGTTGTGGGGGTCAGCTGGAGGTGAGGCTAAGAGGATTTTTGCTTCCCTGTTCTGTAATTCAGTGTTCTGTACAGTATCTCTGTATTGCATCTCCATTTCACCAACATTCCCTGTATGAATCAATTAAATATCATCTGCTCATTTAATTAGAATGATTCTGTTTGCTTTCCTTTCCACGTTATTAATACAGAAGCACACATGTATGAACTTGAAGTGAGGCGACCATGCCGCAATCTTGCTTATCACACTGTTACATGATTGGTTGTTTATTCAGCTGCCAGATCATGAGTCCTGTGGAGGAAGGGGTTTCTCTGATTATTCTTCGTACCCCCAGTGCCTGGTACACAGTCAGTGCTCAGCAAATGTCTGACAGAATTTAAGTTTTATAGATGAGGGTTTCAGGAAAATAAAAACAAGTGACTTATACAAGGTACTAATGGGAGCTCTAGTTTTTAAGGATGAAATCGTACACTCTACGGAATAGTTAACTTGACCTTTCCCAATGATATTCATGTAGTTTGCTAAAAAGAAATAAAAGCCAAGGTAGATTTGTGCATAAAGTTCTCTGAAGCTAGAGGAATGGCCTTGAGAGGTATAAGGTACGCTCTGTTCTCTAGAATGTCTTATCTGAGTAGCAGGAATACAGGCGCTGTGGGCAGAAAATCAAACCGATGAGCACCACAGGGGTACTGCAGCTACACAAAGGAGGCCACAGTAAAATCTCATTATTTCAGTTCCCACTAATTCTGAATTTGAACATAACTTAGGCTGTATTCCTTTGCTCAATAAACCTGCTCTGTATAAATTATACAAAGTTATTAGAATGAAGAACATGAAAGGAGTTTATGATTCATAAACATTTGCTGAATGCTAATTTTACTCTTCTCTTATACAAAAACAATATACCTTACCAAGGAGTACTCATTTGTAGAGAACTTAAGCATGCATTCTATCCCTCTAAATTATTGCAACAGACTTCTGAAGAAGGCCAAAGTTATCCCCACGTCCATCTCATAATTGAGAAAATTTAGGGTCAAAGTGGTGAAATGACCTGCCCAAGATTGTAGAGCTCTATGTGTAGGAATGAATGTATAAATAAGTTGTATTCTGCTTGAAAGTAAAACATAAGAAAACTTAAATTGTAATAATAAAGACTGTCAAGTTTTCTCCTCTTGGTAACATTTATGCACATGTAGGGAATTGATCATGTTGCCTTAAACACAGGTCAGAGAGAGTGTATGACTGAGGGCAAAATGGTGGTTGAGATAGGTAACACCTTTAGAACTAATAAATCAAACTCTACGAGAAATCCAATTTCAGCCAATTCTCAAGGCCCTTCAGCATCATTCAGATCTGTAGGCAAAGCCAAAGAACGATTAGTCTCATCCGCATAAAAGAGTTTGTAATTATATTGCTGCCCTATAATGACTATTATGAGCAGAAAATGAAATTAAGACAGAGGCATTAAAACTAAAGTTTAATATCAAAAAATTAAAATTTTTATTTTTTAAAAGAAATGGTAATACTCCATGCTGACAATTACATAGTGAAACAGTATTTTTACATCTGGCAGTAAAACGTTCCAGAACATAATGTGACCAAAAAAATATATATATATATCAAAAACCTTAAAATATTCATATGTGTTGACTCACTAATTCTGCAATGTAAGTGAAGGAAATAATCAGAGATGAGTATAAAGACAGGTTCAAAGATGCAGATACTAACAATATGGTGTTTATTTTTATCTATCTATCTATCTATCTATCTATCTATCTATCTATCTATCATCTATTTATTTATTTTATGCCTACAGCACCTGGTCTTCCTAGGTGGTCGCCCATTCAAGTACTAACCAGGCCTGACCCTGCTTAACTTCCGAGATCAGATGGGATCAGGCTTGTTCAGGATGGCATGGCCATAAACAATAATATGGTGTTTATTATGTTTCACTCATATGCTAGCAGGCTTTACAGTGATTGAAATGTAATAAAAAATATTTAATAAAAGATGTGAGAAAGTTAAAAAGAGTGTCACAAAACAGCATGTACAGTACAATTTCAATTTTGAAAAAAATTATGGTAGTGTAAAGAAGACTGGTAGTTTATACTCCAAAATATTGACTGGATTCAAATCTAAGTGGCAACGTTTCAAGTAATTTGTATTTCTTCTTTATGACTTTTCTATTTTGTAATTTTTTTCTAATAAATATAAGCTACTTTTATAAATAGAAAAGCATCAAATATAAATATGGATTAGGCTCTGTCAATCATCACTGTGTGACTTCAAACTGGTAATTAACCTCTCTGAGCTCCAGGTCTATCACCAGTAAAACTGTATGTGTAATACATATCTTGTAAGATTAATGTGAAATCACTTGTAAGAAAAAAAGTGAAAGCATTTTCAAAGCTACCAAGTGATTCTCAAATACAAGAGATCCTTTTTATCATTGTATCGGATGAAGAAATTTTTATTAAGTGCTAGGGTAGTTGTACCATAGGCTACTGACAAGCAGGAAAAAACATAAGCACAAGCTTTGACAGTGAAGAAATAAACATGAAAGAATATGCGCATCTACACACATGGGTAATTACATCATACTGCACAGAGTCAGGACATGATGCATCTCTGTATCTGAGTCTACACACTCTCCTCGGACCCATTTATACAGATGATGAAGTACCTTCTCCTCGAAAGTGAGGTTATGACTGTCTTGAGTTTAGACAATTGACAGTACAATCTTTACTCTCAAAATTTTAAATATGTAATTTTGAAATAGTCTGCACATCTCTTAGACATCATGAAAAATTCAGACCCCAGTCTCTGGAGGTGCAGGCATTTCGTATTTAAATACCAAGGCCATGCTTCCTGGGTAATTTCCCGTACATGTAAAATCTCCTGATTTTCTAAGGAGTTTAAGAAGTCAGATCCATTCTGGCAGGGAAATCCCTGAGCTATGCGACTGAGGCAGCTGGAGGAAGAGTGAGTGCTGGGGTGATCCCAATAGAAATATCTGGCTGAAGCCATAGCAGAGTGGCTGCCTACAGCTGAAATGGCTGCATGCTGGATCTGATGTTGGGGTCCTCACACAGACAGTGAGGTCCAAGGCTTGAGTCACAACTGTCAAGCCACTAGCCTTTGTCCTCAGTGCCTGGAACATCTTCACACTCTTCTGACCCCCATGTTCATGGCTTTGTCCAGTAGAATGGGGTAACACCTAAGTTCACAGTGTGATTGCGAGGACTGAATGAGATAGGGTATGTAATTCACTCAGTATAGTAGATATAACGCTCTGAGTTCATCCCTCACCACCCCACCAGTTCTGCTAAGCTAATCTTCTCTCCTTCATCCTTTGGATCAAAGCATGTTTGCGCATGCTCCAGGACCCAGGGTGCCCAAAGTTTTGAGGTGCAGCTCCTACAGGTCCCTGAAGGGACTCCTGCCCCTGTATGGCAAGGATCCCCACTCTGACATGGCACAGAATAGATAGAGTAAGGCATGAGTTTCTGTTCTCCAGGAACTTATATTAGTATAGTGCTCAACGTGTAGTAGGTGCTGAATAAATGTTAGTTTCTTTCCTTCCCCTCAGATCCTACCTTCCCCTTAATTGCAAAATATATAATGCTTCTTTTAAAGCAGATTATACTTTAGATCTTAAACATAGTACTTGATTATGTCTTTGGAAAATACATATGGCAATAGAAAAAAGGGTGACTATATCTACATGCACATGAAAGGGGGAGAAAAGAGATGAGGAAAAATATAAAGACATGTTAGATGAATGGGAAAAAAGGGAAAATGGGGTAAAATGAGTTACCTATGCATTAAGATTGTTAATAACACCAGAAGGTGAGATTTACTACATATATACAAACTTTAATACATTTTATACAATCTTCTATTAAATAGAAGTTAAAGGAACCCTGTGAAGTACAGATATGGCTGGAGTAACATGGGTTGTATCATGGCCACCAGCATACAGGATGGAGCTGACATTTTCCTTCTCAGGGAGATAACCGTTGACAGAATTTAGATGCCACCCGCAATGGCCTAAAGTTCTAGGCGGACACAGCTAGGCAAGGAGGTGAATCAGAGGCTGCTTGATGTCTGCCATGAGGAATCCAGTGCAATTTCACAAATAACTACTGGGAGTTTATCACATGTCAGAAGGTGGGAGATTTAAGGATGACCAGATCATGGACTCTGCCTTCAAATTACTCAGTCTAGCAGTTTCATTTGTTTCTTTGTTTAAAATTCTCCCTACCTTTTATATTTGCAAGTAATCAGGGCATGTGAATGCTCCTAGTCTACAGAAAAGCAGAAAAAGGGGCAAGAAAGTAGTGACTATGAGTGTAATATATAAAAATGTAAGTGTGTTAGACTCATCTCTCTGTTAATGCTAGAATTATATATATCTGTATATGTATCTCTACCCACCTACCTACCTACCTACCTACCTACCTACCTACCTACCTACCTACCTATAGCACTAAAGAACAAATAATGAAAAAGGAAACCAGGAAATCACTGAAGTATTTTGTTCCAGGTAACATTAACAATCAAAGTTAAGACACACTCACACACTAGTTTCCTAGTTTTGGTCAGCAGACCTGTGGTATGAAATGATGTAGTGGACAAGGTATTGGTTACTAACTGAGACATCTTAGCAATTCACTGCACCTCTCTAAACCTCAGTGTTATCTTGTATAAAAAAGAGATAATACCTCTATTTTGCAAGACTGTTGTAAAGATTGCCTAGTCAATTACTGCTCTCAGACTCTGAAGGAGAACACTAAGCCTCTAAGAGGTTCAGTGATTTATAAAAAGTATGAAATGAGATGTACGTAAAGAGCTTAAAAGATCTGGGACAATATTGTTTACATTATTATTTTCATCACTATTATTGTCATTGTTGGTTTTATGATTATAGCTCAACCCGCACTTTTTGTAACTGAGCGACGATTCAAATTCAGGCTTCCTGACAGAAAACGCAGACCTCTTTTCATCACACTGGTTATCTAGGCAAGTAACCAGGGCATGTGAATTTTACCAGTCTCTCGCCTTGACCCAATCTCTTGCTTTCTATTACACATGTTCTTTTATTGTACCCAGGATCATTAATGCTGCTCCATCTCAGGCTACCACTGAGAAGTACTTGAGAGAGGCACACAGAGCCATCATATCAGTGCTACACCTAATTACAGTGTCACCATTTCGATATGAACAGCTCCGGTAAAGAGTGTCTTTGTAAAAACAGAATCACCTATTAAATAACCAAGGCACAGTCATGGGAAATGAGCTCTAAATGAAAATTTAATATAAATGCATGAGATAGAAAAACAGTAAACAGTATACCCAATATAAAGAATCTGTCGTCTAAATAAAAGCAGAGACACCCAAATGGACAGCTCTGATTTATCAAGTGTAATGGCCTCTGGAATTTGGATGAGAATTTGCAGAAGTGTCTTTCCCCATTACTCAGTTGACCCTCAAAACTACAAGAAGCTCCCAGAACACGTTAATATTTGTGATTTATAATGCACATATGTCACAGACCTTTTTGCAACGACAGAGAAAGTACAGTGGAGAAATGCCATGACCTTGCTTCATTTTTCTCTTTTTTAATAGCACTTGTTACCTTCTAACAGAGTATATTAGTTATGTATGTCTATTGTTTTTCTATGTCTCTCACATCAGAATGCAAACTGTACCAAGTAGAGACCTTCTTTTTATTCACCAATGTATGCACATTCCTCAGAATATTCCTTGGCACATAGTTGGTACCCAATAAATATTTGTTGAATGAATAAATGAGTAAAGATGTAAGAGTAGTCCTGGTCAAGTGATCTAATTTTCCTGAGTCTCAGTCACCTAATCTGTAAAATGAGGATAGTAATATATAAATAATAGATAAACTGTAAGAATTCAATGACAAAAATATATGTGAAGCATTTAGCATAGTATCTGGCAATTAGTGCTTAACAAATGGTAGCAACAACTAATACAATTCTTCAGAGCTACATACTTATCTTCGAGGTTTATAAAAAGTACTTCTATAAAAGTCAGCCACCAAAAAGCAGTAAACAAAGACCCAGAGATGAAGAACAGAGATCTCCAGCTGGTGTTCATCTTGTTCTCCCACAGGGCTCATCATGGGATTAGAATGAGAAAATTAGAAGACTTCTTAATAATCATCTGGAACAGAGCCAGCAAATTACAGATAGTGGGTGAGCTACTTGTTTTTACAAATAAAGTTTTATTGGAACTCAGCCAAACTCATTTGTTTACATATTGTCTCTGGTGGTTTTCACACCACAATGGCAAAATTAAATAGCTACAAGAGGCCATATGGCTCGCCACATATACTATCTGGGTCTTTAAGAAAAAGTCTCAGAGAGCAAGCAGATGAGCCATTTCTAAGGTGACGCTGCATATTTGGGATCTCCAACTTTGAGACCACTGGCTCACACACACATGCAGAAGCCCAGAGAGTAACTAATAAACCTTCAATTACAGGATGTCTGCATGATGACACCATAAGGACAGTTTGACTTTTCCCCTGGAGAGCAAATGAATGTAACTTGCTTATCAGAGGCCCTAACTATGCCCTTGAAGGGGAAAGAGACCACCACCAGGAACTGAAAAGTCATAGGCCTAACCATTATGCATGGTGAGGTCAGTTCCCAAGTCTGCAATTTGTTGGATATTTGTTCTTGTGCAAGTCTCTTAACCTCTCTGGGTCTCAATTTCCTCATCTATTTAAGTGGAATAATAATTCTTTCTTAGTTGAGTTCTTAGGGGATTGAATTAAGTGAGGCTAAGTACATGAAAGCAGCTAGCATAGAAATTATTACCTCTTTACCTCTTTAAAGACCAAAATTAATAAAATAATTCATAAAGGGAAAGATATTACATTTCTGAGTTTACCAAATCTGCTTGAGAACATTCACGGTCTCACTTTCCAGGCTAATACAAACATCCCTTTTCCCCTGTCACGAGTTATCCTCTGTCTAAATTATCTTATAGAGGCAGCTTCCTGACAGTTCCAATTTCTGAAAATATGTTGGTTTTGAGCTATAAATCGATTTTTTATTGTGATAAATTAAAATCCAATATCATCCAACAAGACAATAAACATAGAGACCCAATTTTTCCCCTCAGATGTTCAATCTCTTTGATATTAAAATGGATGTGGGGCTGCTGTCAGGCATGTGGGAGAGTACACGTTGAAGAGAATGAACAAAGAGTATAACATGGAATAGAGGGAACAGGCGATAAAGAGTAAAGAAGGCAAAATAGGAAGTAGAGGGAGGAAAGAGGACATTTTCTACTTCTTGTTTTGTGAGCATCAGAGAGTGATGATGTTTAAGCCTCAGCGTTTTTGCATGTAATTTGCTGGGAGGTCTTGGGCAGCACTTCTCTGTGGGTTCTAGGTTTCTTTCTTTCTAAAATGAGTGCATTTGTAGACGCCCAAAAGACCTTCCATTCTGAGATCCTAAGACTGGGTAACTTTAAGTTATGTGCATTATTCTTTCTGTACTCACTGTCTGTATGATGAAATTAACATCTATGGTATGTAGTATCTTGGGTCCAATATCTGGCCCAGACAATTAGCATTTCATTATAAGTTGACTTATTATTTCCTTGTTCCTTTCTTCCTTCTCTTTTGTTCCATCCCTCCCTGACTGCCTTCCCTCCTTCCTTCTGTGCCCAATTAATATCACTGTCGCATGTCAGGGCCTATGTGATGCCCTACAGATATAGCAATGGATGAAGCAAGGTACTTCATGGAGCATGTAGGCTGATGGGAGTGTGAGTCAACTCATTATGACACAGTTGACCATGTGCTGTAATAAAGGTGAGCAGAGGATGCTTTAGAAGCATTATAGAAGGATTTCTTAATTCTGCTGAGAAAGTCTATACCAGAGAGGGGACAACATAGCTAATATAATATTATTTAACACCTAGAGCTTTTTATTATATCAGACACTATTCTGAGTCTTAAGGAATTAAATTAAATCCTCATTTAATCTTGGACTAACCTTAAACATGGGTACTTTTGTTATCCCCATCTTACAGATGAGTAAAAGAGGCACAAAGTCATTATGGAAAACTGCTTTATAACCACACAACTGGTCAGAGGTAGATCCAAGGCCTTCTGGATCTTGAATCCAGGATCCTTCCACTACGTCCACTATCTGGTGCCAGCACTATACTAGTGAGGAGTGTGGGCTGTGGATTCAGACAGACCCGATATGATTCCTGCTCAGAGGATGAAGTATGTAAGCACTTGGTTTAACAGAACACCTGACTCAGAGTAAGGGCTTGATAAATGACAATCATTGGGCTATGTTGCCATTGTTATCATTGTTGACATTACTGAGCCTTAAGAAATGAGGACATGTTGAACTGGGTAAAGAGGGCAAAGAGCGTTCAGAGTGGAGGGGTCACCTTTAGCAAATCATGAAAGCTGGGCAGTGAATGGTTGTGTAGGAAACAGCAAGACAGTACCACCAGCATTACGCTCATCCATTGATGATACTCCCAGATCTGCTACATACAGCTGGGCTAGGTGTGCAATGTATAGCTCTAAGGGGAATCAGTCATAGCATAGTCATCAAAAACATGTATCATTATTGCAAGTTTCCCAGCAAATGGCAATGAGTGATAAAGGAAGGAACCTTTTCCTGATTTGCACAAAGGCATCTTAAAAGTTAAAGGTGGCCTTACAGTCACAGTACCTATCTCTCTGTATTTCTAGTGCAGATTTAGGGTCACAGAATACATTGAAAAATAACTGAGTACGTAACAAATATGATTCAATCAAAAATTCTTGGTTTGATATTTTAGGCTTTTCAACCTGGCCCCTACCTACCTTCACAGTTTTATCTTTCACTGATAACAATCACATATCCTTCTACATAGAACAACCGACCTCTCACTCTTCTCCATGACTGTCCTCCTTCATGACTTTCCCACTGCATAGATTTAGCGGACACTCCTTGTGATTCCCTTTGCCTAAATACTAGCACTCTTATATCTCCAACTTTAAACCCTGTCCATTTTTTGAGATGCTACCCTTTCTTTCTTAATCAGTCTGTAGTTTTTCAGATGGAAACAATTATGTCTTCTTTTGAACTCTCATAATTTTATATCTTTCTCTTATTATATTCATTATTCTTGCTTTGAATTTTAGTTATTTATATGTTTCTTACCTCCTATAAGTTTCTCAAAAGAAAGATTTCAGGTTTGTTCATCCCTATATACTAAGAAGAATATTCCTTTCACTCAATAAGCATTGCTGGAATAAATGAATGAATGAATGAATGTAGTGAATTAAACAATGGAAATGGTAGCATGGCGTAGACAGGGGTTCTTCACTTTCTTTGATCCAATACCTCTTTTTTATAACAAATATTTTGTAATTCTTCCTTTATCGTCTGGAAATGATTATATAACCTACCTATACACATCAAGTTTAAGTAAATCAAAATATCCTAATTATAACATAAAGGAGAAATAATTTGATTTCTGATCAAAAAGATGTGAATTTCTATTTACAAATCCTGTTACAACTACAATAAAAGAACATAATGATGGTCTTATGTTTCCACTTTCTTATAATGAATATTTGAGTTTAAGAGAGCATTTGGCTCAATTTTGTTGAACTCTTTTCTTTATATTTGACACTGTTAAAGAAGAGCCAAATAAGATGAGTTATGGTAAACATGATAGCTACACAGGAAAATGATACAGCAGTGCTGTGTTGGTAACTCAGATATGAAGAGTATCACAGTGGTATGGTTTTCCATAATGATGAACAGCTCTTAATGAGGTTCCAACAAAACAAAGTACATCTTCCTCTCAGTTTAGTTGCATTTCTGGAAAATACAGTATTATAAATATGGTACAAAAATACTTTACTTATATGTAAAGTAGGTAAAATAGAGTTAAGTTTTTGATGCAGGTAATTATAAACAGATTTTCCATCTACATTAATATCTCGTAAGGCATTCGAGTCACATAGTACAGGATATTTTTTTGTTGTGTGTCACTGGCCTGTACACTGCAGAATATTTGGCATTTATGTCTCTTAAAAAAATCCATCACTAACACCCTTTGCCCCAAAATTGTAACCACCAAAATTGCCTACATAAATTTCCAATACACTCATTACAGAGACAGAAACTATCAGGTGAAGAATCTCTAGTGTAAAAGAAAGTAAACAAACTTAGGAGTTATCCAATATGAATGTGAATTCAGTTACTGCTACATGTACTCATCCATGAGCAAACCGCTTACCCTACCTGTACCTTAAATGACTCATCTGTATAATGAAGTTAATAAAAACCTTGAATAATTTTTGGCTGTTCAAAAAGACAGGATCCACGAAAGCCTGCTATAAACCATACAGTCACACTTATAGGCTAATCTTACATGGAACCACAAAAAAAAAAAACAAAAAAACAAAACAAAACAAGACAAAAAACAAAAAAAAACAAATAGCCAAAGAAACCTTGAGAAAGAACAAAGTGGGTGGTATCACGTTCTCAAATTCCAAACTATACCATAAAGCTACAATAATCAAAACAGTATGGCATTGGCATAAAATGAGATATACAGATCAATGGAATATATAGAGAGTCCAGCAATTAATCTTCACTTATATGGTCATTAATCTACAATGATGGAGGCAAGAATATACAATGGGGTAAATACAGTCTCTTCAATAAATGGTGCTGGGAAAACTGGACAAATACTTGCAAATAAATGAAATTAGACCACTTTTTTACACTATATACAAAAATTAACTCAAAATGGATTAAAAACTTAAATGTAAGACCTGAAACTATAAAAGTTCTAGAAGAAAATATAGGTAGTAAACTCTTTGATATCAGTCTTAGCAATATTTTTTTGGATATATATCCAAAAAAAAAATGGACAACAAAAGAAAAAATAAACAAATGAGACTACATTGAACTAAAAATATTTTGCTCAGTGAAGGAAATCACCAAGAGAATGAAATGACAACCTACTGAATGGGAGAAGATATTTGCAAATGATAAATCCAATAATTTGTTAATATCCAAAAAAAATTAGAAAGTCATACAATTTAACACTGAAAAACAAACAATCTTACTAAAAAAATGGGCAGAGAATATAGACATTTCCCCAAAGAGGACATACAGATGGCCAACAGACATATGAAAAGACGCTCAACATCACTAATCATCAAGGAAATACAAATTAAGACCACAAGGATATGTCATCTCATGCTTGTCAGAATGGCCATCATCAAAAAATTGACAAAGAACAAACACTGGAGAGTATGTGGAGAAAAAACCCTCGAGCACTGTAGGTAAGGTTGTAAATTAGTGCATCCACTATGGAAAACAGTATGAAGGTGCCTCAAAAAATTAAAAATAGAGCTGCCATGCAACTCAGCAATTCCATTTCTGGTTATTTATCTGAAGAAATCCAAAATGCTAATTTGAAAAGCTATACGCATCCCTGTCTCATCTTGCGAGAGTCATATGTGCTGTTTCAAGGCTCCCAGGACAACAGGGACAGCCCACAGACTCCCAGGTCCCAGCATCCTGCTCTAGAGTCCCTTTGTTGTCCCCCTTGCCTCCCTCCCTAAGACCGGTTTCCTTTCCTCTTCCTCAGCTGCCCTCCCCAGACCCCACTCAAAACATCCAATTATAACCAAAGAAAGAACAGTCCTGTTTTTGATGAGACACAGATAAGATGACATCTGGTTTTCACTGAAGAATAAATTATTAAATCAGCCTTGAAATTTAAGTGCAGTGATTTCATTTAAAACACCATTATCCCTCTGTTATGATGGGCAATATTCAATCCTGGACCACTCTCCACCTCTCTCCTCCTATGTCCTGCATATTCTGTGTATATTTGCCAATTTTCAATCACTAAATCAATTTATTTTTTGTGCAATATCACTGAGCACCTACTACGTGGGAGTCACTGTGTTAACCAGATAGATAATGGTGATGAACAAAAAGATACAGTCTGTTCATCTGTGTGCTTATAGAGATGCTCAGTGAATATTTCCTGAAGGGAAGAATGAATGAGCACACATATCTTTCTCTTTTAGATATTTGTGAATTTAGAAATACAGTTTTCTCTCTTGTGACTTGCTTATCTGGTCCTCTCTAACTCACTCCTCTGCCGTCAAATAAGTTTGCCCTTTTCTGTGAAGACCTTCCTGAATATTCTAGGCAAAGCCGGGTCTACATGCCCTGAGTACTGATTACTCCATTCACACCTGTGTCTTAGCAGCTGTCAGTTCACTTTGTGAGTCTGGTTTCACCACTGGACTGTGAACACTTCTGGGGCAAGAGCCACATATTATACATCTTTGATTACTCATAAAACAGAGCATAGCATGGCAGAGAATAGGTATTTAATATGCTGCTGCCTAACCATGTACTACTAATTCTATTGCCAAAAAACAGTCCCAGTTATAACTCTACGCCTTTTATCTTCACTCAGGAAACTCAGCAGAAAGAAAGTGAATAATGGTGACAGTAAAACAGATAATATTGAACCTGTTCTAATATATATATAAAAGGAAATCATTTTATAAAATTTGTTATTGCTACAGTCTGAATGTTTATGCCTCCTCCCCCCACCCACCCTCATTATAAGTTGAAATTTTAACCCTTAAAATGGTAGGACCTTTGGGAGGTGATTAGGTCATGAGGGTGGTCCCTCATGAACGGGATTAATGTTCTCATAAAAGAAGCCCTAGAAATCGTCTTTGGCCTTGCCACTACACGAGGACATAGCAAAAAGGCACCATCTATGAGGAACTAAGCTCTTGTAAGACACCAAATCTGCTGTGGTTGTGATCTTGGACTTCCCAGCCTTCAGAACGATGAGAAATAAATGTTTGTTTTGTTCTAAGCTACCTAATTTATCATATTTTTGTTATAACAGCCCAAGAGACTAAGACAGGTATATTATTAGTAACATCTTACTAGCATCAAGAATTCTAGACCAAATTACCTGGGTTTGAATCTCAGCTTTGCCACTTATTAGCTGTATGACTTAAATTATTTGGACCTCAGTTTTCTCCTCTGTAAAATAGTTATAATAATAGCATCCACTTCATAGAATTGCTGTAATGCACTTAGAATGGTACATATAGTATGGCCAAATCAGTGATGGCTAAATCAAATGTATAAGCAAAATTCACAAACGATTGTGGCAATAAGATGTTGCATCATCTGAAAAGCTGATCCAGACCAATGCCCTCTATTTTGAGGAACAAGCTTATGTTTAGGGTCCTGTAATATTTATGCTTTTTATGGCATAAAATTATAATAATTTTATGAAATAAAACTATAATAATTCTATTTAAAAAAATGATAAATAGAGAGAGAAGAGAGTCAATGAGTTTCCCTGAAAAGACGCAGGATTTGGAGTTGGCAAGTCTGTTCTGAGTCTACAACCAATTCGGGGACACTCTCAGAACCTGTTTCCTCATCTGCAAAATGAAGATGACATCACTTCTGCCTTGGTGTCTACTGGTGATTTGAGGACCTAGTACCTATTGATACAAAACCATTTCTACTCCTGATTTGCTCCTTCTATTACTAATAACAATGAGTTTATATATGACATTTTCTGCCTTCTCACTGATTTCTTTGACATATCACCAATACCCAGGTATCTGAAAATATGAACAGATTTCAATATTGTTTTATTCCCTGCAACATGCTAAGAATAAAACAAAATTTACTCATATAAGGATCGGGATCAAGAACCCTTTGAAATTCAAGACAAGGTGTAAATTGCTGTAAAGGGTCTCTTTAATTGGGATCAAAACATTTTTGACAGCTTTGGATTTTAAAATTCTAGCTATTGTCACACTTTGCAAATGTTTCTTTTTCTTGGTTTAAAAAAAAAAAACTGCACTCAAGCTTGAGCACGAATACTTTTTAGATATGATAAACAACTAAAATAGGTCATTCCAAATGACAAATATCCAGTTTTCCATTTGATAGGACAAAAAACTTAACTTACACTCTTATTCTGCACAATTCAGTCAGTTCCCTGTTGGATAATGACAAAGGTTTGGTAAATTGTTCCTGCTCATAATCTCCAATGAAAATTTTCCATTTAACAGAAGATAAATCTTATCAATAGAGTTGACTTTTAAGGGAGACACAGAATCTTAAAACTAACCTCAGTAACCACCTTAGATGTGACTTTAACACCTTTTTCTACTTGACTCTCTTCTATGATTTCCTTATCTTATGGTTGTTGCTTGAATACTCCCAGCCATGGTGAACTCACACAGAAGGTGGTCCACCTAACTGCTGAATAGCTCTGACTGGTGGAAAATTCTTCTTACTCATAAACTGAAAATGCTTCCTAGAAACGATCACCGGGTCTTGGTTCTTTCTATTCCTTGAGTCACACAGAACAAGTCAGCACCTTCTTCTACTACACAACTCTTTGGAGAGATGAACACTATTCGTATGGGGTGCCCCCTACTGTCTCTACTTCAGGCTTAAAAATGTTAGTCTTCTCCACCAGTTTTCCCCATGCTAGTGTTCAGGCTTAGTAACAAGGTAAAGTTTCAGAAGCCGGTGCTACAGAGGCCTAACATTAATCAAACAGAACTGGAGTAGATTAAGCCAGAAAGGAAGCATTTAACTTTGCATTCATCCTGCTTCTCCACTAGCGATCTGACACTTTTTCTACAAAGCCAAAAGGCTTTGGGCTGAAATATTTTATTGTTGTTATATGCCCAGCTAAAAAATCAAAAATACTGTTATAAAGTTCAGTGGTATCTTTCTTTGGGGCCAGCTCAGCTACCCTTGAGTGAGAATTTAGGTAAAGATAACGAATATAAACTACTACTCCTCATTAAAATTTGGTGATTAGGACTTTAATTATCTGGGCATAGCCTATTTGATGGTAGGATACATGATAGAATAGCACACCCCAAAAACATGCTCCCGAACAAGATAAAGCATCTGATACTTGGCCTCGCTCCTGTCCCTTTGGCTGCTAGTTGCCATGGCAATGGGCAGCTGTGGGATGGGGAAAAGACTAAAGATGGTGACATAAGATTGGGGCTTATAAATCATTGTGAAAGTATCTCTCAGGTAGGCTTGATCCACATTACCTGGCTCCCTCCCATAACAAATGCTAATAAATTGAAATCCTCCAAGTTTCCACAAGCCCAAAGCTCTCTGCCTCCTGTGTGTTACCCAGTATCCCATGAGGCCACATCTATTTTGAGAAGTACTGGCTCAGCATAGCTTCTAGTCTCTTAGCTGCCCTGGTCTACCTTATCAGGATATTCTTTGATTTGCCCATATCCCTTTTACAATGTGAGGTTCAAAACTGAGCACAGGTCTCCAAACAATAGTCTGCCCAGGAAAAGGGAAATCATACTTTCATTAAGGCAAGAGAGGCTTCCATTAGGCTCTTATTCTTGCTGCATTCAAGTTTCTTTACTACTGATGCTTGTGCCCTCATTCTAAGCTCCCTTCTATCAAGGCACCCCCAGGTAGGCTCACCTACCTCTATAACACAGAGGTCGACTGCACTGATTTTTGACTCAGGCCAACTGGAGGCTAAATCTCAGTTCTGCCTCCTACATGCTGGGTAAACTTGGGAAAGTCACTTATCATGAGAGACAACAGGCATTGCAGTTTAATGAATGAAAAACTAGGTTACCTGGGTTCAATCCTTTCCTTTCCTCGATATCTTCAAGTATAAAATGGAGGTAATAATACTGTTTACCTTCTATGGTTGCTGTGGGGATTAAATGGGTTGGTGCATATAAAAGGCATAGAACAATGCCAATATATATTATGTGCTTGATGAAGTAGCTACTATTATCTTACAGGATTGTTGCGAGGATAAAACTGAATAATGTACGTAAAGTGACTAATAAGTATCTAGTATATAGTAGGTACTCAATAAATGGAAGTTATTATTATCAATTATTTTTATTGTGGGAAAATATACATAAAATGTACCATCTTAACCCTTTTTAAGCGTACAGTTCAGTGGCATAAAGTACATTCATGTTGTACAACCATCATAGTTATCCATTATCAGCACTGTCTTCTTCTTCCCAAACTTAAACTCTGTACATATTAAACACTATCTCTACATCACCCCTTCCCTCAACAACCATTCTATTGTCTGTCTCTTTGAATCTGACTTCTCTCTATATAGAATTCTACAGTTTATCTTTTTGTGATTGGCTTATTTCACTTTGAATAATGTCTTCAAGCTTCATCCATGTCGTAGCATGTTTTAGAACCTCCCTACTTTTTATTGCTGAATATATTTCACTGTGTGTATGCACCACATTTGGTTTATCCATTCATCCATCAAAGGATACTTGGGTTGCTCTTACCTTTTGGCTATTGTGAATAATGCTGCTATGAATGTAGGTGTACAAATATCTGTCCTATTACTAATTACTAATTATTACTAATTATTCAGGAGTAACTTTTTCCAAGAAAACCCATTTTTACTGTTAAATAATTATCATACTACCCATATCTTATCCTAATGAGTCAGAAAAATGAGGAGGAAGTAATAATGCAAATGACTAAGGTTAATTAACTTGGCTAGTAGAGTTCTGTTTATACAATGCTTGATAAATTATCTTATGAAGTTCAAAGGAGGTGATACATGTGGAGGTGAATAAATGAATAAAAAGAAAAATATGTCCATTTGACTCCTGCCCTTTAGACAAAACAGATTATAGAATATTTTCCTGTTTTTCTCTTACTGACAATGAAAAGGACTGACAATGTCAGTTAAGCCCTGGAGATAAATTTGAGAGCTAACTGCCTCTGGGGGGTTGATGAAAACACAAACCACTTCTTTGGTTTGTTCAACAAACATATCAGCCCTCACATTTCTTGGTCATGCAGTGAGAGATTTTTTTTTTTTAAAGATTGAAAACTCCATTTATTCTTTTTGATTACAGGAACTACAAGGTTCCATAGGTTAAACTCAAGAGAGTCTGGATGCTTTGACTGAGTCAAAAGACTGCCATGTGTCTCCCTCTAGGATGCATGTCATTAGAGTTGCCAACACACGAAGAAATTTAACTTAAACTGTCACATTACCCACTGCTCTTCAAAGCTCATCAATCTCCCATTAGATTACCAGGACTGTGTGACACTATTATCACAATTATACTATAAGAAACACGGTGCAGCCACACTGTGGCCAAGTCAGGAAAGAGCCTCCCTTTGATGGATGATCACAGTTGATCAAGTTTGTCAGTTGCTTTATGTGTTTTTATGTTTGTTTGATATTCCTGCCTAGCGAGTAGAGGCTTTTAAGGGCACATCTGTCAATGGATTCAATTTCACAATGCCATGTGATTCTTTAACTTACCCCTGTCTTCTCATCAAAGATTTTGATTCCTCCAAAGGAGATGGTTAAAAAGATTTTCTGTTTGTGTTCTCCTCTGGAACGAGCGCCAGCAACAATACCCTGTTGAAAGAAGACATGGTTTTTACTTTAGCATTTTCATTTGAAAATTCCCTCTGGTCCCAAAAGCATGTCAGATACCATCAACTGATACCACCAATCATGCACACTCCTTTCTCTTTGCTCCTTCCAGGCTTCCCTATCTAATGTGCTTGCATCTTCTTGATGTTTTAGGGGAATACTTATCTTAAGCTGTTATAACGTATAAATAGATATCTGAACACTGATTCATTTGACTAACCAAGATTTATAGAACGCCTACTTTGTACCTAGATACTCAGCTCAGAATTTGAGATACCAAGATAAACACAATATGGTCCTCTTATTAATATCTTTGCTGGGTTTTATATTGGATATGGTTTTAATCTTTTAAATAAAGTCAAGTCATGAAATATATCCCCAAATAGGATTTTATTTTTATGTTCCTGGAAAAAGCTTTCTTATGAGTCAATTTAGAGATTAAAAAGAAAAGAAAACTATTGCCAGACTGCATGTCTCAATTTTTGTTTCAGAAAATATGATGATCATGGTTTATCCCTATGGTTTGTAATTTCTACCCACAGACATCTTGCATTTTACTTTACCCTTTTCTCTATCATTCTATAAGAGTCATTTGTGCTTTCAAGGACAGCACCTACCAAATGGATTCCATTTATCAATACATTTGTTTCCTCACTTTCCCAAACTTTTTATAAAGTGAATATATGTATATGAGCCCATTAGAAGGTCAAGGTCACAAAAAGTATGGATGTTACTCCGCTCACTGTTCTATCCCTAGTGTCCAGGACAGTTCCTGGAGGACAAGTGATACTCAGTAAATTATTGTTACATGAATGTACTTACTATCCAGAGTCCCCCAAAGTTGATATGATACAAGTCAAAAATAAAGACACTTACTTTTTAAATTAGCCCCTGTGGTGACCAATTACAGGTAAACATGGGTTTTATACCAGGCTACAACTCAGAGTAAGGACATGTCAAGGGATTTACGCTCAAGAGCTGCTGCTGACACTGCATTAGGTGTTTCGAGGCTTCCAACCCCTTCATCACTATTAGCTTCTGGAGAGGGCAAGATTCAGCCCAACTCTCAGCAGTTATGATTCTGAGATTTTAAGATTAGTATAAGTTACTATAAAATAATACTGATAAAAGTCGTTTGTGCTATTCTCAGAATATCTCATGCTCGGCCTCAGTCTCCAAGAATGACTGGTGTTAGAGAGCACAGATATGACCAGAAGGCACAGATAGGGGCATTGTCTTGAGGTGGTTTGATTAGCCTCACTTTGGGTATTGAAAATATTCTGTGGAATCAGAATATCTGGATCATACTCCTAGCTCTCTGTAATATTGGATAAATCACTTAACTCTCAATTCCACTTTCTCAACTGTAAATACTTTTCTTACATGATTGAAAGAATTAAATAAAATTTTATTTAAAGTACCTAGTACAATGTCTGGTACACTGTAGGGAAGTAATAAAAATTAACTTCTGGTGACTGGATGATTGTTCCTTAAAGTATGCATTCCTTTATGGGTACCTACAAGTAGGAAATCTACTCCCTCATGACTCATCCACACATTCTTAAGTGCCTCTTACACATTCACTGACATACAGAATGTTAGAGCCAGAGCAAACCTTAAAACTAACCAGTTCAAATTTCCCAACTAACAGATGAGAAAATGATGCCTACAAAGTTAGGTGGACAGTCCCAAGATGGCACAGAGAGTTGCTTAAAAAGTTGAGACTACAACTCAGCTCTCCAGACATTTGGTGCAGGAAGATATTATTCCTCTGTGTGGTGTCTTCTGAGCATCTCTCTTCTGTACCCTAGCTAGTGTTCTTTCAGCCTCTCAGGACTGCTACACATTGATACAAGGTCCCTCCCTCCAGTGACTGCCCACTAAATAGTTAGAGTGATTCACTCCCCAAAGCTAAGTGCTCTGTCTCCATCCTAATCAGAGGTCCCTAGATTCCTCCATGTGTTGCTTGCTTTCCCACAAATTCACTGAGGGATGATTTTAAGGATGCAGGGGGAAGGTCAAAATATATCTATGCAGTTCCAGAGAAATACTATTTCTGTTCAGTGTCACCCTATCAGAAACACTATCTCTAACCCCTTGACCCTGAACTCCAAACTTCATCTCATTATTTCTCCCTATGCCTCTTTTACTCATGGCACTTACACCATCTGACATGTATTCATTTGTTGACTGTCTGCCTTTGACCAAAGAACAAAAGCTCAACTTTTCCAGGAACTTCGTTTTGTTCATTCTATGTGCCCAGTGTCGAGAACAAAACCCAGAATAAAGCAGGCAGTCAAAAAAAAAGTGAAGTGACTTTTTCCTCATTCAGGTAGTAAATAAGCCAGACTTTGAACCTAGGAAAACTTGACTTTGAACTCTGTTCTTTGCTGGATTTGGAGTAAAATAATTTATGCTGTCTACCCCCTCCTTCAGCCTAACCTTCAACCTCAAGTATCCAGACATACATAAAAGGGAGAAAAGGAGTAGCCTGGTGGTAAATGGAAAGATCTGAAGGGCTGTGTCAAAGGGGAGGGGAGCTTCTCCTTGCTTAATTCTGTCCTAGTTAAGGACATCACAGGACATGGTGGGGAGAGGGTTGCACCTTTGGTCAGTAAGAGAAGCTTCAACGTCTATCTCCAAAACAGTCTTAACGGTCCTTAGCTCTAGAACTACTGAGACATCAAATAGCAATAATTCCTGGCACACAGTAGTGCTGACTAGATAATGACTCTCTTTCCTCCTGGTTCCACATAACTATCAAAGAACTCCTTGGTAGAATATGGCTATATATAAAAAAGGAGGGAAAGAGCAAACATCCATGCTCCACGAGCATTTCTGCTTGGGGCTGCTGATGGTAGCTTTACGTAACAAATGAAAAAGAGAAGGACTATCCATATGGTAATATCTTTGGGGAAATAAAACTCGAATTTTATTGAATTTTATCAAGTACGTTTCTCCTGTGAGAAAAGCTCTGAAAAATTGCACTAAATCCAAGCAGGCCTGTCACCAGATAGCCTCGGGAGCTTGTCTTCCCATTAGCTTATTCATTGCTGTTATGTAGAAGAATGGAGGTCCAAAAGACAGCTCTGGTTGGAAGGTCAGAAGATGTGGACATAGATGCTTTGGGGATTCTATGCCTAATATTAGCCCTCAGACCTAGCAAGTCACTGTTGGAAACCTGGAAATTAGGGAGTCAGTTGTTATCTTGGGTACCTACTATATGGTAGAGGTTCTCTTACATGTCGTATAATTTAGCCCATACCACAATCCTGGGAAATAAGAATTAGCTCCCTTATTTTAGGTGTGAGGAAACACAGGTCAGAGGGTCAAGTAACTACCCCAAACCTCAAGAAATTTGTAAGACACGAAGGGAATTTAAGCAGCGATCTTTCAATCCCAATGTTGGGGTTCCTTCTATTATAACACTTTGTAAGAGCTTTGGAGGGAAGCTAGTTGGAAAAAAAAAGATATACAATATACTACGGATACCTCAAAATGTTCTGAAAATAGCTAGGTGGAGCCACCAGCTCCCAGACGCAGTAGTGAAGAACTCTAAAATGAGAATAATGGCACTTCTTATCTTATAAGAATGTTGGGACGTTTAAATGATCTACACATATACTGCACTCTGCACAGTATGTAGCACACAGGGAGAGCTCAGTAACTAACAATTACCATTATTATCAGTACTGATATTGGTATTATTAAGCAACACTGTGTGCTAGGCATGGTGTGAAATGACTTTCTTAAGGGAGCCACACATAGGCAGCATCTCGATGGAGGAATTTATACACAGAGAAGGGGTCAGGGATGTCAGGCAGAATTAACAGGTTGTCCCGTCCATCTCGGGGGTTGCTGTGAGAGCCCTCTAAGATGCTGCACAGGAAAGGGCTGTGAGGAACCACACCCAGCATAGCACATACACACGACAGGATGACTGTGATCTCCATGGAACACATAAAGGTGTGAAAACACAACAGGCTTCGGGCATGAATAGCTGAGAATCTAGAATGCTGTTCCAGAAAGCTCTATGAATGAAATTTGGTCTCTAATCTCAGCTCTATGAATTGTCAGCTGTAAGATGTTTGGATAAAAATTCATCCTACATTTCACTTTCCCTGGTTCAAAAGAGAAATACAAATATCTTCCTCTTCCCTGGTTTATGCCCAAAGACTGAGCTTGTGGGCTGCATTCTCTGGTCTTCTGAGCTTCCTGCCCTCTGGCTTCCAGTTGGGTTCCAAGACACAGGAAAGAAATCAGAGGATGGATGGAGAGAGAAGTTAGGGTATTTCATATCACCTCCTTCCTGTCTTTATTCTGTATCTCCGGCAGTAGCTATATTTTTGCTTGGTAAGAGAGGAAACTTCGTCCTCCATCCTCTCTTCCCAGATTCAAGAAAATACATTTCTTCCCAGGGTGCTAACAGATTCCCACTGTGGCCAGTTTCTGAGGGACTTATCAGCCCTTTTTTGTTACCCTAACCTTGCCTACCCTTTGTAAGTAATTCCTTTACTCAAGTGTCCTCATCTGACCCAGCCAGGGTGGGCTCTGTTTCTTACACAACCCCAACTGACATACTTAGGGCTCTGTAATTAGCTCTCATGACATGGTCTTTGGGAAATCTCATCCCCTCCCACAGTTTAAACCACCATGATTTTGCCCATTGTCTGTGAAAACTGATTGCTCTGGAAGTCAATGATATGTGACTATTGGGTATTAGCTTACTGGGGCTTAAAATCTAGCTGGGGAACCAAGATAAATTAAATGTAGGTAAAAAATATATGTTATTAAGCCCCAAACTATGTCTTTTTAAACACGGGGCTTCCGAAGATCTAGGTTTAAATTCAGATTAAATTAAGGGGCAAATCCTTTAACTTCTATGAACCTCAGATTTCTTACTAACAAAGCAAAGAGGCCAATATCTATCTCACAAGATCAAAAGAGATAATATACATGAAAGTACTTAGTTGACTCTAAATTAAAACACTATCATGATGATGCTTTGTTGGTGGACAGGTAATGGCTCACTCACGTTCACAATATGAATCCCCTCTCAACCCTCTACAATCCAAGATAAAACTCTCTAAAACAGGGAAAGACAGCAGCTTCACAGAGTCTAGCAAAGAAAAACAGATTTTTTTTTGATTTTTTTTTATTTCTCACAGGCCTAACGTGAACAAGGAGGCCTTTTTGCAAAGCTAAGAGGCATTTTGTACTTCTCTGTCTCTTTCCTGGGCAGGTGGCCAAGTGAAGAATCGATCATTTATGTTTCTGTTTTCTAAAGAAAAACCACTGGGAGCTGAAATGTCAACATTCTTCTTGGCAACTTGCAATTAATGAAACACAACTGTCTGGGAACTGAAACCCCTTAACAAATTCAGGGCATCTGACAAGAGTGTGTTATAGAAGAACTAACTCTCAAGGCTTTGGAAACCTCACTGTTATGAAGGGTGACAGATGGGGCACTTCACTGCAGGTAACACACACACACACACACGTGTGTGTGTGTTCAAGGTTGGCAGTCATTGCCATGTCTGGTCCAGCAAGCGGGGACCAATGTTAATTCTGAGGGAGAAGCTTCGGGGAGCACAGGCCAACTCCTGCCTCATATCCATGCTGACCTTGGTGTTTCCGTGAAGGCAGTTAACTTTGTGACAGGTGCTTAATGGCTATCTACCAAGATGCTGGGGGAAAAGCACCATTTCCTTTTCCTCCTCAGTAGACTTGTGGCTCTCAGGTGAGAACCGAATCATTGGAGATTTTCTTGATGACTTTTAATTAATATTTGTCAGGAGCAAATTTCCACTTGCCTGGCCTCAAACTCAGTAAGGAAAGACTTCGGCAAGAATCAAGATCCTGGCCTTTATCCCCATCCTTGACTAGGTTCTCCTTGAAGAACAGGCATGTCTCTATCTGACTGGGGTGTGGAGAAAAGCTGAGTACATGTAGCTTCTGGGTTCTCTCTAGGTAAGCTGCCCGTTAGTAGTGCCATTTTATTCTGGTCTGATTTCATATATAAGTCAAGGTCCTGCTCTGAGGCAGGGCAAGGGGTGAGGGGAACAGGGAGGGTTGCAGTTATCCAACTCCCCCATAAACCAAGTGGAATAACCTGCCTCTTTCAAGGATACTCACTGTAGCCATGTAGCTACGTCATGTCCTCTAGACCAGCATTTACCAAAGCTAAAATTCAGAATTCTTCCTGTCAGATTCCTTTATCTATTTGTCAGTCAGATTTGAACTTGGTAGAAGAAGAGGGCTCATTATTGGACTGTCATAAAATCTCATAACATTGTTTAATTATTAAAAAAAAACACATTAACCTCTTTCAAGGTGATAATCTGTGAAATTAGAATTTTGATGTCTTTTATACCTTTTTCAAGTATACATTATAATAGACATAACTATTAAACTAAAGTTTGTTTATGTGACAGCTAAAACAGTAATAAATACACATTTTAGAAAATTAAGGGTTTTTAAATGATGATTCCTACAGTTATACTATAAGGACTTTTAGCTCTGACATACATGTTAAACTGCTGAGAAAATCTGTAAGTATAAAAAAAAATAATAGCTGTGGTTTATTAAGCAAATATTAAACAAAAGGCAAGTAGAGGGTGTTCTGAAGATATTGTTACATTTAATACTTCTAGGCATTTGGCCAGCCTTATTGTCTTTTTCTTTCTTTCTTTCTTATTTTAAAAAAAATTACACTATCAAGTTGTATCCTCAGTGACCATTTGAAGGTAATGAAAAAAAAATGCTCATAATATGTCATTAGATGAGAAAAAACAGGACATAGTTATATAAATAGTAATTCCAATTATGTTACATGTGTAAAATTCATATAATATATATACAAATACAAAGAGATTATGTTATGATCTTTAAAAATGTTAACGCCGATTTTCTTTGTTTGATAGCACTGTAGATGATTTCAACTCTCCTCCTCACATTTTTCTGTATTTTCAAATATTTTAAAATGAACATTTTGTAAATTCCATAATCAGTAAAATAATTAAATTATATGTTTTAAATACAGAAGATATTTTGTATCCTTGTGCTAAATAATTTTGAGTTTTTTCCAGTATTTTAGATCATCTTTAAAAAAATAAAAAATACTAGACTCTGGGTGGTAATCACACAATAGAATAATATATAGATGTCAAATTATAATGTACACCTGAAAATTATATAATTGTATTAACCAATGTTATCCCAATAAACTTAAAAAAAAAAAGAAAGAAAGAAAGAAATACAGGCTATATGGAGACCAGCATCTAGAAATTCTTTTCTTTTTTGTATGCTTTAAATAATCATTTAATATCATAATTTTCTTATTTTGTAAGTGAAAATTTTTTCAATTTCTTTCTTAGCTGTCTCAATAAAAAGGCTTCTTTAAAGCATTTAATGTCAGAGATATAAAGTTAAATATTACTTTAAAAAATGTTTTCCCCTAATTAGAAGTATCTGAGAGACATTAATAGAAATTACAAGAATGAACGAAATCAGTTTTTATCTTAACATACCACCTTTTACCATATTTATCATATGATAAAATACGTAAAATTTATTTAAAAATAAAATAGTGAAAATTCATAAAATATGAGGGACTATATAATATGATGATTTTACTTTTATTTTTGCAGGCATTACACAATGAAGATAATATTGAATAAAATGTGATAATCAAAAATGATAAAATAGGGCCCAATAAAATACCTCCACGTTGGAGGTGCTCAATAAACATTTGCCGAATGACTGAAATTTCTTCCCAAAGAATATATGCAGTGACTGGTCAGTCACCTAAGAAATGTACCAATAAGTGAATAAAAAAATTTTTTTGATCATAATAATTGTGTAATCATTTCTTTCTCTCAGTCTTATTAAACTTATTTTATTTAAAGTAAAATGTTTACACAGCACCTTGAGTTTCATCATGGAATCTTGACATAACTTGTCTCCCCGGGCTGCAGAAACCTCATCAATCCCGATCAGTTTGGCCTTGTACCGGACCCCTTCACCTTTAAACCTCTTTATCAAAGTGGCTTCACTGCGATCCTGACCTAAAAACAGAGAAAAGCAGGATTTAGATATGTAGATGTTTTGCCCTGTTGGCTTTGAAGATCCACAACACTGAAGTTCGTTCCCTTGTTTCTTCTGCATTCTAGGAAAGTCAAATCGTTGGACCAAGTAGAAAACCATGGCAGTTCTCTTAGATGCAAATTATGGCTCTAGCCTTTTAAATTCTGAAGCAAATTACTTCTCCTCTCTGAGCTTCTGTTTTCTCAGGCAGAAAAAAAAAAGAGTTAAAAATAGCCAACCCCAAAGGGCTATTAAAATAAATAAATCAGACAACACATGTAAAGTACCCAATGCAGTTGAATACACACTAAGTATTCAACAAATAATCATCCCTGTAAGAGTTCATATCTGACATTCTTATTAGAATAGTATTACAACTGAGCCTCTTTAATATTCTTAGAATTTCATATGACTTTGGCCAGGGTCCAAGCCCCTCCTTAAACACGATTCCATGGGCTGTTTTATAGTGAGATTCCAGAGTAATTGCTTTGTATCAAGTAATGACCCAGAGACAATTATCAAAAAATGGTTTTACGATATCTTTTCTGCTAACTCATGTGTGTACACAGATTTCCACACTACTTGGTATGATCTGCCCACACTCTGCAAGAGGCTTTCTCAATAATTATTAACATAATATTTTGCTAAGTCACATCAACCAGAAGTTCAAACACATCCACACAAAATACGAACAGTAAAGTTAGTGTGAACTGAGTACGTGTTTCATATAAAATGCTTCACAAACTTTATTCCCATATTTCATAACTCCTTAACCATATTCATTTTCCAGATGACGAAGATGAAGGTCACAGAATTCAGGTAGCTTGCCCAAGTTTGCATAGTGGGAAAAAGCTATGAATACATAGAAATTCAAATTTCTAACCTTATCAAACTTTCATCAAACTAGTCACAGGTTGGGGCATTGCACATGTGGTTCTTAAAACCTGGAACACCCTAGCCTTCTAATACTCATCTCTTGGCTTGTCATTAATTTCACCTTCTGATACCTCCTTCATCACATCTTCCCTCATCAGAAACTTGGAGCTGAGGACATTTTCAATAACTCAGTCTGTTTTGCTCTATGTGTATGATGTGGGGTTGAGAATTATTTGAGAAAATGCTTAAAATAGAAAAAAAGACAATGCTAATACCTAACCATTGTATGATACTTTTTCATTAACAAAATATGACTTGCATTTCAATAACTTATTCATTCATCCCTTACTGAGTATCTCCTCTGTACCAGATGCTATTACTCATTGGCAACTGATAAATAAAACAAAGCCTGTGCCCCTAGAAGCTCAAGTTTTCGGTGTCTACAAATAAAAATGTGTCGTACATTATGTTGGGTGTGTAAGAAGGTATAAACTTTAGAGTCAGCCATTCTCATTTCAAACCATGGCTCTCTCACTTATAAACCAACTAAACTATCTCCTGAGTTTCAGTTTCTTATCTGTTAAATATCTATGTTCAGAGTTATTGTGAATAGTAACTTAAATGAGATAGTATATGCAAAGCATGTATTCACATGGTAAGTTTTCTGTAAATGGTAACTGTCACCACTGTTACCAGCCTAATAAAAGCAGCATGTGGAAGATACAATGCTGAGGGTGGGAGGGCATGAGGAGAAATGTCTGCAGAGCCAGGCCTGGACCTGTGATCCCCAATTCCCAGTTGCTATTTTTCCCACTGCACCTTTGCTGATTCCTAGTAAAGCCTTTGAAAAATATTCCATAAAGCAAATACAACACATAGCTAATTAGTGAGGAACTGTAATCAATGTAAAAATTAATCCTCCAGGGTTCAGTGAGGTTTAGATGTCAGAGACTAAAGCTAAGAACAAAGAGAACAACTGCAGGGTCATGGTACTATAGGTCACCTCTCCCTGCATTATTATGCACTGTTTGGTAGGAGTGGCCTGTGGCTTGGTCTATTTTGTGGGAAGGTCATCTTATTCTACAATAAATACCATATCTGCTTCTTTAACACATGATACCATTTCAGTCATTATTAACACCCCTTTCAACTATTTGGGACTTACTCTAAGCTTTAATTATAACTGCAATACCAGGTAGCATATATCATGTTCTGTACAAAGCACATCAACTAGAAGAATCCTAGAGGTGTGTACTATCATTCAGGTTTTGTAGATGAGGATCTAAGCTGAAGGTTTGAGAGGGCAAGTAACTTTTCCAAATTCACTGAGTGGGATCTGAACACAGATCTGTCTGATGCCCAAGCACAGATTTGTGGTTTGTGTTCTGTATTTTTAAGCCTGTCCTCTTTATCACTATGATTGATTTTTCACATGTACCCAATTTCCCTATAAAGCCTCATCTCCTACCTGGCCCAAATCTGTTGATACTCAATACAGTGGCAGCGTTAAAACTCCACTGGAGAGACAGCTTGAAAATGGAACAGTTTCCAGCCTACATGTCATGTCTAAAAACTGTCTATGAGTCAGATACAAACAGCCTTAAGAAACATTTGTCAGGGCACAGAGCTCTGCCAAGGAGGAAGCTTCATAAGAGAAGGCAGAGCCAGATCAGGTGAACAAGGGTAGAGATTAATAAGAAAATATTGGGCCATTTAGAGGAAAGTAGTGAGCCCAATTTAGATTAGGACCCAGGGCCAAGCTAATTTGTATGAAGGGCACTTATGCAGTAGATAATCCAGTTTCTCATTAAATGCTCCACCATTAAAAGGGTAATTTTTCATGAGCACATCTTGAGCAAGGTCTCAGTTAGATTAGTTAAGAAATAAATAACAGATATCAGAGCCGTAAGCCTGTTCCATCACAGGCACATACTATTGGAGGGTGTAAAGAGAGGGTCAGTTTTCATGAATCCTAAGTCGTCATGAATCCTTAGCCTATTTTGCTGAAAGCACCACTGACCCTTAGCCTCAGGATGGACAAGAGAAAGGCCATGTGTTTAAGAAAAAATATTAACATCATTACTATATATTTTCAAGCATTTACTAAACCAGTCACTGTGCCAAGAGTTTTATATTTGATCTCTCAATTAAGCCTCACACCTGCTCTTTGAGTTAGACCCTGTAATAAGCTCTGTATTTTTTAGATTGTACCAATACTCAATGTCAATAGTAGAGACTAAATGTTTTAATGATTGCTATATTGAGATATAACTCCCATATCATTCAATTCACCCTTTTAAAGTATACAGTTCAGTGGTTTGAGTACATTCATAGTTATGCAACAATTACCTCTAGCTAATTTCATATTTTCATCATCCCCAAAAGAAGCCCTGTACCCATCAACAGTCACTCTATCTCCCCCAAACCCACCAGACCTGAGCAACCACTGATCTTTCTGTCTTCATAGATTTGCCTATTCTGGAGGTAAACTACATTTCATATAAAGAGAATCATACAATATGTAATCCTTTGCGACTGGCTTCTTTTACTTAGCAAGCATTACATTTTCAGGATTATTGCATGTTATCGGATACATGAGAACTTCATGTCCTTTTTTATTTTTTATTTTTTGCTGAATATCAGTTTATAGGCATTTTCATTTTTTTTTGTTTGTTTGGCTATTATGAATAAGGATGCTATGAATATTTGTGTATCAGTTTTTGAGTGGGCATATTTTTCAATTCTCTTAGTATTACAACCTAGGAGAGAAACTGCTGGGTCAAATGGTAACTCAATGTTTAACTTTTTGAGGACCTATCAAACTGGTTTTCAAAATGTCTCTATCACTTTTCTTCACCTGCAAAGTAGGAGGGTTTTAGTTTCTCTACCTGATGTTATTGCTAACATCTCTTATTGTCTGTCTTTTCTTACTTTAGCCATTCTAGTGGGTGTTAAGTGATATATCATGGTTTCATTTTTTATTTTCCTCAGGATTAATGATGTTGAGCATCTTTTCAAGTGTTCTTTGCCATTTGTATATCTTCTCTGGAGAAATGTCTATTCAAATCCCACAGTGTTATGCAAAATTTGAACCTAAGTGTCATATAAAATTCCATGCTTTTAACCATTAGGCTATGGGGACTTTAGTGACCTCACTAAATATTCTGTTATAGCTCTTACTACTTTTTACTTTGTGTGGCAGCTATTTAAGTAGATGTCTTATGGAAGCTACAGTAAACTAGCAGATATCTTACTCCTGGGACAAGTACATCACAAACACATACACTGTACCTGATCTTTTCATACCTTATCTCAGTTAATCCTCCAGGGATACTGGAAATAGGCATTATCATCATTCTGTGGATGAACAAGCTAAAGCCAGAGAGAGGTAACTGACATTACCTCAAGATGAGCTGGGAACAGAACCTCATCCTGTCCTGTTCCAAGGCCCAGAAGATGGTCCCGAGGACCTGAGTTCAAGTCCTATCTCTTCCACTCATGCCCCTAATTGTGCTGCCTTGTGTAAGTTCCCTTACATGTCCGTCACAGTGCCTTTGTGAAGTGCAGATAATAACAGTCACTCCCACATGGGGTCATTATGCAGGTCAAATAAATGACACATAGACAGCATATAGAATAGTAACTGTTACTTGGGTGAACATACTTCCAGTTTGTCTGGGATAGTCTCTGCTTACACCTTTTGTCCTGACACTATTTGTACTAGCATCTGATTATGCTCAAAAGTACCTCAGCTTGAATAATAAATTGTGTGGTCACCTTAATTATATTATCATCATTTGTATACCATATTGTTACAGAGTGTTCTTTGTGCTAGGCACTGTGCTAGCTTTATTTGGTACCTGGGTAACTGAAAAGTGAGTGTCTCTTCTCCTTTCTGGAAGAAGCTGCATTTCAGAAGGGGACACACACAGCTTTATAAAGTATGAGCCGGGCTGTGAATGTCATATAGAGCTAAATTGAGGCTATGTTGTTTTCCTTTGTTTGGGGAGAGGATTAGGAACTGCTGAAGAGGTTAAGATGACGTTTGAGGAAGGCTTGATGAGAAAGCTGGGGTTTAACAGGCAAAAAAGTGAGGGAGAAGCTTTCCAGAAGAGCAAAAAGTATGATGACAGAGAATGGTGAATAGTTAGGTTAGTCTGAATGTTTCTCAACCCTAGCTACATCTTAAAATCACAGATCCTACCCCACAGATTTTGATTATATTGGTGTGAGGTGAGCCTGAGCCAGTTAATGTGCTTGGGAAGCACTGGGCAGGAGTACAAGGCTCGAGTGATGCTGGCAAAGGCTGGAACCAGGGTCTAATCATGAAGGACTTTGGAAATCAAGCTAAAGCTTTTAGGATTTGTTTTTTAGGCCCCGAGAGCTGTTAATGATCGGGTCTGTTGTGAGGATTAGATTTAAACAACATTGTAATAATATCTGGGGGAAGTATAAGGCTCCCGCTGATTGATTAGTTGACTGGGTGATTAATCATTCATTCATTCATTCATTTATTCATTCACTTATTTGATATATATTGAGTGTTTATTATAAGTTCTAAACTGTTGGAGATACAGCAGTGGACAAAAAATATAAATATCCCCACATTCACAGAGCTTACATTCTAGCAGACAAGTTCATAGATTACTGCAATAATTTTCTAATTCTATATAATGGAGAATTGCCTGTGAAAAACAAACTTAAATAAATAAACATATTCCTAAATCCCACCCATTGAGATACTAAATCTAGTGGGAGGACCCAGCAGATTGAGTTGATCAGATGCAGGTGATCCTTGAAAGTCACAGGGGACAGCAAAGGGTTGAGCAGCAACTTGGCTATGTAGAGAATTCCCTACAATAGGTGCTATTTTCTCATAATGAGAATTTCAAAACAAAGCTTTGATTTGGAGTGTTCGAATTAAATGATAACCCTAAAACATCTGCCAGTTATTAAACAATAAAATTATTTTAGTAATAATATGCAACAAAGATATTTTCATAGATTTTCCTTGTTTTTTAAAAGTCCAAGACTTTCTTTTCTAATGGTTAAAAGGGATCTCCTCAAGCTGGAGAAATGTTTGCTGGCATTTGTTGATGGCTGAATGTGTGTGCCCGGAAGGCAGGGAGTGTCTGGGGGCCTACCACTTCATTCCCGATTTCCTACTTAGATCTGAGAAAAAGAGTTTAGGCTAAATGGCCTGAAGATTTCTGCCCTGGTGTACCTGCTTCCTTTGATTCCATAAACAAACAAACAAAAAAGTAATTAATTGGGGATGCTTTGTCCAAAACTCTCCAAGTAATCTGAAAATTGAATTTTCAATATAACACCGACCGGGATTCCAAAGGGGCAAGATATGGGGTTTATGGAGGGCCACACAGCTGCCTGGAAACCATATCCCACAAAAGAAAACCAGTAACTGGACGAGAAATAAGGAGGCCTGGATTCAGATGTGGTCTCTGTTACTACACCCCACCAATGTGAGTGTGAGTAAGTCAGTCATTAACCCCTTGGGAGTTCAGTGTCCCTATATGCCAATGAGTGCTGATAGAGAAAAAATGGTTTCCACAGCAACACTGAGAGCTAATTGTCTATGTGATATTTAGAATGGGTATTTGGAGTCTTTTCATGAGCCAGAACTGTACGGTGCACTTCATGTAGCTCATTTTATTATGGCAAATCATAGGTGGGTGTTGTCTACATATTTTAGATCTAGAAACAGAAATTCAGGGAGGTCACTGTTGCCTAAGATGATACATCTAAATAAGTGCGAGAGCCTGGATTTTTAAACCCAGGCCTGCCCCAGTCCACAGAATCAGGGCCTCCAGAGTTTTTGTTTTCATTTTTAGTCACATGTCTCTATCAAGTTAAATAATTCTTAGCACATATCTCTAAAACAGGAAATTATATACGTGTGTGTGTGTGTGTGTGTGCGTGTGTGTGTATATATCTCCTGCTTTTAGTCCATATATTCATTATTAACTCACTTTGTTTTAAAACTTTTTGGTTTAGAACCAAACATACTTTACTCAGAGAGTCTGGAGGCATCCAGGAATCTCAGTAGGAGTGTCTCCACTATCACCCTCTAAACCATGCTCCACACACTGCCTCCAAAGAGATCCACCCCAAATGCCACCTCATCACTGCACTGTCCCACTTAAAACGTCAGCCACCTTGCTAAATTCAGAAAACACAGGTGACTCAATCCCAGGCCTCGCTCTCGTGGAGCTCAAGTATAGAGAAGGGGACATATGTGAAGACATCACTGAGGGACCAGGGGCGCTGTTTCCTCCTCCTGTCTCATTTCTGCCCCTTTGTTCCAAACACCTTAATCTCTAGTCCTGAGGGCCAGGCTTCTCTTTCCTATTTGTCTTTGTCTTTCCTATTATCCTTTCTTTAACCAGCCTTGTCTCCTTGACTAATATTTAAATATTTAAATACCTTCAGATCAAGTATATCCTCTGTTATAAAGGTCCCCCCCCCAGCATTCTTCCTCCCTATTCTGTACTCTCCACAAATTAAAATTAACCTCTTTGTCATATCCTATAAGGCCCCCACAAATCTAGTCCTTGTTTAACTCATCAACCTCATTTTGGACCACTTTCCCCCTTATTTCTTACATTGTCACCATAGTGACCTTAATCCGGATCTTCCAACAAGCCATGCTCTGTGCAACCGCATGCCGTGCCCTACACTTTTGCACCTGCTCTCCTTTGGGCCTGGAAGGCATTCTCCATTCCTGCCTTCCCCCATCGCTCCATCGCCTCACCTTTCCCCTTCCACAGCAGAGGTCTCAGCACAATGTCATGTGCTCAGGAGTCCTCTGATTCCAGAGATCCATCTGGTAAGTCTCCTCCAAGATGTGTCCATAATATATTCTCCTGATAATCACCCTGTACTCTTCTAAGAAATTGATCTCATTTATAAAAATCTGCTTCATATCCAGTCTTCTCATTTTTCTGTAAGCTCCAGAAAGCTGGGGACTATGTCAGATTTGTTGATCGAGGTATCCATGGAGCCTAGCATTTTCCTAACACACAAACACGTTTTTTTACTCTATTCCCTCACAGCATCTGTCACAGCATCCCTGGCCCCTCAGTGACTTTGTCTTCATGTGTGTCTCCTCTACACTCAGGTTCTATGAGGGCACGGACTGGGATTGCTTCATCTGTTTTCTCTGAACCTAGCATGGTGCTTGGCGTACGTGAACCTACAGTACCCAGCTCTGCTGAATAATTGAATAAATGAGTGAATTTATGTATTTATTCAAAAGAGTCAGGATCACTGTGTGGAAGTGTAAAGGGTCACTTAAAAACCCCTTCCAGACAGACCCTATTTCAAATCCATTCCATGAGCGTGATTGACTTAGTCCTCAAGGAATACAGTTTCTAATGGGATAAAGTAAATGTCATACCCACAGTTATTTTAATGTTGCCTTTGCTTTATGCCATTAGGGAAGAGCACTTCTCAACCTCATCACAACCTGCTCACCTCATAACCTGGGAAATGACTTTCTTTCGAATTTAAATGGAGGCAGTCCCCAGGGCACTGAGTAAATTCCCCATTTTGAACAGGCCTCAAGGATGCTGTCAGGAATTACACTATGCCCCTGTCTTAGAGCAGAAGGCAGTGCCAGCGTGGAGGTCCCACACCGGAGTGACCTTGCAGATGCTTCAACAAAAACAAGCACCTTACCAAAAGTCAAGATCTGAAGGAAGCAGGCAATTAGCATTTTTTATGACACTGAGGCAGAGAGCCCACAGAACCCACTGGAGTCATTGATGGCCTCCCACTCCAAGCTGTTTGTTAAAGACTGCTAATGGCCAAATAATAGATATTTCATACCCAAGACTGTTCCCTCTTATCTCCCCTACTCCTCACAAATTATAATAAGTATGGCCACAGAAACCCACACAATCGCTAAGATAAGTATTTTTTTTTTTTTAATGTGGTCAGTCTGGCTGAGAATTCGTTTAACTTTTGACAGTGATAGTATGTCCCTATCTAATAGAGGTCAGCTTCAACATAGATCTTATATCGAGCTGAGTATTCACTTCTGTGTTTTACTGAAACATCTAAGGAGGTCTCTCAGCTCAGAAGCTGTAACAAAATACCAGAGACTGGGTGGCTTAAACAACAGACATTTATTTCTCGCAGTTCTGGAGGCTGGAAGTCCTAGATCAAGGAGCAGGCAGATTCAGTTCTGGGTGAGGGCCCTCTTCCTGGCTTGCAGATGGCTGTCCTCTGGCTGTACCCTCACATGGCAGGGAGAGAGCCCTTGAGAGATTTGTGGTCTTTCTTCCTCATCTAATAAGGGCACTAATCACAAGGGGCCCAACCCTCATGACCTCATCTAATTACCTCCCAAAGGCCCCACCTCTGATACTATCACATTGGGGGATAGGGCTTCAGTATACGAATTTGGGGTGAGGGAGAAACATAAACATTCCACCTATAACAGCGGGGCTGCAATTAGGAATGCAGAGCAAAAAAGCTGGATGATACCTGAAAACGAGCATTTCTGTCCCATTTTCATAAACTGACTTAGTAAAGCTTCCCAACAACCTTGCAGACAAAGCTGCAGCTCATTCAGAAGAAGAGGGTGCCAAGACACAGGGAAGTGAGTCACTGGTGCAAGGCCACACTGCTGGTGAAGGAGGCGTGGCTGCCTGATGCTTTGGAGTCAGAAAGCGTTGCAGTAGCTCTGCAGCTTCCTGTGTGCATGTGTGATACTGGAAAAGTTTTTTAACTTTTCTGGGTGTTAGACTCTACCTGTGCAACACTGTGGTCATAGACGCTCCTCTCTAGGACAGTTAGGAGGGTTATAAGAGATAATACATGTTTTGCTCTTGGAACGCTCCCTGGCACAGTAAATATTTTACTTATTCAGTAAATATTTTACTGCCTTCATCCCCGCGGTAATAAATTCCACCTTGAGCACCAGTGGCCCACAGCTAACCACAGCAAAGTCATACTGCAGTGGAAGTAATGGTCCCAGCTGTTGAGGAAGTTGATTTTTTGGTTGCCTGAGAAAAAAGGATGCAATTAGGAACAGGATATTCCTTCCTGAAGGCAATAGGGAGATCATTTTATAAATTATTAACCCAGTACCCAAACTGAGACATCCTCCCTCTTTTTGCATATCTGTGTGATTCACCAGGCCATTGATCTTGATGAAGAAAATTTCAAAGATAGTTTCTTTTTCTTTTTCTACAGCCTGCGCAACATCGTTCAGTGCATTGCTGAAAGTTCCTTATTGTCTTTTAGGTTGTCCAATTTAAGAACAGATTGTGTGTATGTGTGTGTGTGGGGGGGAGGGAGTTCAGGGCTCAACAGCAGAGATAACTTATTTTACTTAGAATTCTAACTTGCAATTATCCAGGTGTTGATTTGCAATGGACAAATAATTATGTATGCTGGCTGCGTCGGAGAGAATGCTGATTTGGTGTAATTACCTAGCTGGGTAGTGAGCAGAATAGGGGAAGAACACACTTAGGGGGCTGTTAAAATGTGCTTTTATGAACATGGTTGCTGTCATTATTGCTAAAAGGTAAACTAATTAAAAAGCTAAAATCATATTCAACCTATGATTCATGTACATATTTTCTAAAAATGTTCTTCACTGTCACTTCTGAAAAGAGTTCTGTATAAAGGGCATCTGGAGTCCAAGGGCACCTTTCTGTACAAAGCCACATACTAAGATCCCAGCAGATCCAAGCTGAGGGCCTGTAAATCTGCATTTTCAAAGCTTAGCCCATGGTTCTGAGGCAGAGCCAGATCAGAACCACTGAAGTATGAAGCAAGGTCCTTTGATGAGTGCATAAAGGTGACCCAATTCTTAAGCTCTGTTAGTTGATCCTTTTCTCATTTCCCTGATAAAGGTCTACTGGTATTTCTTTGTTTTGCTTTTCCCTGTTGTGTCTTTTTAAGTTTTAATTTTAAAGATGCATTGTAAAATTCGTATGGCATTGTTAATAAACTCTTTTATAACAAAAGAAAACCATCATAGGCCACATCCTGCTACTCTAGCAAGTCCCTAGACCAACAGTTTCTTAGCAGTGTCCCTTTAAACACCTGTTCAAGTTTCTCTGAAGAAAAATTGAAGAGGTGATCATGCCAAATGAGTTTGGGGCATGCTTCCTCCTCGTCCTGGTGACTCCAGTGTACAGGGCATGTGAAGCAGAAGAAAGCCAAGCCTGGGACAATCCTCCCACTAGATGATGCTCCTGGAGGGCTGACATGAGCTCCCTGTGCACCCCAAATAACTAGGACAGTGCCTGGCATATAGTGAATACTCAAAAAATATTTGCCGAATAAATGAATACATTTAGTAATGGAGATTGTTCTGACTTTCTTTACTCAGAGTTTCTAACATCTCTCCTCCGAGACAGGTAGATGTAGCATCTTATAACTTTGGAAAACCAAGTTTAAATTCTCGTCACGGTGCCATAGTCTCAGGTGCTATTAATTAGGGTCAGTGACAGTGCAACTCCTAGCAATTTTTCAAATAGAAGGGAGGCATAACAGAAAAATGGCCAATCATATTTTCATGTATGAGGAAGAAGCAGCGAGATGGAAAAAAGGAGAAAACTGGTTTTAAGACTGTAACGACATCTGTAATCCTCTGTAGCTGAGTCTTTCTGAAGTCCTTCCATGAAGACAGAGGAGTCTGGTATATCCTGCTAACTTGGGCCTGCCAAGGACTGACCAGTCTGGCTTCTAACCTGCAGCTTAATTTGTACAAACGTGCTTACTGAGATTTAGAGCATGGCTCACACTATTAATTTCCCCCTTCTTTTTATGGTAGGGCTTGTGTCTTTTTCCTGGTGGCCACAAGACAAAGAAGATAAAACTGGTGTGTGTTGCCACAAAGTGGAAGGTAATGCACTCAGTGTGTAGTACTTTATCTCATGTTGATGCCATGGTACAAAGCACAGAATAGTTCTTCTTCATTGTCCTTTTATTCCTTCAACAACCTAGCATGGCATACATTATTAGTCCCTTCTTATAGATGAGAAAATTGAGACTCCCAGTGGTAAAGACTAGCCCAAGATCACAGAGCAGGAGAGAGGCAGAGCCAGGAGTGCTGCAAAATAAATGGAAATAATCAAAAGAAGTTTTAAAGAAGAGAATCTGAAGCTTGGGGCTGAGTAAGCAATATGACTATGGAATGCAAAGGAAGGACAGGTCTGAATCCAGTCATTAAAATTATTTTTGTTTCTGCCATCTGCAACCAAAAGGGTCATATTATGGTTGTAGCTCTGCATGGATGAAGGTGAGGCAGAATGACACCCAAAAATACAACAGGAAAATCAGATCTACAGTCAAAGGAATAGAAGGGCAGGGAAATGAATAGGAAAGAACAGAGTCAGAGAGATCTGGGATCTGAGCTGACTGCCACTTAGAATCATCTTGGCCTAGAGCAAGTCACTTCATCTTTATGTAAGTGAGGATAATGATGTTCATCTTGCAGGATTACTGCAAGAACTATATATGCAGTCATATGTGGAGAGCACCCAGAATAGCAGTGCACCTCTTAGGCAGTATATATGTTGACAATACTTTTACTTTATTTTTCATGAACTGCAAGCTACATATGGTATATGTCTCCCAGATCCAGTTTCAGGTCTGAAGACTCCCCCATCCTTCAACCAACCCCAGGTGACACGCTGGCCCAGGAAGGAAGTTACTTTCAGGGAACTGTCCTCTACCAAAGAGAATAATCTCACCCAAGGCCCTGTTCTCGTAACCTTACACTCTCTCCTCACTGTAGCTCACACCCAGTCAACCACTGCTTGCTTAGATGACGCTAGGTATAGAGACCCAGGCCCCAAGCCTCAATCTGAGACAATTCTGAAATGCAACTCAAGAGCTCCCCATGGAACAGTGGGATCAGCTGAGGCCTTGTTGAAGCTGTGTCACAGTTCAGTTCTTCCCTCTGCCTAGTCTTGCCACCTGCACTCCGTGTAGGGGTTGGTTTGGAAGGCCCTCCCCAGTAAGCTTTCTATAGCAAATGTCTGTCTCCACCATTGTTTTTCTGGGAACTCAATAAAAGACAGTACAAAATCAATGCATTTGAGGGAGAGTGTTCTGAAAGAGAGGGTACTTGTGTGGAGAAGAAAGCCAACAAGTGCCTGCAATGATCTAAGAGAGACGGGAACAGGGCTCAGAGGCAGCCCAAGTGCTCAAATAGTGTAAACTGATAACGATGTTCCACGAGGCTAAGCCTGATCAAGAAGGTATATCCAGAGCTAACACCCTCTCAGACAAATGCAACTCAGAGACCCCTGGCAAAACTGTTGAGTATTCACCAGGCTTCGTGTGCAGCTGAGTCTGCAGGAGTGAGTGGGGTGATCACCTCCTCAAGGGCATGCATCCCTGCTTCCAACAGAAGTGGGAAGTACAGTGCCATTTGCTTTTTGCTTTTCTAAAGTTCACAGCTTGTCTCCTTTTGGCAAATGCAACGATAGCAGATACTAGACATCTACAAATCCCTGGGAACTGATGACAAGTGAAGACAATCTTATGTTTAAATGAAAAATAACAGAGACATTTGAAAACTTTTCTATTTCTATTTTTTAGAACAACTGCTTTTTTTCCTCTTTCTAATCACAAAATGAAATGTGCTCGAACCTTAAAATTTGGAAAATATAGGCAAGATAAAAAGCAGAAAGTCACGCGTCAAGATAAAAAGCAGAAAGTCACGCGTCATATTTCTAGGGATATCTATGGTTGCATTTGAGGATATGCTCTTCCAAAATTTTCCTAAGTGTACACACACACAACCACACATTTTTCAACAATGTTTTCATACTGTTAGTCTGTAGCTTGCTTCTTTCATTTGGCAGTATATTATATATTCTTTTCCATATTGGCATTTTTTGAAACATGATTCTTAGGGACTGCATAATATCCCATCATATAGATGTATTATGATTTATCTTACCAATCCCCTATTATTGGACAGTTAAAGAAGTGAAGTTTCCAATTAAAACAGAGCAAAAGAGGACGATACTGAGAATTCCTTCGAAAGACAGTAGAAATATGGATTTTCCCTGTGAGGATGCCTACACATGGAGTCTTTTTATGCTTACCAAAGTTTAGGCTTCGTTATTTTCCCCTTCCTTTCTTTTGAGAAAAGTATGGAATCAGAACAGATAATTGTGCGAAAACCAATGTAAAATTTACCTCTCCTAATGTTTTTCTTCAGGAGAAATACATGAGGGCAAAGGGAGGATGACTGTATGATTTAGACTGCAAAAAGAATCTTATCTGCCTTAAATATGTTGACCATGGAAAACCAGGCGACTGAGCGAAGGTAAGAGAAGCAGAAGAATCAAATTTACTCAGTGAGCTGGGTTCACAATACAGCATAGAGGAGCCAAACTCCCAGTTTGGAGTTCTCACTCAGTGTATGCGAACACTCAGCATTTGAAAGCCTGCTTTTGGACCCAGACAGAGGTTAATTAAACCACAAATGAACAAGGGTTTCTATTTTCATGTGCAGCTGTAATTGGCCAAGAACTTTCTTCTACAGCAGCTACAAATTTCAGGGGGTCACCTCCATTAGAAAAAAACAAGAGGGTTTAATTGAGTATCTCTGCTGCCAACTTGTTTGCAGACTATTTTTTAAGAGAGATTATTTTGGTCCTAGCATATTCTCGTTTGAGCAAGACTCATGCTTTATCTTCCATCTGCCTTCTAAACAAGAGGGCTGTGTATACTATCGACTGATTAAATTATTTCTTTAGAGTACAAAGAAGTATTTGTGATGAAGACGACAGCGAGGGCAAATCAATTATTTACTGAGGAAGCTGCAATATAAATTACATTTGATTAAACTCAGAGATAAATCCTAGAGATCAAGGGTTTAAGTGGAATGTGCTGGACTAGACAGTGACGAAGTGCCCCCCGACATTGCTAGTGATGAATGCAAGGGTACAGGCTCAGCTCTGACACCCTTGGACTTCCAACGCATTCAGCCTAAGATTCATTCATACGTGCCACAAACACATGTTGAATGCCTACTCTGGAGTACTGGCTTAGGTCCCAGGGTACAGTAATGAACAAGAGAGAGAAAGCCCCTGCTCTCCTAGAGCTTCTGAACTAAAAGGGAAAGAAAGATAAGCCAGTAAATAAATAATGTACAAGATTATTTCGGATAGTGATAAGTGTTATGAAGATGATAAAACAGTTTGATGAAATAAAGAATGACTGGGACAGAGTGGGGAACGATTAATTTAGACAGGCTGGCCCACAAAAGCATTTCTGTAGAAATGACATTTAAAAGGAGATGTGAATAAGAAAAGGGCAGTCATGCCAGGAGGGAATGTGTCTGGCCTGTTTACAAAACAGAAAGAAGCTAGTGTGATAAGAGCAGAGAAATCAAGGGGGAGGTGGTGGGAAGTGGCAGCAAAGGAGGCAGGGCTCCTTCACCTGCTGCTTTAGAAGTAGGGTAAGGAGTGTGGATCTGGTTCTGAGTGTAAGGAAAAGCCATTGGGGGGCGTTATGCAGGTGAATGGTTCACATTTTGCAGATTTCTCTGACTACTTTGTGGCAAATGGGGGCAAAGTCAAAGTAAGAGATGAGATGAGGATGATGGCAGTGGATGCAGAGAAATGAGCTGAATAAAAATATACATTGGAGGAATAGCAGATAGGACTTTCATAGACTGTGGAAGAAACAGGAAATGGAAGGAAGCAAGTATGTCTCCTGAGTTCTGGCTTATGGACTTGAGTGGAAGGCAGTCAATTCCTGATATAAAGTCAACTCAAGCAGTGATGGAGACAAAGACAA
>CM053502.1:34024332-34059289 GCA_028627145.1 Eidolon dupreanum
TTAGATATTTATCAAGAATCCCATACATTTGTTCCCAAACCTGTTTATGAGAGTTGTAATTGCTATTATAAGTACATAATTATTAAATATTACATATATCAGTGAAGCATGAGTATAAAAAGAAAGAGTTATTTCTACAAAAATGAAGTTCAAAAGAGGGCAAGTTGTTAAAAGAAAACGTCACAAAAAAATTAAGTAAAAAACATGGAGACCCAAAAGGATTCTATATTCTGGTTACTTTGCAAATGTTTTAAAATCTTTATACTTTACAGACACCGAAACTGGAAATCGTAGAAGGTGTGTTTTATGGGTCTAGATTTCATTAGAAGAGTACATAGCATTAAAATTAGCAAAACTGTATTCTAAGGCCAAGAAAAGTCCTTATACTGACATCAAAAGATCCACAAATTGATGTACATTTATTATATATTTTCAGTTGAAATAAAATTTAAATGAAGGCATGAATCATTTTTTTTTTTTCATGATTCCAGGCTTTAAATATATATATATATTTTTTTTGGATTACCTGACCAACTACAGGTTCCAATCTTCTGTGATAAGTGCTATTAGCAGGAAGATTTCTCTGTTGGGTTAACATCCTATTAGCTAAGAAACTCTGGGAGAGCCTTCCTGCAAAGTAGGTCAATTCCTTGCTATATAATTCTGATTATGTCAAGGCATTTATTCATGAGTTTTCTAATTCAACTCACACTTCAAATAGAGTCACATTTATATTGCCACAAAAAAATTACATCCACTATAGCCTTTGCTTTTTAGCTCTTTGGTGAACACTACGAAAATATTAACCATTTACATAGCATTTCTGCTCTGAAATAATGGGGCCCGCAAATAGCTTAACAATGGCCCGACCTAGAGAATTTCTCAGAAAGATCATACTCTTTCTATACAAATTCCAAGGAGTATAGCCACTTGCTCTCTGCTAATAGAATTCCCTTAAACGCTATTGGACAATGCAGAGAGTATCAAATACTGGACACAGTTCAAAACCCATGAGAAAGACAGCCCCAGAAAGCCCCATTTTCAGAAAAGCTAGCTTCCATGCTGATATTATGAATAGGCTGGATTTTCCTTCTTGAATTTCTCTACCTGATTGGAAGAATTATAGCATAGCAGTCTATAGACAGTCCTGAATTCAAATGCAGGCACTGTCACGTTCTAGCTGTGTGATTTTGGGCAAGTTACTTAACCTTTCTAAAGCAACACTTCCTGATCTATAATGTGGTTATGGCCGTATTTATTTTCATGGGATTATTGCGAGGGCGAAACATGAGGACGTAAGTGAGGGAGGAGCATTCTCAGAGCATTCCTCTTAGAGGTATGTCATTTTTGTTTCAACATTAACCAATGTTATAGAAGAGTGACCTTCTATATTAAACAAAAATCCCTCCACTGTAATCTGAACCTTGTTTTAGAATATTGCACCCTTTTCCTTGGTAGATGATTTGTAAAATCTATATTATTATGACTATTTTTCCTACTTCACTAATATAGGGAGGAATTGAGTGTCAAGAAGTCTAGTAAAATCTGATTCTTCTAGTTATGAGCAAAAATTTTCAAGAGCTCACCTGGAGAAGGTTGGAGACCTCCCAGGGCAAACAGGTACAAGTAACAAGGTCATGGGGCCAGGATGAGGAAAAGGGGTTTATCTTTCTAATGTGGACTTTTGTCCACAATAACCATTTAGAACTGGGCAGTAGACATCGGGGCCCTCAAGCAAAATTAAATGTTCCCAAGACAGTGCAAACCAAAGTGGTCTTCGCCTTCTCTCACATTACTCAAGAATTCTAAAGCACAATCATGGAAAAGTGCACTGGTAACAATTTATGGAAACTGATCAGTCCAGTGTCTGCTCAGAATCAGTATTCTTGAGGAGCAAGTGGAGGGATTATTATTATCATCATTTTTATTTTGTTTCAGTTTTGTTTGTTCACTGTTTATTTTCCTATTCTGACCAAATTGACATGTCATTTCACGATTTTCTCCCCCAAAATCTGTTTACCTCCAAAGCAACAGAACACAAGATATATCTGATATTCAGGTGCCACAGATTAGACACTTCTCTAAAATCACAGTATAGATAAATCATAATATAAATTAAAATTCACATATTCGCTCCATTCTTTGACTATTCAGTTACAGACTCAGTCTTTTTTATGTTTCCTTCAGGTTTGATGTATTTTATGACATCTTTTTCTAAAAACTGAGAATATGGCTTCCTCATTTGTAAAATGGGGCCCTGACTAGTTGCCTTAGAAAAATATGACAGGAATAAACATAGTCATGGGTAAAAAAATATTGAGTCTGAAAGCAGTAAGTATTGATAGGACACAAAACAATATGAACTCGCTGTTGCTAGGATTGGAAATCACTTTGGAAAAATTTGGTCACATATAATGAAGGCAGAAATATGCATACCCTATTCAAAACTATACATATACACACCCTCTGAGACCCATCCCACTGAAACAAAAGCTTATGTGAACCAGAATACATGTAAAAAGATGGTCATATCAGCACTGTTCCAAGAGTTCCAAACCCAGATATTATAGAAAGGATTTTTAAAATTGTAGCTTATCATGCAATGAAATACTATATATTAATAAATACTAATGAACTACTATACAAATTATTTTATTATAGGCAATGATGTTGATAGATCATAAAGATATAAGTTGTGCAAAGGGAGATAAGGACAAAATATACAGTGTGCTTGCATTTATATGAAATTCAAAATTTGTCAAAATAGAAACTATGGATTTATTTATTTATGGATAAAGCTATGAAGAGAAGCAAGGAAGTAAGTATTATAAGGCAGGAGAGTTTCTGTTAGAGGGGAGACGTTGTGACTGGTAAGGGACGTGGGGAATTTCTCGGGTGCTAGTTCTGTTATAATGTCTTGATTTGAGTACGTGTTCTACGGGTGTTCATTTTACAGTCACTCATTAGGCTGCTCATTTTATGTTTTATTCCATTTAAAATATTTTTTGAATCTTTATTATATTACACAATAAAAATGAAAAAAAAAAGAAATCGATCACATATCTAATACACTTCTAACACAGTTTTTGATGCCTATTAGGTGCAAAAAAAGGAGAGTAGCTTCCACCCTCTCTCCACAGCCTAGAGATCAAAGGATAGTTGAGAATAAGGCAGAGAATAAACATTCCAAAGGTTTTCTTTAACTGAAAACCTTTTAATGAAGGAGAAATGATTTTTTTTTTTAATTTGGGGAGGAGAGTACCATCAGATTTCAGCCTCATTTAGAGATCCAGAAATTCCACATTCAGACTCCACAGAGCAAACGGGCATGTGGGGTTTGGGGCGGATTAGAAGAGGGGCCTACACAACCTGTTTAATGATGTGGGGCTGCTATTCCAGGCTGTGGTGCTCAAAGAGGCCCCTGCTGCTTTTATTTAAAGGAGATCCTAGCGCAGCCGAGGTGGATGGCGGATCAAGGCCTAAAGCAGCAATCTGATAAACATCTCAGTGACTGGAAGCCCCAAAGGGCTACATCCAGTCCTTTGTACCTGCAGCCATTAATGACTTCTAGAGGAGCAGAGATGGGGAGGGACAACAATAGGTGAGGAGTCAATTTAATTTTCATTCCCTGCCTGCTGCATTCTTAACACGACCCTATGAGAATTTATGTCAGATGCAAATTGTGTATTTGTCCCGGATTCAAACAGCAGATCTAGTCTCCGTTTCAGATTCATTCTTGGGCCTTTAGCTATATTTAATGAAAAGTGGCTGTGTTCACTAGGAACCAATTTTCCCCTTGAGTTTTATTACTGAAATCGTCAAAACAAATCACCTTGAATCCTCAATCCTACCTGCTTTAAAAGCCAAAGGGAACAACGGTGAAATCTTCTTTAAAAAAATACATACTTGAAACATTTTTGTGCACTTGAGACAATGATTAGCTATTAAATTGAAATGGCTTTTTTTTTCTGTCTTTTTTCTGTGTGTGGGGGGTGGGGGAGGCAGGCAGTGTGAAGTTTGGATTCCTGTGAGTATATAGTAATTTACAATGGCTTGTTTTTACACGTAGTAAGGAAACATACTATTTAAACAAGAAAAGAATGGGGACAGATGGTGAACACTGACCCTCAGGATATTAATCTGTCAACCAGAGGATTACAGCAGCATGCCAATTTCACAAACCAGTTCTGGTGTTTTAAAATTAGTTGTTCTTTTCTGTTCGTTTTGTCCTAGTTTGAGGGAGAGGAGGGGTAGTAGGGGGTAAGGAAAAGAAAATTGCAACCCTTCAAGAGCTCCTTCTCTCACAAGCTGTTCACGCTCTGGCTGAAGTGTTAATCCTACCAAGCTACTTTTGCTCTTCTACAGACTCCAAGAAAAACCCTGTTGGCAAACTTGATTTAGAAATGATAAGGCCAGAGCACAGCAAAGAGACCAGGGGACAATGTCTTTGTCCTCCTGCCCCTAGACTCTACCTTCCTCCTTCACAACTAAAAGACCATCTCACTCCACTTTCTCATCTACCAAAACCTTATTTTGGCTAATAACAATTTTCACATCGCCTCACCTTTTCCCCCTTCCCAACGCCCCTCCCCCCATTCTGCAATTCTGATTTGTCCCTAGGGTTATATGACCTGAAGGTTAAAACAGCAGCACTACTAATGTTTAATGTTTAAGATTAATGTTTAACGTTTTGATGTGTCAGCAATCCAGGACTTTTTTCAGCTATGAGCAATGTCTTAAACAAAAAGGCAGAACTCAAGAGATTTCAAAGTTTGTAGACAGGTGGGTAAAGATTTTCCTACAGCAAATTTGTGGCAGCCCTAAAATCATGTCATATACAACAGGGTACTTTACACTAATTTTGGTCCTGGGTAACAATGACAAATTACATCACCAAGCTCCCTACATGTACTTCCACTGAAATTCAAGTAATAAGTGCGTTTCTCCCTCTCCCTCCTCCTCCCCCTCCCCTCTCCCCCACCTACCTCCTTCCCTCCTTTCCTCCCTCCTGACATTACCTCAAGACATGATAATGATAAAAGTTTATTTCTATGGAAGAAACCAAGCTAACCACTGTTCAGCTTTTAATACTCAATTCAAATGCAACTCCTTTTAATACCTTCTCTCTCCCCATCCCACTCTTCTGCAGAAGATTTACCCTTTCTTTTACTCCTTCATTTGCATTGTCATAGCACTTGGTGCATTCTTTTCTCATTGGTAGCATTGCCCAAACCTGGCTGCCCATAAAAATTACTTGGAGATTTTGTTTTTTTTTAAGATTATCATTTTCTGAGTGCTCTCAGACATTCAGACTTAGCAAGCCTAGGGCAATGTACTGCAGTAGTCTTTATTAAAAAGCTTCATGGGTAATCCTGTGATGTAGACTAGTTTGGGAACCACCCAGACCACTCATCCCATCTGAACTCATAATCATCTGTTTGATAAAGGGAATGCAGTATAGTAGTGTGGTTATGAGTAAATACTCTGAAGATGAACTGCTTGGGTTCAAATCCTAGCTCTAACACTTACTAGCTGTGTGATCTTGAGCAAGTTATGTAATCCCTCCATGTCTCTTTCTACAACTATAAAATGCAGATATTAGTACCTAAATGCATTAGATTGTGTGTGGGCATTTTATATTTGCCCTCTACTCAAATATCTAGTCCTAGATCTCAGTGACAGGTGTTTTTCCAGAGCAGGTAACCTAGTGTCCTCCATGTAATAGACAATAAGAGTAGCAGAGACATGACATAGAGAAATCAAAAAAGAGTTGCAGGTGAAGGAACTCAGTGGTGTCAATTAAAAGACCCAGAAAACAGGCTCCAGCTGCATCTCTTCAAAAGCCAAGGTCACTGTATAGATGAGGAAAGTGAGGTTCTGAGTGGCTGGTCTTATGAGCTGCCTTCAAACAGTGAAGTCTGTGTCCTCCAAGGATCAGACCCTAACTGCCTTTCTGCTTTACACAGACTTGATAATCAATGAGCTTCAGAGACACAGCTAATCAATGCACTTCACAACACTATCATTGAACACTTATTTTAAAAATGCCCATGACAATCTATTATATAACCTAATTGAGAGAATGGATTAAATGTTTCCTTATCTCTTTACCTAAAAACTGCAAACAGGGAGTGGAAATACTGTACAAGGAATGCAGTAGCCCAATCAACTAGTTTAGGAAAATTCTGGTGGCTGTGTTAAAATGATTTCCCCTCATGATTTGCTTTGTTAATTGTGCATCGTTACAAAGACATATAAGAGCAGTAGTCAGGGTGTCTAGCATGGACTTTTAAATTCAGGCAAATTTAGGTTTCAATCCCAGCTAAGCTATTTCCTAGCTGTGCAATACAACTTCAATTATCAAAATGGAGAAAATAATACCTGCCTCATTGGAGTAATTGTTAAAAGTAGAGGTTATATTGCTAATCAGGTATTTCCCACACTGACGAGCACTCAAGTACTTGAAGAATTGTAGTGGTAAAGGCTCAAATATTTACAGAACATCCAATAATAGCAGCTATCAATTACTGAGAGCCTGCTATGTCCCAGATACTTAATGTACATTATCAGTAATTCTTACAACCTCTTGAGAAATGAAGAAACAACAATGCCACCTCTACAGGTGAAAACACTGAGGCTCAGCCAGGTGGGCTTGGCCAATGCTGTAGACTTGGTAAGTAACAGAAAGGGGGCTAGAATGCAGAGCTGTGTGTTGACTTTACCTTTTATCACAAGGCCTCTCACTGGGCGTCAGCAGGTACTGTGCTATATTCTTGGGATACCAGGAAGAGAGATTTAGCCACTACTCTGAAGGAACTGAATGTCTAATGGGAGAAATGAAAATGAAAAGACAGAAGCAAGAGATGGTATAATGTGTAAGTAAAATGTACGATTTCCATGATGGAGATGAAACAGGATCAAATTCAGTCTCAGGGTCAAGAAAGGTTTTGGGTGAGGGGAGATGCTGAGCTGAATCTTTCAGGACCAGTAGAAATTCTCTTGAAAAAGAATTCAGGGATGACATTCCAGAAAGAGAGGAAACACTTGAGCCAAGGGACAGAGGTGTAGGATAGCTTAGTATAGTCAGTGTCTAGAACTGTGCTATACAATATGGAGGCCAGTAGTACATAAATTTATTTAAATTTAAATTAATTAAAATTAAATGAAATAAAATATTTGATTCTTCAGTTACACCAACCACATCTCATATGCCCAACAGGTACATGTGGCTAGTGTCTACCATATTGGACAGCACGGATATAAAACATTTCCATCATCATAGAAAGTTCTATGGACAGCACTGGAGGTATTTAATTTTGGATGACAAAGTGCAAACTGTTAGAGTACAAATAGAAGAGGCCAGAGAGAGAGGTAAGAACCTAGTGATGGAGATTCCCCAGTTGACGGGGAGATGTGGAGAGTTCTAAGCCAGGAGAGACATGAACATGTCTGGAATTAGAAAGCTTATCCAAGTGGCAGGGTGGAGACTACATGGAGAATTGGGGACAGGCTTAGATATTATGAAAAATACAGGCATTTAAACTGGTGCGAAGATGTATAGAAATGGAGAGGTGGGAACAGGTGAAGAAATATGTAAGAGATGGAACCAGAGAACCAATATTGAGTGTTATGAGAAGGGGAAGAATCAACAATTCCCAGGATTATGGACTCAAAAAGATGTGTGCATACAAGGCTACCATCACCTGGGATATAAGACGGAGAAGGAAGGAGGTGATCTGAAAAGTGGTGACAGAGTGGAGTTCATTTCCGGTCAGTTTACCTCTTTCCTGTGGCACATTCTGATGGAGATGCTGACTAGCAACTAGGTGCTGGAATCCCAAGACCATAGCAACAAACTATAGTCATTCCTAATAACTGGTGAGTTATAAAGCAGCTCACCTGGGGCAATGAAACTTTTATGTGCCCAGCATTCTCCTGTGTAGGAAAAGAATTAGAAAAACCAGTGAGTGATCTCTCTCCTTAGAGGACTCGTAATGTCTAGGGGAGACAGGCAGTGCTCTTACAACACAGCGGGGCCACTACTCAGAGCTGAAGAAGAGCTCAACAAAGGGTGGGAAGAATGCAGATGAGGAGGACGAGAGATTTCACAGGGGAGGCACAATTGGCTTAAGGCCAGAAAGCATATCATTAGACAAGGTTGATGGTGGTGAGGGAATCCTTCTAAGAATGAATCAATTTTACCCACAGCTCTCCACTTTGTAAATGCTCTCCACCATTAAAAAAAAATTACAACTTCTCCAAAAAAGCTAAGATCCTATTACATAAACAGAGGTAGAGAAAGTGCCAGAAACGTTGCTTCCCCACATCCAGGCACTCCCTTAGGTTAATAGGAGGGGCTTGGACCTTGGGAAGACTGTTCCCTCCCAACCCAAACAGGAGAATGTGAGTGAAAGCCCTTTATGAACCACAGGCATTTGGAGCCAGGGAAAATTATAAATGTCTGATCCAGGAAGAAGTTATGACACATTTTGGAGAAAAAGGATTCCCCTAATTAGATGAGAGAGAAGATAGGTTATAGGTTACATTGCATTCTTGTCCTCCTCTGATTGATTCCCCTCTCTACAGGTAGAACAGCACCTTAAATGCCTATTTGACCATGCCACCCCCACCCGATCCCACCCTCTGCTTTAACTCCATCTATGGCCTCCCGTAGTATCCTGCAAATCGTTAGCCTGGCAAGTCTTTGGAATTACAGGTTTCACAGTAAAGAATGAGAAGTTACCAAAAATAAGCTAGGCTGGGCAAGCTGATTCTACCTGGTGAGGGCATTTCCATCTCTTTTCACCATCAAGAAGCTCACTCTTTTGAAGTGTTCTTCTCCCATATGTGATTTATGCTCCAGTCTTGCTGAACCATAGCTGGATCACGTGCTCCAGAGGCCCTGCGCTCATGGATGCACACGGGCTTGTGATGTGCTTCCAGTGCCACACTCCAACACACACATATCCACTCTCATCGATGCTCATTAAACCCGCCACCCCCTTTGTGGCTCATTTCAAGCATCACCCACTCAGGGACGGCTTCCCCATCTCATCTAGTTATGCTCTTATCCACTGAACCCCCAAAGTGTAATAATCTAACAATATAACTGAGCACATGGAATGTATCAGGAACCAATGGCACAGAGATAGATAAGCAGGAAACAAAATGTTTGCAGGCTCACTGTTTCTCCCTCAGAGATTTTCCCACTATTGTGTCCTACCCCAGGATCTTGCCATTCTGATCCTCTTAGGCTGACTAAGCTCTAGCTCATCTGTGGGTCTTTGCCCATACTGTTCCTCTGCCCCAAACATTCTTCCCTGCTTGCTGTGCCAGGCTAACTTCACATAAACCTTCAGATTAGCCATTTTCCTCCAGGAAGTCTTCTGATATTCAATGGAACCCTTGCCCCTGACCAAGTTAGGAACCTTCTTTGTGATCCCATAGCACCCTGGGCATTCCCTCTTCTGGGCACTTATCATGATACTCTGTAATGTCATTTTAGGACTGTAGCACTGGCTACACAAGGAGAATCTGGAGGACAGAAAGTCTGGAGGCCTGAAGACTGGGTATAAGTTGGCAATGGTGGCAGTGGACAGAAGAGGACAGAATTTGGAGAATGTTAAGATTAACATGCCTCTGACTTAGACACCTGGGCACGTTTGGTGAACAGATTCTCAGAGAAAACATTCAAGTTACGTGAGAAGAAGATAAGAGAAACAAAGATGAGAGGAAGGAATTTTAGGGAAGGCAAGGAGTGGGAATGAGAATAAATGTTTATGAACAACTTTCCACATAAAGGGCTTTTACAACATACTCTTATTTTAAATCTTCACAATAGCTCACAGAAGTAAAAATTATCACACCCTTCTTAGCAATTAGTCACCTTATACTCACTAATATTAACACAGCTAGAAGGTGGTACTTGGATATTGAACTTATGATGCTGTCTCCAATGTAAGTAATTCCAAATTCACAATAAAACACAGTTTCTGATTTTCTTTCAGAAAGTGTGGCAGACTTCCTAGGGCCTCCCAGCTAGGAAGTACCAGGACACGAACCTGTATTTCAAGGACTCCAAATTGAGCCCTTACCCCTGGGCCATAAACACCTTAACAGACTCCTTGAGTATGACATTCCAGAAGAAGAAACCATGGAGGTTTTCATCCTCAGAGACCCTAGTGTGGAGTTGGGAGCCATAGCTCACAGCTATTAACACAGTAACCATGTACCCTCCTGATCCTCGGTTTTGGCTACATATCAGTATCACCTGGGGCCACCTGGATCAGGTGGATCCAAGTTTCTGGAGGTGGGGCCCAAACAATGGTATTTTAAGAGTTCTACATAAGTTTAAGGGACAACCAACTGGTCAGAATCACTAGCCTAAATCGAACCTCTTCACTTGGCGATTGCATTAGAATACAAGTTCTCTCCAATGTATACAGTGTTTCTCCAAGAACAGCTCCAATTCTTGAGTCCGGGATTAACACAGGAGAAGCAAACTCATGAAAACCCATACACAGTGCTCAGCTGGCCAGCACTTTGACAGAAGCACTGCCCCAATCCACCAGCATGAAGTGTGCTTATTTATTCTCACTTTTCTGGCAGATAAGGATTATAGGGATATAAAAGAGTACACTGTAAAACATTATTTATTAGTGGGCCAATAGATTTTCATGTGAATCGGGTTTTACACATTCCATTTTCCACTGAAACAATGGAATGTTACATAGCTAATAATCAGGCACAAGCCTTGATTAAATATCCAATCCATAATTCAATAAAGAGGTTATGCTGACATAATCAGCAAAGAGGGACCGTTATGAATATCCAAATAAGCCAAAACTTGAAATGCTCGAGTCAGCGTTTACCCTACAAAGGCATAGTATTTGTAATGTGTGCAAACCATTTTTCTTCCAGTACCCAACTTCAAGAATTTTATTATTAGCAAAGTTTCATTAGTGGAATAAAGACATACTGTATTTCAGGTGTAAGCCTGCCAGGAGTCTTAGGATGTTTACTGGGAAATTAACTACTCTGTTTCAATCACATAAGGAATCATTTATACTCTAACTAAATAAGAGAGTCCATTGAAGGGGTCTTGAAAATTCCTAGAAGCTTAGCTCAAGGAGACTTGATTTCTATTTTGTATCGAAGTGCCAAATTTTGATGGCTTTTGTCACCCTCCAAAAAGGTGTTATCTAAAAGATCCCCGGCTGTAAATTTACTACTTTTTAAGTTAGAGTAGTATAAAACTTCATATTGAACATACGATTTTAAAACATACATACTTTATATGCAGCACATACCTTTGGTGATCTCCCAGACCAACTTGTTTGTTTGTTTTTTATAATAAACTGTGAATCTTAAAACTAGTTGTGTCTCTTTTTCCTCTAACCACTAGGAATCTCAGAATCAAATCCATCATAACCCACACTAAATAAACAAGAGGAACTATTACGTGATTTTACCTATCATCTATTTCTGTGCTTTCATCTTAGTTATCTAACTAAAGTTCCTTATGATGTACGCATCTCTATAAAACCCTTCATAGCATCTTTGTGACAAGGTAGGGTATAAAGAAACACAGCATTTTACTATAAGGCATCACATTTTATATAGCAAGTTGCACATGATTCTGGAAAATGTAGGCACCAAAGATGCAAAGATGCTTGTGAGCTCAGGGAACAAGACACTGAAAACTAGGTCTTTCCCCGGAAACCTAAGGCACATGGTCACTCCTTGGACACTGCAGCTCCCTTGGGGCAGACAATGCCCTCAGTGGGTTGCTATTTTTTCCTTTGACATCTCCAAGCCAAGGCTGGGGAGTGCCCCATAAACTCCCACAAGGAACATTCTAGTAGAGAATAAAACCATTAAGTTAATTTCTGAATAAGGTTGAGGGCGGGGCTAGAAGTACAAAAGCATATTTGGAAAGGAAAAAGTCCTCCTTCATTATCCCAGATGCATTAGTGGTTACTTCCAACAACAAAAAGAAATGACTAAGTGTATCTAATTGATTATTTTTCTCTCTGAGGAAGAGGTGGGTCTCTCAGATCTCAAAGTCAGAGGGTACCTTGCCTTCTTAGATTGAGAAGCATTCCTACACCATGTGTGAATACATCAACTTGGTCCATGAGATCAATACAGAAGTGTAAAGAGTACTGACAGGAAAATCGATGGAAGGGAATCAAAGAGCAAACACTAATAGAGGAATCAGGAGAGGAAACATGGAGTCCAAAGAACATGGACTGTGGACTCATGCCAGCTTGTGTTCAGATCTCAGTTCCTCCACCTACTAACTGTGATTATAGACACCTGACGCCTCCTCACAGAGCCTCACTCTGTCCCTTCGGCTGTACGAGCCCTGACCTGTGTCCCTCCAGTGATGTCACAGACAAAAAAGGGCACTGGAAACAACAAAGTGGTTAATTAATTCAAAGGACTGTGATCAGAAAAAAATTACAGAGGAGAAAACTTTCCATGGGTACTTCTTGAGTTTGTAAATGATTAATAGGCATGTGCTGGGATGGTCAAAGCATTTTCTCAGGACAAACTATTCAATTCAACTCAGCCAGTATTAAGTGGGCATCTACTACACTCTGGCACTCAGAAAGAAACCGGGAGAGAGTGATACACATCATTGATATCTAATACTAATAGACACATCAACAGTGCTAAATGAGTATGTAAAAATCCCATGACAGGGAAAGTCTAGGATACCGAGGAAACACAGAGGAGGCACACGGAACCCAGGCTTGGGAAGTCAGGGAAGACTCTGCAAATATATGGCACTTGTGTGTGCATTTGTATGTATTCTTACCCTTAATTTTATAGCAGACAAAACTAAGGTTAGAAAAGAAACTAAGTTGCCAAAAATCACTTGCCCAGTAAGTGACAGGCTGGGATTCTACCAAGAGTCTCTGCCTGCTCTTCACCAAAAGAAGGAAAAAGGAAGGGATGTTTAGACCTATCCAGAAAAATATCTAATATCCCTTCATTTTCTGGACTATTTTGTATCTACTCAAGAAATTGTCAACCACCCAGATTATCCCAACTGGTCTCTCAGTATTGATTAGATCACTGTTTCCCACTGTATGAAGCAGGGGTGGTGGGCAGCGGGGAGACTCCAAGGAGAGAGGGTTTCTCTTCAGATCCAACCATCTCCATCCTGCTGCCCATGCCAAATCAGCCACGCTGGCCCTGTTTCTACCAAAGCCTTTCAGAGGTGTGCCCGATACCCCTGTGCCCTGTCAGAGTAGGGTGCTGAGACCTCTCTGGCAAACTGTCTCATTGATAATCCATGTCATAACTTATTTAGAGTTCCCATCCAATTAAATGCTTTGAGCATTTATACTCTGAATTGGAAACTGTCATCATGAGTCATCACTCTGTAATAATGGCTCAATGTGTATCTACAGGAGAAGGCACAGGAAAAAAAGAAATGATAAATTGGGCTTTGAGGAGAAAAAAAGTGTCCCAGACTAATGAAAATAAGACCAGAATTTGGCTCATAGCTAACTGGACAGTGTTTCATAATGGTCCAGAGAAAAGGCACTGAGAGCTACATCATTTGGATAGTCTCACATCTCATTTATCTGATGTGATCATGAAGGAAGAGAGAGAGAGAGAGAGAGAGAGAGAGAGAGAGAGAGTGTGTGTGTGTGTGTGTGTGTGTGTGTCTGTGTTCTGCTGACAAATAGTCAAAGCCCCCAGTGCTTTTATGACACACCACCATTGCTTCTGCTTGTCACTTCCTGGCCTTTAGGTTTTCTTCAATTTTGTTTCTCTCATTAACCAAAATTGTTTCATTAACCAGGGACTTGAGAAAGAATCCTTAGGTGTAGTCCTAGACTTTACTCTTTGCCTCATCCACATTACCTCATTACCACTACTTCAGTAAAAATAACTAGGGTTAACATACGTTGAGTCTTTACTAGGTATCATGTACTTTGCTAGAATAGGTCAACTTAAAAAAAGCTTCTCACTTAGTCTTCCTAATGATGCCGTAAGGATAGTTATTTATTTTCCCTCAGTTTAGAAATTGGCAAATGAAGTCTCAAAAAAGTTAAGTAACTTGCCCATGGTTTCGCAGGTCAGGGGAGTGAAAGGTGGGGGGTCAGAAATTAAGTCCAGATCTGCTGGACTCCACTTGATAGCCTCACTCCACTGCCCTAATCAAGGCCCTTGTTACCTCTTGTCTGGATGATTCCAGTCACTTCCTAATCATTACTGTTCTTACTTCCTTTCCTGCCCTTTGCAATCTATTTTTTTCTACCATAAGAACTTTGAGACTGATGTCACAGAAGTATAATCCTCCAAGAGGTTTGACCACAAGACATAATAGTTGACACTTGGGAAATCACATAAATGTAGTCTTTTATCAACACTTACCAGAGAGAAAACAAGAACATGGCTTCCTTTCAATCAAAGTGCTGAAACCTTGGTCTCACAGATTTTTCTTTACCCCAGGGAAAGCAGCAACCTAGTTATCTACTCAAATTATTCTGACCTTCCATGGTCAAGTCCTGTTAGCCCTTTCTAATCCAAAAATAATTAGTGGATAACAGACCCTGGCTTGTTGAGACAGTAATTTGTAAGCAATCTGTTGTCTGGAGCAAATGGCTTTGCAGGAATCACTAACCCTAACAGATTCTCCCTAGCACTTGCCACCTGCTTTCCTGAGCCCCCTGTCACCTCTGACAGTAAAAGGGCAGGCAGGTCATGATTTTGAGCCTGGAGATACAGAGTTGCCACCACATTGTCACTCATGAAGAAAATTAGGCCCATCCACCCACCATCTGGAGAGGAGGCTGGATAAATGGGCATAAACATTCAAGGAGGCAAATAGAAGATCAATGAAAAAGACAAAGGGGTTTGTCCAAAACTGGGGTGCTTGGCCAGTTCTCAGAAGGTTTTCAACGTTCGTTGGCAGAGATTTGCAAAGGGAAAAAAAAACTAAACAAAACCACTGTAATAGCCCTTCATGGCCCAAGGGATACTGCAAGATACCCAGGAGTGTACAGCACCTGATAATAGGACTGGGCAGAATATGGTGTTAGGGAGAGGACTTGGAGCCTGAGGCATAATGTCAAATCAATGTTCACACCTGTTCAAAATCTGGAAACAAGAGCAGACCCCACAGGAGAGGTCACTTTAAAGTGGTGTTCTCAGATGTGAGTACACATCAAAATCATCTGCAGGGTTTCTGATCTGGGAGGTCTGGGGTTGGTGCCTGAGATGTGAGTTTCTAACCAGTTTCCAGATAAGGCTGATCTGCTGGTCGAGAGACCACACTTTTGAGAATTAATGCCTCAAAGAAAAGAAGGAAAAACAATTAGGAAAGAAGCCAGAGTCAGCTCTAATATGTGCAAACTGCTTCCCAGTACATAAGGACAATTTCATTCAATCTTCTTAATAAGTATGAAAGTGGGCTTTATAAACCACATTCTACAGATGAGGAAACTGAGGTACAGAGAAGTGAAGTGACCTAATCAAGGTCACATGGCTGGAAAAAAGCAAAGCCAGGATCAGTATCCAGATCATCAACATCTTAACTTCTCTATTTGTTTTCAAGAAAAAGCTCCAGCTCTGGGTAAATCTCAGGAAGATCCCTTAGCTCTTGAGACTACTCTCTCTTCTGTGAAATGCCTTTTCACAACTTTCCTCTAATAGGCAACAATTCGACCCACCTCCACAAGTCTTCATAGCACAAATCCAACAGGCTTAAAATGAAATGAGCACCACTCAGAGATTATCCCAAGGAGGATACAGAAGCAGAATTCAATGTTGGACTCTCTGGGGTCTCCAGGGGTGGTGTGCTGCATTGCCCACCGAGGGGTTACAATGACTTAATTGTCTAAATGCAGATTTGGGGATCCATCAGAATTACAAGTTGTTTTGGCACAAAGGATTATGCATCTGATCAAAAGACAAGAGTTCAGGTATGGAGATAACTATATATTTGCCAGAGGTCAATGGGCAAGTCCCTCAACTTCCTTGAGTTTTAGTTTATTCACCTGAAAAACAGAGGTATTCGTGTCAGCTACACTACACACAGGACTTATGAGAACATGAAGTGACATAATTCCACTAGGTAAATATTTGGCGAGTTGTTAACTGCAATAACAATGCAAAATAATAGGAGTCATGAAAATGGTAACTGCAGGCTAAAGAGAAAAGAACTCGGAGAAAAGGTGTTCTTCATTGAGAACCTGATTCTGACTTCTCTATTTCGGGATTTTGCATATTATGAAAAGCCATTAGCTTTCTGGCCATGGCTTTCCCATCTGAGATATGGAGTTGCCAGCACCTGCAAGACCTCACAGTATGGTGTCGTGTTCTATCTTTCTGTACTTTGGCACACTTCTAGATCTTAGAATTTGTAGGGAATGCTTGAGTGGGTCTAAAGACTCAAAACATAATGAACCAGCAATAATTATGGCCCAACTACCATATAGTCTCTACGGGGTCTTATTTATTAGCCCTTTCTTTACCACTGTTTCATTTCTTGAGGCCTGCCCTGACTGTGCCCTCTTAGGCACTCCTGAGGCAGAGCTCTAAGACCCATTTCCATCCTTCTTGTTGATGATTTAACTTCATCTTCTCCTTCCTTTCTCTTGCTCAAAGAAAGTTAAATCATGCTTTACAATCACCATTCAATAAACTCCACTCAAAGTTCTGTGCCACAGGCACCTCCAAAACCACAGTGGGAGATTAATTTTCCATCTCGATCAAACTGTTGGAGCACACATGTGAAAGGTTGAGAGTGAACCACAGTGCCCGGATCACTGGTGCAGAGTAGGGGGACAGGAAACCTGGTCTGCATGGGATAGTGACTCTGCTTGTCACTGAGCCCCAATCTCTTAATCTGTAATAAGTGAATAATAATGCCTACTCTTGTTGATTATAGAGTTGTTGCGAGAATCAGGATGAATGTGAAGCTGAATAGAAGACCCATACTGTAATAACAATGCAGAACTGCAAGAGCTAAAACCATGAACATAATAACCACTCTTAATGTCAGATGAGCAGGATGGCACAGTGGCTAAGAGTGCCGTGGTTAAAATATGGGCACTGGACCTAAAGGTGTGGCTTTGAATCCCAGCTCTTTCACTTACTACCTGTGTATCTTGGGGTAAGAATTTTAATTTCTCTAGAACTCAGGTTACTCGTCTGTGAAAGAGAATTAAATGAGTTAAGACACTGGAAACAGAGCCTAGCACGTAGTAAGGGCTCAGCAAGGCTGAGCCGCTACTGTCATGTCATCACTGGCATCATCCTTACTCTGCTTTGGCCCCTTCTCTTCCTGCAGCACTGCCATTCCATGTCCTCTGCCTGCACTGTCGCGGTGCTTCTACAGGGTGCCTTCTTCTCCCTTCTCCACTGACGGACACTCACTGTCTGATGTCCAGGTTAGTTCTCCTTTGATAAAAATCTTACCATTCCATTATCGTGTGTATTTTTAAAAGTGCTACCTGACTTTCTCTATGTGGACTTTAGAAAGATTTCTGAATTTCCTCTTTTAATTAATTATTTAATTAATCAATTTTCAAAACTAAGTTCTTTTGAATGAGAATCACCACAGGGCAGATTCACAGGTGTACACATATGTCGAAAATGGATCCAACCGTATGCTTAAATATGTGTAGTTTATGTATGTCAATTATACCTCGGCAAAGCTGTTTTTGAAAAAGCATTTCTTACACATGAGTGTGTACTCTCTACTTAAGGAGAGGCTAGTTTTATCCACACTAGCTCAGTGCAGTCCTTCTCTCCATGGCTCTACACCCAGAGATGGAGCCGAGGTTGCTCAACTCATGACTTAGAAAATCTCTCTTTCCTTTCTCAGTTTGTCGTGTGGCCGGAGGAGACGACCAGGTAGTGATAGTGGGAGGAGGGTGGGTGCTTGGCAAGCCAGGGAGCTTAGCAAACATTATTTGATTATTTGATCAAGTCTTGGACAACATAACGAGGAGAAGCTTTTGTTAGTGAAAAGACTTTAATCATTCTCAGTCTTAGCCCAACACTGATTTAGACAATCTATTTGATTCAGGTAATTTTTGACATGAGTTATTGGGCATCTCTCCATGGGCTCAACCAAGCTAACTAGAGATGGAAATTCCAGATTATCACAGTTACCACAACAAAGGCAGTTGTTCAGATAAATCGGAAACTGAAAATACTTCTGACTTGCAGGCACATCACAGTAAGTGAGGAATCAGTAATATCTGATCCTTTCAGCTTGGGCAAAATTTAGCCTTTTTGTAGCCTGAAAATTCACATTTATTTGGTGTTTGAAAGCAGGGAGCAATAATATGTGGTAATAACTGATATTAGGAATAAGAAAAACTATTAACTGAGGACTTACCATATGCCAGGCAATACCATATTCCTAAGCATTTCATGGGTACTGGCTCACTGGAACCATGCAACAAACCTATTATGTAGTCTGCTACCATTATCTCCATTTTAGAGATGAGGCTATAGAGGCACAAAAAGTTCAATAACTTGATTGAAGCCGCACAGCAGAAGCAGCATTTTAACTGTTAACAATAACAGCTACTGTTTCTTTAGCACTTACTGTGTGTTAGAACTTTGCCAAGCACTTTATACATTTTATTTTTAAAAACTGATGTTAAAAACACAACATGAACTACGTCCAATTATCCTCATCTTACAAATTTAGAAACTAAAGCTCTCAAATATTAAGTAATTGGTCCAAGATCTCACACTGCTAATTAGTAGTGGAGCCAGATTTTAGAACCAGATTCAACCTAATTCCAAATCCACAGACTCATTAGAGCACATGCTTTTAAGTCTTCTTTTAATATTTTCCTAATCCAAATCGAGAAGTTCCATTACTCAATTAAGAGAGACAGACACACAGACACCAAAAGGCACAGAACACCTGTTCAACAAAGAGAACAAAAACACCTGTTTAACTTCACTTGTATAATTTAGAGTCAGTTATTTTTTAAACCCAGGGAATGTAATCTTACTCATAGGAAATGCTTTGGAAAGCAATAAAGAGAATTAAATTAAACTATGGTTTGAAGGTGATGATTTAGCAAACTGCAGTGGCGTTAGTAAAAATGAAATAGAAGATCTTTTTGCATATTATCTTCCCAAAGAGTATCTCATAAGAAACATTCTTTGCACATAAAATAATGAAAACATAGTATGTATAATAAACATAAACTACAATAAATGAAAACTTGCTTTTCTCATAAACTGCCTGCCAAACCTACACCAATAGGTGGAAAGTTATTAAAATATGAGCTGGAAGAAATGAAAGTTTATTAAAATATGAGGTAGGAGAAATGTAAACAACTCCTAGCAGGCTTGGGTTCATTTACATGTTGCTCCCGCCCTTGTATCTATTCTACTAAATACTACACATTTACTAAACACCCACAATGTTATAGAGGAAGGAATGTGGAGTCGAAGGACTTATGCTGCTGCCAAGAAATTCACAGTCTAGCAGAGAAGACAGACATGGTCCTGAGGCAAGATAATTAAACAGAATGCAATGAAGTCTTTCAAAACTTTCCTGCTATATTTAGAATAAAATCCCCAAACACTGAGCTTGGTCCCCAAGACCCTAAGTTTGGAGAATCATCTCCTACTACTCTTCCTAAGTACCAGCGACATTAGCTTCTTTCAGTCTCCCAAGTACCCTAACCTCTTTTACCTCTGCATTCTCTGTTCTCTGTATTGCAATGCACCCCCTCATCCATATCCTGGCTCAGCACGCACACACACACACGCACACACGCACACACACACGTGCACATACACACACATGCATGCACACGCGCGCGCACACACACACATGCTTTAAGCATTTCCTTTTCCTGAGAGAAGGAAGGAAGAATTTCCAGAGAAAGTGACATGTCAGCTGGAATCTGAAGGAGGAGGTCAGGTATTTCAAAGTGGAGAGAGGAAAGGCAAAGGTGAGACAGAAGATCCAGGAGGTGGAGGTGCTGACCTATGAAAAAGCAGGGCATATTAGGAGGATGGAGGGAAGCACGGGTGCTGGAGTTGTGGGGTGCAGAATGAGACAGGAGCATCAGTTGGGGCCTAGTTGCCAATGGTCCTGTTTGTCAAGGTCAGTACCCTGCAGTGAGCGGGTTGTGTGCACCATGGGAGCCCCGGAACGAGAAGTAGGCCATTGGTCTTTTGAACATTTGTTTCGAAACAAGAAGCCTCGGCAGCTGTGTGGAAGAGTGACTAGAACTGTGCAGACAAGGACAGTGAGGCCAGGGAAAGAGGAGGACTTTCTAAAGTTACACTTAGTGAGGACTGGCACCTGGACCACAAACCACAAGGGAACTCGAGTCCCCATTCGACCCCCATGGGAGCTTCTGCTTAGCTTCTTGGTTATCTTGCTAAGAAGTCCAAAAGAAGAATGGGGCTCCCGCAGCTTTTAAAAACTTCTCTTGGCAAAGTAAGAATTCTAGCTACCAGTATTTTTTAAAGGGGGATTAACTAATGTGTACCTTTATATATATTATATATATTATATGTATTATATATATATATACACACACATATATACACACACACATATATATACATATGTATGTGTGTGTGTATATATGTGTGTGTATATCTATTTATTTATATATATGAGTGTGTGTGTATACACACACTCATATATATAAATAAATAACGAGAGAAAGAGAGAGAGAGAGAGAGAGAGAGACAGAGACAGAGACAGAGACAGAGAGACAGAGAAAGAACTTCAGCAAGGAACACAGCAGCAGAAACTGCCTTGTGCAGGCAGCATAGGCCATCCAGGGGCTGTTCCAGAGAGATGTGTCAACACCTAGAGGGATGGGGTTGCTCTGTCACTTTCACCTAAAGGTTTAAAGACAAGTGACAACCAGCTTGCCTCCTGATGGCCCAACAGCCACCATTATGGGAAAGTGTGTCAGGCTGCAGGAAATGTAACTGCAGCCATGACACCTATGTGTAAGCAAGAGGTCCGTGGGCTATATATGGATCATTTCTTCCATGTTTCCTGGGTACAAGAACAACTCTGACTGTTGTGAAACTATGGGTCATTGACAGTGCTACTCTGGATGCTGGGAAATAAAACTTGCTACCAAAGATTTGGCAATGTGCCGAAGAGATGATGAGACTTGGAGTCAGAAGTACGAGGCCTCGCTGCATTCCATGACCAGCTCTATGACTTAGGTCAAGCAGACTCATGTCTCTGGGTCCACATTTCCTTGCCTGCCAAATGAAGAGAATGACCAGTCTTTCACAGCATAGTTTTTAGGAAAAAGTGACATAAACACACATGAAAACAGTCTAGCCCAGTACGAAATGGTGCTAATAAGTGGCAACATATTGAGGGTCCAAATTAGTCCAAAATTCCAGATAGAGTCCCACAAGCATTCTCAGGGGATATCCAAGGTTTGAGAGGGAAGGAAGTCTGGTCAGGTTGAGCCTCAGGGCTTGATAAGTGGAAAAGGTATAAGAGTTTCAGGATAAGTCCACTAGTCTGAAGAATCCTCAAGAGAGCGAAAAGAGAGATGAGACAAATCCAATTGTGATTTGCCCTCGAGCAGGTTCATTAATTTGCTACTTATTTGTTTGAACAAATATATATTACGTACCTCATGTGTGCCGTATATTGACATAAACTCTGAATTCACAAACCAATCCAGACCAAAACTTGGCTCAAAAAATTCACAGCAGATAATAACCCAGGCAAGCATCATGTGGTAAGAGGGGTAAGAAGAAAGGGTATTAGTTTGAAAAGCTTGGAGAGAATGCAAGGATGGCTTCCTAGAGGAGGTGATGTCAGTGCTGAACTTTATAATCTGAGCAGGAGTCGACAGGGCTGGAGAGACCCGAGGGAAGGGAAACAAGAGAGAAGCCAAGCAAAGGCATGGAAATGGGGTGCACTGAGGTCAGTAGAGGTGCTACGAGCAGGGCATGGAAGGCAATGAGGTTGGAGTGAGGCCTGCAGCTTCTTCCTGTACAGGGACATGGCAGTCTTCCTGTAGGGTATGAGCAGCCAGTGAGAGGGTTTCAAGGAGGGGGATGATATGATCGCTTCTATTCCCCAAGGAGGTGAATAACAAATGGGAACAGAATGAGAAGCCCTGGTGCTGTGTCTTGCTCTCTTATTAATCCCGTATTAATTACCTAACTGATCTCCAAGTCAATCAAAATTTAAAAACTGGGAAAACATGTGAGCAGAAACTAAAACAGCAGTTCTGAAACTGCTGAGCATATAACAGACCATCGCTTTATTTCCTAAGCCAAAAGCTTGGGTTCCAGTCCTGCCTCTGCCAGTAGCAAGCTGAGTGGTCATAGGCGAGTCACTCAAACTCATGGAACCTATGAACACAGCTGCAGTATATGGGCATGTGACCAAAAGTCCTTGGTCTCCTGGTGATCATCACTGTCAATGCTATAGTTCTAAGAAAACCATATGAATCAATCAATATTTCATTTAATCAAGTCTTTATTTCAAATTAGATCATTGGAATAACTTCAGGTAAGGAACCCTCAATCTTTCCGAATATGGTCCCCTAGCAGATCTGAAATTACTAGTGACTATGCCCCTCTCTTTCTCCTTTACTACCTTTAGACCTTTCAGAGCTATATTTCTGCTGCACCCTGGCCTGTGGTCGATCTGTTTGCATCAAGTAGTGTGTTCAAGCTGCTAGAAAGCAATCATTCAGTATATATTTATCGAACACATACTATGTGCCAGGCACAGTGGGTAAAAATCAACACGGTCTCAGCAGTCATGTAACACAAAAGTTAGTCTGTTTTGGGGAAAGGCAGTGACCATGGATTAACCTCACAAAGAAATAAAAAGTTAGTCTTGGTGCTATATGTTAGGTAGTGGTTACCGCATAGTACCTGGGTCCAAATCTGAGTCTACTGCTTTTAGTGGCACAATGTGACATATACATTTAATCCAGAGAGCTTATGTGATTCTCTCAAGGCCACACAGCTAAACAACAGCAAGAGCTACGTCTTAAATCAGAAGCCACTGCTTCTTCTGCAAAGCCATTGAAAAGAATTACAAAGAGACCGCTTGCCATCATGTTTCTGTACCTTTGTTAATAAAATCCTCTTCCTGCTTGGCACAAAGTAGGCATGAATAAGCATTCATCGATTCATTGTTAGTTAAATAGCACTCACTATGTGCCAACCATACTCTCCTGGAGCTTAGTTAGGTATGTGAGTGTGTCCACAGTCTTTGCTGAATGGTGGTATCCATTAACTTCCAAATCCTTTTCAGGAACCAGTCTGTTAAGACCTAGATGCAACCACCCAGGAGATTTTTCTGGATTCTATCAGCAGGACTATCCCAGATCAAAACCCTTTCAGTGCTTCTTCTGCATGTTGGTCATAACCTTCAACATCCCATGTAATCTGGCTTTTGCTTACATCTCCAGATTCTCTCTTCACCCTTCTTCTAGGCCCCAGCCTTATCTCAGTACCTCGAGGACTCAAAGCTCTGTCTTCCTGTGAGGTCTTCTCACCAACTCTTTCCTCTCCCGTAACACTCTCTGTCCCCTACTTATGCCCATTCTTAATCAATTGATTCTAGCAACTCTTCAGGTCTCAGCATAAATGTCACTTCCCTGGGAAAGTTCACTTTTCTGAACTTGATTATGTTATGGCCCTCTTATATATACCCTGACAGTGTACCCTAGGTTTCAAAATTGATGTAAAAATGCATGCTAGGACTGTTGGAGGACTGGGAGTTCAGTATAAACAAAACAGAAAACTCCCTGCCCTCATGGAAACTTCCTTTCCAGGGGAATGTGGCATTTTCTCCCAGAACTCATCACAAGAGTAATTATTATACAAAGTAACGAATCGTAATGATAATAAAATGTATTTTTGTAATTAATTATTTGAGTGATCATTAGCTGGCTGTCTTTCACATTCAGTTGAAAGATCTATGAGAACAGACAAGTGTCTTTGTGTTCACCACTAAATCCACAGAGTACAGCACAGAGCCTGAAACCTGGCAGGTGCTCAATACATTAATTCTATGGACGTTCAGATGAAAGACGAATGCATGCAAGCACGAATGAATGAACGCAGTTGAAATTTCCAAAGCATCTTATACAGACTGATTTAAAAAATAAGTTAAGGAAAAGGAAGGCAATCAAGCAAGCTGCCATTGTCACAAATTCAAGTAATCCACCATCTTTAAGGATTTTCTTCAATCTCTGCAGTGCGGTACACATATTTCTGCCAAACAGAGGTATTTCAGAACAAGCCACGAGGTAGTAATTATCTTCCTCAATATGCCTATAAATAGTTTTAGGCAGCCCTCCACCCCATCCTTGTTCCATTACTGGATTTCTAGGCTGAATTTAAAAGGCAGAATTTTTTTTTTTTTAAGGCTTGACAATTTGGAGGCTATAGTTGGCTTATAGAGACTGTGCTTGCAGGTGCGAAAAAATATATTTTGCATACACAATAAAATACAAGGGGGTCAGGCTGAATCTTTTGAAAATATGGCCTTACATCTTTTTATTTTACTTTCCTGAATTTTTGATGAGTACAAATTTTTGTTGATGAGCTGCCCATTTTAATAGCACATTGGAATTTGGCAGTTCCACTTGGGAACCCATTGAAATGCAAAGAGAGGCCAGGTCTATAACTGAGATCTCTTTACCTGCTGCATTCACTCTGGAAGAAGAGAAAATGTAAAGAGGAATTAACTATTGAATTACCAGTTGCACCAGGATTAGAAACTGAAGGATGGGTGTGTGTATATGAGGGGGGTGGGATTCGCTCACTGAAATACTAAAGAAAAAAAAGGTATAGTAGATACACTCTTCATTTGGATAAGCACTTTACAGTTTAGAAAAGCATTTTTTAAAACATCCATTCGTTATTTCATTTCATTCTCACTAAACCCTGTGATTAAGTTATCACACTGGTATTATCTTTTTTCTATATAAATCAGATCATGTAATTCCTCTACTTCAGTAAGTTCAGAGGGAGCCTGTTGCTTTCAGGATGAAGTCCAAAGTCAGGGCTCGCCATACCTGAATTTAACCTACCTTCGCATCTATGTCTTCTATCATTCATTCATTCTCTGGTAAACATGCAGGCACAGTTCTTGCTTACCAAGATCTTCCTTCCAGTAGGACAAGGAAAGAACCACCTCAAGCACGGTGTATTCAGATACTCCATAACAGGCACTCCTGATAGAAAGAAGGTTCAAGCTGATCTCTGTTAGTTGAGATCTGAGTAGGTGACTGAATGGGTGCTAATGCAGGGATGGATTGAGGCAGAGGAAACAGTGGCTACAAAGGAGCACACGAAAGAGCATCACCCTCCTTCCCCTACCATTCTCCCCCTCCCAACACCAATCACACGAAATAATTGTCCCAAGGTTTTCCACATCTTCAAGTTTTGGGCCATTTAACAGAAAGAGAACTTCGTTCTTTCTCCACTAGGTAAACTGTTATTAAACCTTCAAGTCCCCTGTCACTTGTCATTTCCCTCTCCGCTTTCTCTGTTTTTCTATTAATTTTTACTTGCACATCTCTCTCTTCATACTAGATTGTAGGCTCCCTGAGGGCAAGGAAAGTGAAGTGTGGGACTTGACACACAAGAGTATGGGTGAGCTGAGCTGGGACTCACTGCCTGAGACAGTAAGGAGGGCTTGGTGAGATGGGGACCAGTCGCCCACGAGACTGGCTATCACTACGCTTGTTGCCCACATTGCTCCTCTCAATGGCACATGCAACAGTGGCAGTAACAGCTAGAAGATCAACTTGGCCAGCCTTTAAGCTAAGCTAACCAAGAAAAAATTGACCAGTGGGGATCCCTCTACAATCGCCACTTGACGGCTGAGAAAGGCCTCATGAGTGATCCATCAGTGGCAGGCTTATTTTGTTCTGTGGCCTTTACATTGAACTACACAGTCTCCATTCCAATCTAATCCCATTATTTGTGTGTTTTTCATCTTCCATGTCTCTCAATACCTATTTCCTTGAAAGACATTACACAACTTGTTCTAGTTCTAGAAAACTGACATGGACAAACAGGCATGTCTGGCTAGATTTGGCTCAGCCTCTTCTTAGAGCAGTGCATTTTTTCTCAAATTAAATAGTACTGGGAAACCCAAGTCTACAAGATACAACACAGTTCATTTGAAATGGGTGTGGCGAGCATTGGGCTCCAGTTTCTCAGGCTCCCCCTTGACCTCTCGCTCTTAAGGCACCTCCACAGACCTAAGGTTCCACAGGACAAGAAATGAAAACACACCAGTCTAGAGAAACACCAAGTGTTGGTATTAGCAGGTTTAGCAGGGAGCACTCGATCCAGATTTGAAATGTCAAAGGGAAAGACCTAGATTTAGAGTTACTGGAGTTTGACCCCTGACCCAGGGGGGCACTTAAGGAGTGACGTGATCTTAGAGAAGACATCTCAGCTTCCCAAAGCCCCAATTTCCTTCTAAGTGTAGTGGGGATCATAATAAAGGCTCTGTTGGAATTGCCTTGAGGATTAGATAAAATATATGTAAAGCATTTCATGTAATAGGCAAGCAATAAATATAAGCTGAATTAGCATGTATGATTAAGGCTGATGTGCTATTTATTATTGCCAATTACAATTATCAAAGCAGTCTTTCATTCACTGTGATCAGATATATGCCTAGAAGGCTCTGAAAAATGGCAATAATTCTTCAACCCCCACCTCCATCAAAATACAGATGGCAACACTAATTTTAAAGAGCTTTCAACACAAAGAAAAAAAGATGATTGAAACAATTTCTCATGTGAGCCTCTCACCTTTGGAAAATAAGGTTGCTTATTTGTGGGAAATAAAAGCCCACCCATTTGAGGGTGTTAATGGAATTTCAGAGAAAGGGGCTTCTCTCTGAAGGCATTGGAACCCTTTGCATATTCTCTTATTATTGCAGCATTTCTCAGTTATCATAAAGCATGAAGGGAAAGCCCACCTGCACACAACACAAAGGAGAATTTGTGAGATCATCTAATAAGAGACATGGTCCCTATGAACCCTGGAAACAAAAACCTCCCATAAAATTGGGTTTCCTGGCAGCCTTACATCAGTAGTAATGGGCAGGCTCAGGCTGATGTCACTCATTACTCTTTCCAACAAATATTTATGGTATACCTTCAATGGGTTAGGCATTGAGTACAGAGCAATGAACAAAAGAGACATAGTCTCCCCTTCTCTGAGTTTAAGGAGCAAGCAAAGGATGAGGTATCAAAGTTCTCCCTACCAGAGCCCCAAAAGCTTTCCTTACCTGAAAATAGTACCAAGAGTGACTGATCTTCTACTGTGTGTCAGAGACTACAGGATGCATAAAGACTTGATCCCATCTCATTTTCACAACCACCACAGGAGGTTATCTCATCTCTTATCTTACAGATGAGAAAACTGAGTCTCAAAAAAGGCAAAGCCCCTTGCTCAAGGTCACACTGCTACTGAGTAGCCTACCTGAAACTGTCTGATCTCAAAGTCCATGCTTTTCACTACGACTTACGCCTGCAACACACTGGCTTAACATACCTAATTTCATTAATATGTACAGTGTCTCCAAGTGCATTTAAATGCTGCAGACCAAATGACTGCCACAAAGAGAAATTAGTGGATCTACATTTAGAAACTGCATGCCTTTATTGGCTCTTCTCTTTCTCTTTCTCTTTTAATACTCTCTCCAATACCAATTCACTTTATTCTTTACAATGAGCATTTATCCAATTTAAAGTCAATGAAAAATAATGCACATTTTTCAACAAGTTTACATTAAGCACTGCAAAAGTGCTTATGTGCCATTTAGTGCTGATGGTGCTAGAGCAGGAAACACATTTGAATATGTCTTTAATTGAAGTCCAAAGAGGTTAGTGGGAAGCTGGTTTTGTTCTCCAATTTAGTAACTAAGAGCTTGTTAGAAAGGCATTGGGGGAGAAGAGGGCGGGGGGAGGCAGGGAGAGAGGAGAAAGGAAGGGATGCTTATCAAATGGAACTAGAGACTTTCAGCTGCAGGAGGTGATCTCTGTCATCATCACCCTCCTCACTGGCCTGAAGGATGAAATGACATCGCCATCTACCAGACAGCACTAAACTTGGCAGTCAATGGGCATAGTTTCTATATCCAGCTCCACAAATCCTAACTCTGACGGCCTCATTGGTAAGATCTGTAACATAGGAATGGTCTAAGATTCTATGAAAAAAAAAAGAGAGACTTCAACACCAGCAGGCTGATTTTTACCTCTCCTTTGTATCTAAGTTAAAATCTCAGGATCCATGTGTCTCCTCCCCTGGGTCTGTCTCCTCCCATTTGCTGTCACTCTTACTAGAAAAAAGAGTGCCATTGTTTGTCAGGCTGTGGCTCACGATTCTTACTTTTCCTCAAAAACTTGTGTAGGAGCTCAGGTCAAATTTTGCAGTTTCTCTTGCTTCTAAAGTCCACAATCTTTTTGGTTCTTCTGCTGGCCTGTGTCTACAGATCAGAATGGAGTCCCAAGCAAAGGGCTCTATCAAGAGCCAGTATATGGAAAGAGTATAACACACAGGTGTTTTGAAGTCAAGAAGACCTGGGTTTATACTCTCCTTCAGCCCCTTTGAGTCTCATGTATCACATAGGGCACTGGAACAAACAAATGTCATGCTGTGTGTACAATGTCTGATGCATACGGAGCACTCTAATGATAACCACAGTTATTTTTATTCTTAGCAAATACCATTTGTTTCAAATATCATGGAAATGTAGATGATAAAAACTTCGTACTCTCCAGTTTATGGGTTGCCCCCAAAGGAAGAGCAGAAAAAATTTGAATGTCCTTTTACAAAACAATTTAATTCATTAAATAGCCTCTCTCTTTCCAAATGGAGCTTAACTTAACTTTGCTAAATATTTACCTCCTTTGGCAAGCCTTCAAGTCTTGGGATGGACAATGTTCAAAACAAGTTGATGGCTGATTTGTCGGGTCATAGGAGAAGTGTCTACAAAGGTCAAAGATCTTAAAATAGACATATGACTTTCTTGGAAATCAAGCTGAGAAAATACTCCTTGTCTTATTTTGAGCTTCTAAAGCCAATTCCAGTGCAAGTAACTGACTTAAGAGATTCAAGAAACACTGTCAAAGGAATAGGGAAGTAATGGAAGAGAAGGCAGCCAATAAAGGGTGCGTTATTAAACCAGGTGCCAGGAAACTCTAGAACACACAGTGAAACACACAACCTCAATTACCCCACTGAAAGGGTGCGGGGACAGGGTAATTATAGGCTAACTCCCAGAGTCACTTGGTAAGGGTTATTCCTGAGGGATGTCAACAGTACTGATCGGCAGAACAGTCTTCCTTAGTTCCAGAAAAGTCGTCACAGAAATGCAGCTATGGACAGTTGGCACTGCAATGGCCGAGAGCAAGGAATAAATGTTCTGGAACCCTGGCAACATCTGTCCTACTTCCTAACGAGGTTTCTTGTCTAGATCCGTGGATCACATTGTTCCCTTCGTCAGGAACAACACCCTTCTGGACCTTCTCACCTGGTCTTCACCTTCTTATCCTTCAGCAGGATAAGATTTCCTTAGGCCTACCTTCCCTAACACCGTATATTTATAGTATTACAGGAGAACCACCTGCCCTTCAATCATCTCTGCAGTTGAGGCACCCAGATTAGTGTCTGGCACACCATAAATGCTCGGCACACATTTGTTAAAATAATGAGCCCACTCTTACCTGAGTGCTCTTTAAAGGATGTGTACTGTGACGAGTGACTTAACTGCACTTTCTCCTCTTAGTTTTCATAATATCCCTATTTACTAATTTTCATCCCTATTTTACAGGTAAGGAAACTGAGGCCTAGAGGAGTTGAGATAAAAACTGAGTGCTCAAATGCGGCAACATTGAGATTCAAAGCCATGTCTTTTTCTATGCAAGACTATGAGGCAGAAAGCTGGAGAATTATAGACGATATGTTCAGGCAAGGCCATAAGGAGTTTTAAGTCCACTATCAGCCTTGGACACAAATGTACGATGTTACAGAGTATTGCGGGGCCCACGTGGGGAATACAATTTAACTGCTAGCTTTTCCTAAGGTGAGCTCCAGATGGCAGAGCCATTTCAGACTCACCCCTCTATTCCTGGCATGTCGCACAGGGCCTGGTGCAAAGTGAGTGTCCAGGGGGGCCTTACTGAGTAGAGCGACAAATAAATGACTAGAAGATAAACAGCAGAATGAACTGAGGGGATTCAACAAGATGAGAGAGGCCATGAAGGGTGATGATTCAGTATGGAAGTGACATTACTACACTCGGTGTCTCTGAATTGGGCTTTTATTCGTATGAGCAGCATCTACTGAAACCACTATTTTTAAGCAAAATTTGGAAAGCCCAACCCATACACTTCAAACACATTTTTTTTTCCTGCTCAAACACATGCTCTCCCTCTGCTGCAAAGACAGTTACATGAATTGGGGGAAGTTTGTACTTTGCAAGGCAAACTGGGTATGAGCAGTGGTGAAAGCTTCTACTGAAAACTGACTCTCTACTGTAGGTTGTGAGCATTGTTGTCAATAACACCCTTCACCTAATCACAAGGAAAGATGGATGCCTGACAGTCAGCTTCAATTCCACTCCATACCTTTTCTTTTGCGAGCTAAGGGGACCACCCTGTAATATAACTCACATCTCCCGTCACTGAGCTGAACAGATTTGACAGCTAACATTTTGCTGCTTTATTTGACCTTAATGTGCTCTTGAACTTTGACTACTGTTACTGGATAACCGGCAACTGCAAAGTGGGAGAAACCAAAGCGCGTAATTCCTAGTTCAACACTACTGCCTTCTTACTATTGTTTAATTCAATGGCGCTCAATTGTTCCTCTCCTCTGGTCGCAACACTGGAACCCTGTATCTTTCCCTCATACACACCAGGCACTCTCTCAACCTATATGGTCTACTGTAATACAAACATAACATAATTTTATAAGAAAAGGTATTTATATGATTATAGAAAAGCCACATAGCTTGGACTAAAGATACCTAAACTGAAATCTCAGTTTAGCTTCTTACAAATAGTATGACCTTAGTCAAATGACTTCACCTCTTTAAGCCTCCATTTCCTCATTAAGAAAACTCAGATAATAATGTCTAACTTCTATGATTATTGTGAAGATTAAATGGGAAGGTAGAAAAACTGTCTGAACCAATGCTTAAAAACTTGACCTGTGGCAGCTGCTCTCATTAGCACTAGTATTAATATTAATAAGCATTGTGTTGCTAGAGTCATCATTATTGTGTGATTTAAAGACATAAAATTTCCATTAATATTTTAGAAAATAATGTCTATTATTATAATTTTAAAATGTAACTAAAACCATACTTGAACATGACAATAAGACAGGGCAGTCATTTAATATTTTCCTGCCATAAAACTCTTGAAAATAAACTGTTCTACTAAATAATGATAGAACTCAAAAATAATAAATAAAACATTTCTGTCTGTGTCCTGGTAGGTAAAAATCAGCAGGAGCTTGCATATCCCTTGTTGGGGGGCATGAAGATTGAGGGGTTAGTAAATGTTATAAAAGTCTCGTGTCTCCTAGACTGCTGTGTCTCCTCAGTGGTATACCAAAGGCCTCATTTATCAACTTGCTGTCTCAAAAACTAATCTGCATTTCAAGGAACGCTGCAAGAAAATGTACCTCCACACATACATACATATATACACGCGAATAAAAGTTCATCAAATCTGAAGAAAAATACCATGCGGTTGCAATCAAATTCATAGGGTTTAAAAAGGAGAGCAAAAGAGTATTTACATTTTAACAGGTACCAAGTCTAATTACTGATACAAAACAGATAAAAAATGGGATCAAATTATATAGTTTTCACTCTCTGTACAAGTATTTGCATGTATATGATACATTTGTATATGCATGAATCACATACATGCATTTACAAATGGTACATTTTATTACCAACCCATTAAAGTTAAAACATCAATCTTCATCATATCAATTTCATAATATTAGACTCTGCCATTCTAATCTGGTATTGATAAGAATGAACAAGGCCTAGAATTTTACACCTGGGTGCATTTCATTTTGTTTCTCTTCAATGACAGAATTCGATATGACACAGCTCAGTGTGACAGCATCAGGCTGGGACTGTCACCTTAGGGGCTTATACATCTTTAAAATTCTCACAAAAGTGAAATTGACTGACAGCGAAGCAAAATGACGCTTTTAACTCGAGTTGGAAGATCAGAAAAGTCAATGAAAACACTCAGAGTTCATTTAGGCTCTTCAGTGAGAGATCTTTGGGCAGAAAGAGCTGTAGCCTTTCAAGTGCTAAACTGCTACAAACTGGCAGGACCCCATGGACCATCTGGAGGGATACCTTCATCCAAGGCATGGTGTCGAGAGTGATGGAAGTCACACTGCAACTATTTAATGATGGAAGCTTTTTCTCATTATATCAGACATAATCTGATATGTTGGGAAGAGGGAAAAGTACGCAGCTGACCCAGGAGACATCGCTTAACCACTGGGTGTCTCCATTTAGGCATCTGCAAACTAAGGTTACACAAATACTTACTTCAAAGTGCCATGCAAATGTCAAATCAAAAATGTGGTGTGTGGCTCTGTCCCTTGCTCCAGGGGCTCTGTTGGCCAAGGCATATTCCTCGCTGCATTCAGCCACTGGCCTAGTGCCCCAGGTCAAGTCTGTTCCCCGCTTAGGAGGGCCCTTCTGGATTAGGAAATGGTCCCTGGTGTCAGTGAAGCTAGATGGGGTGCAGCAACAGCTCCCTGGGGATGTTATCTAGTGCTTTGAGTGGTGGGGCTTCAAACTGGTGGGAGGAAGGCACTATAGGTAGCAAAGAGCATCCTTCCTAAGCACTACCATGACCTGTGAGGAATCCCCTCAATCCAGCCCTCATCAGCTACTTAAGATTCAGTCTAGCGATGGCCACTGTCTAGGAAGGCCTCAAACGTGGTCCACACCTCAAAGGCCATAACAAAACACACCAACTCAGATGAGGTTGTTCCCAGAACCATCTGGGGAGACTACAGTGTCCACATCAGCGGGAACATCATCCACTCTAGCTACTCTGTGGAGAGAGAGATTCAGCTGTGATTTCAGCAGTCAGCTGGTAATTCCTAAACTTAGGTTCTCTATGTCACAACATCCTGCACCCTGCCATCAAATCCAAGACTTGCAGGGGTACCTAGTCATCCCATTATTATACAAATGATCAGATGCCCAGTGAAGGGAACCAATGGGTCAAGATCAGGGGATTAGAGGCAGGGATTGGAACATGACAGTAATAATTATGACATAAAAACTAAAACATAATTACTACCACTATTACACGTGCATGCTATTTTGTTATTTACAAAGCACATTCATATGGACTAACTCTTCCTGACTTTCATCTTGACAGCACCCTATGAGATAGGTAGGGTATTAGTATTACGCCCATTTTAAATAAGGGGAATCCAGCATTCAAAGAGCTGCACTCATCTTCTCAAGGTTAAGTGGCTAAATCAGTGGCAGAGTTTGGCCGCAGTCTCAGATCACCTTCTGCCATCCTATACTGAGATATAAGGCACAGGTCAAAGGTAACACTGAGGGCCTGAGGATTAGGCCAGTGAAGTATGGCAGAAAGAGGGCTGGGTTGCGGCTTGCCACAGCCTGGAGAATCAGAGGGTGGTAGGGCAGCAGACGGGAGATGTGTCAAGTCCTGAATGGACTGTGCTGCCAAGGGCCTGAGACGGATGATCTAGAGCAGTGTCATTCACAAGAAAGAGAATGCAAACGCAAGGTATTTAAATACTTTTTACTAGCCACATTTAAAAAGGTAAAAAGAAACAGGTGGAATTTTACGAATATATTTTATTTAACCCAATATATCCAAAATATTATCATTTTAACAGGTAATCAATATAAAAATTATTAATAAAATGCTTCACATTCTTTTTTATTATTATTAAGGTGTTGAAATCTGGTATGAATTTTACACTTACTGCACATTTCAATTTCGACAAGCCACATATTGAGTGTTTAAAAGATGCCTGTGGCTATTGGCTAACATACCGGTCAGTGTAGATCTAGAGGTTAGGTAAGGGTCAAGATGAACAGGGCCCTGACCTCTGGGCAGATCCAAACAGAGGAGCAAGACAACTTTTCCTACAATCCATCTGGGTCTATAATCTTACAGAATGCAGGCTCCATTCAGGACCCAAAATCAAGCCTGTCAAATTAATCCCATCTTCTTCTTCCTTCCTTCAGAGAATTAGAGAAGAAGCAAAAAGCATTAAAATGGCAGAACAAAGCTTGGGTTGTATTACCTTATAGGTAGGTAATCTCTTTCAGACCCTGTTGCTTAACCTATAAACTGAGGTGCTTTGATTAACCCAGGAACCTTTTTAGTATTTCACCATTTTTTTCTTTCTTTTGCTTGTTGTGATTGTTCATTTTATGTGCCAAATTGACTGGGCCAGAGGAATGCCCAGATATCTGGCTAAACATTATTTCTAGGTGCGTCTGTAAGGATGTTTCTGGAAAATATTATCATCTGAATCACTAAACTGAGTAAAGCTGATTGCCCTCCCTAATGTGGATGGGCCTCATCCAATCACTGAGCCCCAAATACAACAAAAAAGGAGGAAGAAGGGAGAATTCTCTCTTTTCCTGACTGTATGAGCTGGGGCACTGGTCTTCTCCAGACCTTGAGCTGAAACCGACATCATCATGATCTTGGCTTCCAGGCCTTTGACTCAGAGTGGAGCTATACAGACTGGAGCTATACCACCAGCTTTCCTAGGACTGCAGCTTGCAGATGACAGATCGTGGGATTTTCCAGGCTCCATAATGACATGAGCTAATTCCTTATAAACCTCACTCTCTTCCTTTCCTTGAAGTATATATACAAACACACACACACACACACACACACACACACACACACAC